>CATIWC010000765.1:0-122681 GCA_948472305.1 Vicia faba | reverse complement strand
ACACTTAGTGATATAACAAGGGGATGTTACATTCTTTCTCCCTTAAATAGAATTCACCATCAAATTCCTTCCAATTACAATGATAACAGGTTCATTGCATATTCTTCTAACGAGGGGATGAATGTCCTTTACATTTCTTCTTGACTAAACCTTACGACTTCATCTAAAAATTGTCTTATCCAATAAAACATGGTTCGTTGCTTCGCTTGCATCCTTAGCATTCCTGACTGTAAACTCTAGTCATCATACAACACGTCTCTCCTTACATCTGGTCCTGTCATACCTGAGAAATAATTCGTTCAAGGTTCTCGACCCTGACTTATTCACATTGAGGTCTTCATAGTTTTAGAATTCAAGAAACTCCATCTAGTCAAATATCCCTCATCCTCCATGTATGTCAAGCTCATCCTTGTTCAACACAATACTAATTCTCTTTACTTATTCTTTGGCTTACTTGTATTGCCTCAAATATTTACATTTCTATTACATCATCTCGTTCCAATAACAACATTTCTGAATCCCTTCCACACAAGTCCAAACACTGTCCTACAAATGCTTAATGAATTCCTTGATCCTGACCTCTAACCCAATGATGCTTAGATTGACTTATTCCAAATCTACCTGCTTCACACTACAAAGCTTCTCGCTTCAAATTATACAAAGCGTTCACACTGGATGCTACAAGGATACAAATTCTTACAGCCATAACATCAATATCAAATAATTCCACACACGTCTCATTGACGAAAGGTGAATTCTAATGGTTAACTTACAATCGTCATCCAACCACGAAGTCTCCTCTAAGACCATCATTAACAACATCTATCTATATTAATGTGGATCCTTGAGAGACTAGGAAGAACAAAACATTGCTTTATTAGTTTATCTTAGAAAGATTCCTTCACTTAACACTTGTTACAAATATTCCTTTCGCACCTACGACGAACTTATCAGGTTCTCCTTCCATCCTTTGTGCTACTCTGATCTCAACCTTCCACACAATTCCTGAAACCTACTAAATCACACTTTCTCCATAATCCACTTAGTTACATTTCTCTAATACTCTGGTTCTGATCCATCAAACAACAGTAGTCCTTTGTCAGAGTTCATCAAATCACAATATGCGCTAGAATCTTAAACACACCCAACAAAGTCCACTCCTTGATGTTGAGTGATTCCAAAATAAGGTCACTACTGATCCCATCAGTTTGGTTAGGTCCACAATAAAATTTGATCAAACGCTTCGATTCTGGGATGTCTAAGGTCAAACACTTACTGAAAACAAGTTTATTTTATCCCATTGGCTTCCACATCGCACAATAACTAGGACAACACTGATAAATTCCCATAGTTTCTTTCTTAGAATACACCTTCATACTCTTAGTGTGATAACACCTTCGATAACTCATGTATCTTAAGCAATGCAATAATCCTTTCACGATTAGACTTCGCCCAAGCAGTTATCTAACAACCCCATACGCCTTCCATTAACCATGTAGTCCCATACATGCACAGCCTCAGGATCCTTCTCACTCTGATGCAAATTCAACTTTTCCAGTTTAAGTTGCTAGGACCGTCTCATTACCATGCTTCGTTGTTTCTGAAACTGTTGCTAAACTGACCACCTCGACTGTGTTCCCAACACGCGTTTTCTATGTCCAGAACATGACTACAACTCAAGGAATCACACTTATGCTTCGAACATCCCCCCTTTGGGTTTCTCACAATCTAAATCCAATGTGTTTCTGCTTACCGAGACCAGCATTACTTCACTCCAGAGAGTCTACAGATACTTCGCTAGATACGTTTCATATCGGCGAACCCAATATATAGTTCGTCTATTCTAGCACTAATCATTAATGTCAAAGAATAGTCATACAACACACAACCAAGGTACAACATCTCACATCAGTTCCATCTCTGGTATTCTTGCACATTCATTACTTACCACTCCATGAAACTAGAAACATTTATAAGGTATCGCATGATATCATCCACACAAATACAACCATTCGGGGTCCCTATAACTTAGTATCAGAACTTGATTGATCCCACTATCACCTTGTAGTTTCCTTACTATCCAGCATAATATATAGATCCTCGTTATACATACCTCATGAGAATTTGGGTCTGTGTCTCACGAATACCAATCAGAGACTTACTTTATGTTCTGGATCGACATTGTCCCATATCTGTCAGGTTCCGTGCCTGATAGTGATATTGTGGCGTTATACCTGTTTAGTAGTACCAACATGGTGTTCCACCTTCGAGTCCATGATCTCAAGTAACCTACCATGTAGTGTATAACGATCTCCACCTGTATCCATTAGTCATAGTCTCTAGATGTCTGAACAACTCTCTACTGAGGTTATCTCTCCTCAAAATCTTCCAGCCACACTCCTTAGGTTACTAAAACCTAGGAGTGTCACATTAAGGGTTTACTTACTCGGAAGACAACAAGAAGGATAAGATCGGATAAGAATTTAGTTCAAAAGATTATCCCACGCGTGTACTTACTTGCACAATGTAGGCATAAGAGAGTCTAAGGGTAATTCCTCCCTAAAGGAATACCACGGTTCCAAACAACTTGGCAGAATCGCGGTCGTCCCGCAGATGCTCCGGATGGCCACTAGTTTCCATTCATCTAATTACCCAACACCAAGCATAGTTCTATGGCATCACCCGGGGTTAGATGAATAATAACTAGAAATAACTTAGGTTACCATATCACTCACTTTTGCTTGCTTCAATTTCCTCCTAGCGTAGTTCAAGGACTCAATCACAGATCATCAAGAACAAAGATACAATAGAACCTCCTCTAATCGAGTATCCAAAATATTCCCAATTAAAGGTTACCATTTCTCTTTCTTATACCAATCCTTTACAGGGAAGCCCACATATTTATTATGGCATATCTAAATGAGTCGGAGTGTAGTACCTTGTTCACGCCACTACCACCCAATCTAGAGTAACCAGAAAGATCTGACTTCTTTGTTAAATTCTCAAAAGTCCTCCATTTAATCGGTTCTCAAAGTCACATCTGCCACTGGCACCGGGATTAAGCAGTGAACTCTTAATAGCCTCAAACTCCGCTCCATCTCGGAATTCCCTTATCATAATCCTACTCAAGTGCCTTGTGAATTTCCTTCGTTGCTACCGGGATCTAGAAATAGTTCCACTTCGTCCTATCGAACCTTGGAAACTTCGGTAGTCTTAAACCTTACCACGCCATTTGGGCCGCCAATTATTCCGTGTTAATCTTCCATCCATACCCAACATTTTCCTAACTCAATTGGTCTCTACCAATTCAGCTCGATTCGCTTCGGATCTTACGCATCCTCGTGATGGCTCCACTGTGATTCTATCCATTGCATATGCAGTCAGTGAGATGGCCAGACCCAACAAATGAATACTACGATAGTAGAAATCAGGCTTGAGACACGCAGATGTGAGGGAGAGAAAAATTGCTAGTGATGTTTCATGGCAGGGACAAGAATCGACCTTCTCTGATACCAACTGTAACACCCACACATATATGTCTAGAATAATATGCAGAGATGTTAATTATGGTAAAGGGAAACATACAAATAGCCGAAAAAGACAAGAAAGATAAACTGTATACAACACCATTCTAAAATCGAACATATATAATAAGCTTGTCTTCAACATTGCACAACGGGAAAGATAACTTCTACAAGGTCTTCCTGCATTCTGCTCGTCTGTAGTCTTTGAAACCGACCATCTAGCAATTCTACCTTTATGACCCATTCCTTAAAATAATAAGAGGATTAGGGTGAGATTACAAAATCTCAGTGAGTTCTCCTATCTTATGGTTTCACTCAGCTCTACAAGGTACATGCATCAAAAAGGGATTCACCGCGAATCCGGGTTTTCTCTCACGGCTGGGTACAAGTACAAACAAATATGTAGACTCGTACCCGCGTACGAGGAATCCAGGAGTATGTTACTTGCCCCTACCCCAATTACGCTTTCACACCCTCGGTAAGTTGCACATGTGCATCGCATCAAGAGACTTGCACCAGTCATAGCATGATGAATCAGATCATCCTAAATGGAATTCAATCTGAGACGAGTTACAACGATGACATTGCCTATTCGGCATCAGGGCCTCGTCAATCATCAATACGCATGTGATCAGAAACACCTGTTCAAAAATGCCATCTTGATAACATGATCCCATAGGTCGGATAACCTAATGATCTTGCCTATATGGCACCATTAGAGCTGATTTTAGTTGTGTTATAATATTTCCTAAGTGGCATCATAACCCCACCATACCAAGCACGCGATGCAATTAAGAACTAGTGGAACGCTGCACAAGGACTCATACAAGCACATCACAATGGTAGCCAAGGTGCTATGACATACCAAGCATACAAGATTGGCCTAAACTGAATGCCATATCCAGGTTTGCCCTGTCAGTACTCTATATGGTCTAAGTCATGAGCGATTTACGTTCTAGCATCCGGGCCTAATCCGATTCAAGCATACACACATATAGAAGCACGCGGGATTGGCCTAAACTGGATACTATGTCAAGGTTTGCCCTGTTAGTACTCTATTTCAAGCATACATAAGCACAATCAAGCCACATAGGCAAATACATCTGAATCATACACTCCAGAATGAACGGGAAATCACGATATTCACTTAACATCGCATATCAGATAGTCATACATTTTATCATAAGCATGCACTATCATTCATCTTCATAGAATAGGTGATTAAGCATTTATAGGATAGCATCTTTCATAATGCATTTCTCAACATTTGTAGATAACAATCAATAGTATCATTTATAACACAATTGAGTTAATGACATATGCATTATACAACATGTTATCCAACCATCAGTGGGACCAAAGAGGCGTCTGATACGTGCTATGATACAAGACTGCACTCAAGGGGGTGAAATAATACAATATTTTCTAGGAGGGCATGCTAAGCGCGCTCTGTAATTCTCAAAATTTCAACTTCCAGTAGGGCGCGCTAAGCGCGTCCCTGCATGCTAAGCGCGGTCATGCAAAATTCTCAAATTCAACCATCAGAGGGGGGCACTAAGCGCGGATCCGTGCGCTAAGAGCGGTCTATGAAATGAAGAAAAACCAGAGTTGTAACAACTCTGTCTTGAGGTTCCCAAACCTCACTCCCTCTTCTCAATCTAGGTTCCCATAAGTACAAAAACATAAATTTATATTAGGAATACGTTATTCATATATGCATCATCAATTTTCTCTCAAACCCTTGAATCCCAACATGAAATTTCCAAACAATCCCAAGCTTCTAATTAATGGAACTCACTTTGGATTACTCGAGATTAAGATGACATCTAAGAAGCTATTAAATTCTTCTCTTTCCCAAAATTTTATCTCCATCAACAAGAAATCCGTAACCCCTTCAATACCCATTTCAGCATGTTTACTCCAACTTCAAACTCGATTTTCTCCTTCAATACATAAGCTATGATCATGAAATTATACATCAAAATGAATGGAATTTTGTTTAGATTTCAGAACTTCAATAATTAGCTGAAACAAATCTACGAGTAAAAAGTTATAGCTTGATGATTGAAGTTTGCTCAAGGAACTCGTACAACAAAGTCAGCTTCATACCCCCAACTTCAAATGTGATTATCTCTCTGATTACAAATATGTAGAAGACAAATCTTATATTCATGTTGTAGAAAATTTCGTGAGATTTTCGAAAAGTCTGGAACCATCTCGATCGGAGTTGTGAGCTAAGAGATATTTCTTGATTTATGGAGGTTGTTCCATGAATACTAAAATGGGTTTTCAAATGAGAGACATGACTTGTTCTCTTTCTCTCTCTCATGAAATATGATTTTGTTTTATCAATCCACCAAACATGTCCTTAAGTTATATGCAATAGATGTTCATTGACCAGTTCTCCCTTCGACCATATTAATATTACTAATTTTCCATTGAGTTAAATGCCAACTAATTTCATTTTGATTCTAACTACTTCTCTTAATATATATATATCCAAACGCAATTGTACACATTCTCACACTGAGTGATATAATAAGGGGATGTTACATTCTTCCCTCCTTAAATAAAATTCACCCTCGAATTCCTTCCAATCACAATGGTAACAGGTTTCTCGCATCTTCTTCTAACGAGGGGACGAATGTCATTTACACTTCTCCTTGACTAAACTTTACGACTTCATCTAAAAATTGTCTTATACAAGAAATCATAATTATTTGCTTCGCTTGCATCCTTAGAATTCTTGACTGTAAACTTTAGTCATCATACAACAAGTCTCTCATGACATCTGATCCTGTCATATCTTAGAAATAATTCGTTCAAGATTCCCGACCCTGACTTATTCACACCGGGTCTTCGTAGTTTTAGAATTCATAAAAGTCCATCTAGTCAAATATCCCTCATCCTCCATGTATATAAAGCTCATCCTTGTTCAACATAACACTGATTCTCTTTACTTCTTCTTTGGCTTACTTGTATTTCCTCAAATCTGCACATTTCTATTGCAGCGTCTAAAGCTACCGGCAAAAAACACAGAGCCGCCACAGAACTTTATTTATCCCGAAGGAAGGGGAAATATCGAGAAAACCACAAGAGGATGGTGTTGTACCCCAAAATTTGCCCTCCCATTTCTCAGAGATTCATCCTGGACTCTCAGTTTTGCTTCTATCAAGTTCCAAGTCTTGAATCATCATTTTTTAATGAAATCATCCATAAGGGCAAAATGGTCAAAAGTACATTGAAAAAGTCAAACTTTGACTTTTAAATCAAAATCAAGTTCCAAGAATCATATTCCATTAAGGCATGAAATTGGTTCATCAAAAATCAGAAGTCAGAAGTTACTTTGAAAAAATCAAATTTTTTAAACATTTAGAAAATTTTCTAAGTGTCTAGAGAATGTGATACTTCATAACTTCTGAGACAACCTTTATGCAAGTGCCGTCAGAAGTTGCAAACACGGTCCAGAACATAATGCTTCAATCAGAACATGCAGAAGCGTTGCTCTTTGGTCAGAACATAATGCTTCAGTCAGAATATGATTCTTCAGCATATGGAGGCTATGTTCAACGCTCCGGTCAAAAGATGCCCCTTCAGCATTTGGAGGTTACGCTTCTGATATTATGTGATCAGAACATCACCAAAACCTCATTTAAGTAACCTGTTACCCTGCTATGGCACAGTCCTGCAACCAGCTGCCACAACACTCCAAGGTGCTGCTGATCCAGTCCACGCCTGCATTTTTCTTACACCAAATTAGCCTACGAGAGCTGTGATTTAAAAACAAAGGGACGGTATGCCAAAAATGTTTAAAAACTCATTTGTTTTTCCCCCCAAAACCACATCAAATCCATCTATAAATAGTTTGTTCCATCGCACGTTCAAAAGGTTAGTTTTTGGAGAGAGAGAATCACCAAAAGAAAGAAAAAGCCTTGAATCTTTGCAAAATTCCAAGAATCCGAAAAGCTAAAATCACCAAAATACCAAACCTTAGCATTTGATTCTAGCATCAAAACTCCATTTTTCCTTTACTAAAACCATCCCCACAGTTGCTGATTTATATATTAGAAGCTATTCTAACTTCTGTATTCATACTGCCATACACTCTCCATTCGCCTCCACCTCAAAGAGGTCAGAGTATCACCCATTGGCTGTTCCAGAAGTTGAAAACCTCCATCCTATTGAGTACGTGAAGAAGTTGCTCAGAACGTCACCAGGGTCTAGGACCAACCTCCAGTTTACATAATCTTTTCCAGTTACAAGGTAAGCTTCTGCTGACTCTTATCACGTTGCTTAAGCATTATTAGATTTGCATGTTCAAAAACAAAATGTAGATATCATGTTTCTGACGTTATACATATTCTGAGGCTTCACATGTTTGCCTGCCTAAGTATGGAATAAAGCAGTTCATAACTTTTGGAAGAAATTAGAACTCAGAATTAGGATTAGTATTCATACTTGCCTCTGATTTGTAGTTTTGGTATTTCTTATTTTTGAAACACTATGACACCTGCCATAACTATCATATGCACATCTTCTGTTTTGTGAAGAAATGACTAAGTTGCAAGTGTTCTGACTAGCATGGAAAGAGAGACCAAGTTCTGTCGGTGGTATCGGAACTTCTGAAATCCACTTTATTGCTGGTGGTATCAGAACTTCTGAAACCTCCTATGTTGCCGGTGCTATCAGAACTTCTGAAGGCTGATGTGCTCCCAGTGGACTCAGAACTTCTGACTCTACTTATGTTTTTTTACTAATAGGAATTCTATTTTGCAGTGCGCCAGGGTCAAAACTTCTGACCTCCCTTAATCAGCAACACGCTGATTCTATTTTTACTTTTTCTCACTATCTTTGCTATCACTTTCTATTTCATTAATCAACAAACACCAAAAACATTTTTTTCCATGCTTTACTAAGTTTCTTAAAACAAAAGACTAAAAAATATTTCCTTAGACAAAAACTTATTTCTTTTCTTAAATAAATAAGTGTGATACGGTGGAAAGAACTGACTGTTTTTTTTGGAATGCTGGTTTGCGTTTTGCGTTTGTGTTTGCAAAATGTCGCGGTAAGCAAGAGTCGCCACTGACTTTTATTTTATCCAACAAGGAAAGGAAAAAAGCACAGAAAAATTCCTTTTTCGAGATATTTCTCGGGTTCGGGGGGTAGATTATAGAAAGGGAAGGTCTTAGGACCATTTCTATCCGTGGTTATCCACGGGCTCTTAGGTACTTGCTCAATTGTTTTCAAAATTGCTTTCTTTGTGCTTGTGGGTTTGAAAAAGTTTTTATTTGAAAACTTCGATTTAACTATTGCTTCTGTCCTCAAGAGTGTATGAAGTGTTTTTGAAAACTTTGTTCGAAAAGTGTAAGTGTGAAGAGTTTTTGTTTTTAAAAGAGCAAGTATCTAAGAACCATCTACCTACTCAAAAAATGAATCGTTCTATGCTAATTTCCTTTAGACAATGTTATCCTACTATTGATGAGTAGGTAGCACCGTCGTTGGAGTTTAAGGGTCAATTCGAATGCGGGACTTACGGTCACCAAAGAAATGTTAGGATGCCTTAGCGGTAACCCTAATGTCTTAGATCATTTGTTTTGAGGCAAAAATATCCGAGGCAACCATTTCGAGGCGACTATGATCTTTTAGACAAGAGGACGACCTCTAAAACGACCTATACTCAATGACCGTGTACGAAGGCAACCAAGTGGGTATACCCTAAGAGTGCGCATGTGCGAGTGTGTCGTTTTCAGTAAATTTTATCTTTGTACATGTTAAAGGTGATCTAAGTTGATTTTAGGTTAAAGCATTCAGTCTTGTCATGCATCCCTATTACCAAACATCTAACAGTTATATTTGTGGAAATTAAATTGTGGAATTTAAATTACAAGGCGTCGGGTATTTACATCGCCAAAGACAAACCTTTTAAAAATAAATAAAGCGATAAAAAATAATAAAAGTCCTATTTAACTATTATAAACCGGGAGCAAGTACATTATTATGATAAAAGAAAATAAATCGCGTGCGGGAAATTAAATCGAGTGCGAGATTAGGGTTTTGACCCTTTTTGTTAAAGAAAAAGATTTTTTGTGGTTTTTATTTTAAGAAAGAAAATGAAATTAAACCTAAATTAAGTACTAAATTAAATTAATTAATAAAAATAAATATTTTTTGGGTTTTTCGTATTTTAAGAAAGAAGTAAAAAATTAATTGAGTTAGTAAAAACCTAATTAAGTCTAATTTAATTTTAATTATTTACCAAAATATATTAAAGTTATTCTAATTAAATCCTAAATTGATTTATTAGTATTTATTAATAAAAATAAAAAGTTAAAGCTTTATTGAATAAAAATATTTTTGGTGTTTTAATTTTATACAAAGAATTTTGATTGGTTAATAATAAAATAGAAATAATAAAACAATTAAATAAAATAAAATAAAATAAAAGAGAGAGAGAGAGGGGGTATGGGCCTGATTTAGGGTGTTAGAACAGCAAATGAGAAGCCCAATTGCATTAGCCCTGTGTTGACTTTCTGGAATCAGGTGAGCGCTTGTTGAATGGATCTATGATGGACCATCATCTCTTGGCCACCAGATCTGGCCAATGGCCATCTGGCAATTGATTGAATGATGGTGTATGATGCACTGCAAGTCTTAATGAGCATTGGAACACCTGAAGAAAAAATATATCAAAGAAGTGGAGGACCTGGGATTCGAACCCAGGTCCTGATGGTGATTGCCAGCTTGCCTTGCCACTACGCCGTTTTGCTTCATTTGTTAATATATTACATAACAATTATAATATATCAAAAAAGAAATTATTGGTCTGAAAATAAAAATGCACGCAAAAACATTTGAACGGGCCAATCAGAGCATGCCAACTCTTCGTCCCTGTCCTTCCACTACTGTAATTTTACCTGTGGATTTGGATCCACAACTAATTGCGCAAGCTTGCTCTAAAATCTTCCCTAGGCCTCATAAATCAATTCCAAAATCATGGCTGAATTCGCCTTGGCTCCCTGATCAACACTATGCCCTTCTTGAGTCCTGATTTTTTCTGAAAAAGAAAACCCCAAAATACAAACGAAGAACCCTACCTATGGGGGTTCCTCATTTAGGCCAGAAAAACGTAATTGAATATTTCCAAATGTTTGCAAATGTTGTGAGGAGTATAAATATGCCAATGATTTATTCAAATGATGCAAGAATGATGAATCACGAATTCAAGAACCAAGGTGATTATCGTGACACTTACAGTGCTTTTGAAGGCCTGAGGACGCGTGCTTTTGATCCAGGAAGCTTGTGTGATCACCCAGGAATCGATTGGGATTGGTCTCTGCTTCTGAAAACGCCTCTAAGTATGATTTTGATTTCACACTGTTTATGTAGTATGAAATGTGTTAGGGTAACAATTCTGGATTGAATCTTCTCCCATCAATGCTTTAGGATTTGATTTGATTCACCCTTTAAACCTTTCCAAATTTGCCAGATCTCCATCTTTTTGTACATGATATGCTTGATACGAATTTTGATGATGACCATGATGATAATTAAGACCGGAAACAACCAAAAAGATCTTAGGTAATCAAAGTTTGGATTTTATATGATTTAAATTGATTAAAAATGAATAAATACAATAAAAAATCAAATTAAATAATAAAAATAGAATGTGGGCTCATGGCTGAAGATAGGACACGTGGGAAACTATGCAAGCTCAAATCAAGTGGAAAAGAATGGGCCCGTTTGACAAAATTTGATGTTTTGGGGATAGTTGACTTTTGGCAATTTGGCAAAAATGCCCAACTTCAACAATGCATAACTTCTTCAATTTTGAACTTTTGGAAGTTTTCTTGGAATTTTTAGAAAGCTTGAGATGTCCTCTAACCAACCCTTTTGGTCTCATCGCATTTTTATGTTCCATTCTCAAGTTATAAGCTTTGGAAAAAAAAGTGTTTTGTTGACTTTCAAAAATGACCTATAATGTCCAAATTTATAACTTCTTGTGAGTGAATTTTCTTATCTTGGGGTATGAATATGGATTGTAGTAAATTGCATCCTATTCAAAATGAGATTTGGATGGGTCATTTCTCATAAAGTATGAGAAAGTTATGCTTGGGCAAAGTTGAGTTGACTTTTCCTGCAAAACCCTAATTTAGCAACTTGTGAGTCTTGATGAATTTTAAGGAATCCTTGATGAATCATGATCAAACCTTGATCAAATGATGAAATATCCTTCAAAATGAGAATGTTGACAAAAAATCTTGAAGTTTGACTGTGTGTAGGTCACAATTGACTTTTGCCCTAACACAGTCGATTTTTGGATCCTTTGAGCAATTGACTGAGAAAACTTCCTCTGCAAGGCTTGAAACTTGACATGGATGACCTTGAGAACATATTAGGACAATGTTAAGCATTTGAGGTCATTTGGACTCAAGGATCTTGATGCAAAACAAAACCCTAATTTGGGGTTGACTGCCTTAGGAGATAACTTGTCTGACCAACTCTTGAGCAAACTTGATCAACTTGGACATTTTTCTTGCAATTTCTTGAGAAATATGAAGGGAAAATTTTGGGGTACAACAACTGCCCCTGTTCAATCTTCTTAAACCTGAGGATGTAGATTGGCTTTCGTGCCTTTCGTGATCTGAAGGTGGAAGATGATTGAACACTAGAGTGCCCAGAAATTTGCACTCGCATGAAGTGGTGTCAGCCTTGTGATGTCGGGAATGGGCTTACAGATGCCATTTGGAGATTGTTGGCGGGAGGATGGGCTTAAAGATGCCATCTTCAGGAGTGTCGATCGCATAAAAGATTCCTTAGCGAGAGCTTGCGTACCTGTTGTTGTGGAAGATTCCGCTGGGGAAGCTTGGTCCTGCTGAGATTTAGGAACTCGCCTGTACTTCAAATGAGAGAATTCCTCTGCTGAGTTTTAAGAACTTGTCCATAATTCAACTGGGGGAAATTTGTCGAGATTGAGAATCTTATCTGTAATTTAACCGAGGATAATTCAGTTGAGATTTAAGAACCGGTCAGTACTTCGACTGAGGAGGATTGACAAGATTGAGAACCTTATCTGTAATTCAACCGAGGATAATTCAATTGAGATTTAAGAACCGGTCAGGTCTTCGACTGAGGGAAACATCTTCATCAAGATCTAGGACTGTCTGGTCTTCAACGGAGGATAATTCTGTTGAGATTTTAGAACTCGTCCACACTTCGACGGAGGAAAGTTGTCGAGATTTAGAACCTTATCTGTAATTCAACCGAGGATAATTCAGTTGAGATTTAAGAACCGGTCAGGTCTTCGACTGAGGGAAACATCTTCATCAAGATCTAGGACTGTCTGGTCTTCAATGGAGGATAATTCTGTTGAGATTTTAGAACTCGTCCACACTTCGTCGGAGGAAAGTTGTCAAGATTTAGAACCTTATCTGTAATTCAACCGAGGATAATTCAGTTGAGATTTAAGAACCGGTCATGTCTTCGACTGAGGGAAACATCTTCATCAAGATCTAGGACTGTCTGGTCTTCAACGGAGGATAATTCTGTCGAGATTTTAGAACTCGTCCACACATCGACAGAGGAAAGTTGTCGAGATTTAGAACCTTATCTGTAATTCAACCGAGGATAATTCAGTTGAGATTTAAGAACCGGTCAGGTCTTCGACTGAGGGAAACATCTTCATCAAGATCTAGGACTGTCTGGTCTTCAACGGAGGATAATTCTGTTGACATTTTAGAACTCGTCCACACTTCGACGGAGGAAAGTTGTCGAGATTTAGAACCTTATATGTAATTCAAAAGAGGATAATTCAGTTGATATTTAAGAACCGGTTAGGTCTTCGACTGAGGGAAATATATTCATCAAGATCTAGGACTGTCTGGTCTTCAACGGAGGATAATTCTATTGAGATTTTAGAACCCGTCCACACTTCGACGGAGGAAAATTGTCGAGATTGAGAAACTTATCTTATTTGTAATTCAACCGAGGATAATTCAGTTGAGATTTAAGAACCGGTCAGGTCTTCGACTGAGGGAAACATCTTCATCAAGATCTAGGACTGTCTGGTCTTCAACGGAGGATAACTCTGTTAAGATTTTAGAACTCGTCCACACTTCTACGGAGGAAAATTGTTGAGATTTAGAACTTTATCTGTAATTCAACTGAGAATAATTCGGTTGAGATTTAAGAATCGGTCAGGTCTTCGACATAGCTGAGAACTTAACTGCATCCTTCCTGAAAGGTAAAGGTCAGTCGTATGCAATGCATGATATATATCAAGCAATGATGTTCTCAAAATAAATGAGATTGTGTTGTATGATGCGTATATGCATGTATCATGATGTATGGAAATGTAACATTTCTAGCTGGGGAAAATAAATCCCGGATAGCTGCTGGAGAATAGAGTTGAATTCTTTGTTTCCGCTGGGGATGGTGAACGAAGGTGATTGCGAGAATAAACCTGCAGGAGAGGACAACTCCGTTGGGGAATAAATTGATGAGGAGATTACTTTGTGGGGAAGAGATGTTCTGCTGAGGATTCCACCGATAAATTCTGTTGGGGACGAATTGTCGTTGCTGGTGATACTGAATCCTGTTGGGGATTGAATTCCTGTTTGTGAAAGGAAAGAAATTCGATGGGGATGATCTTTCAGTTGCGACTTCACTGAGGATAAACTTTTAGACTCTAATGGGGATAATCCTTTGAGCTTTGCTGGGGACAATCTTCCTTTGAACTCGGCTGGGGATATTTATTTTTATACTCCGCCGGGGACGAACTTCCTGAGTCTACTGGGGATGATTCTTCAACTCCACTGGGGAAGCTTTTTCAGACTGCGCTGGGAAAATTTTAACTCCACTGGGGATATCTTGTATTCTGCCGGGGAGAATTCTTATACTCCGTTGGGGAATATTAAGACTTTTGGGGATATTAAACCTTTTCAGTGTTGATGGTAGATAAACTCGGCTTGGGGAGAATATTATTGATTCATTCACAGTTACAAGTCTCGGTTGGGGAGAGCTATCATTACTGTCGTACTCTGCGGGGAGTGAAAGTACCTTTAGCCATATTCTTCAGTTAAATCTACCCTGTACCTGGTGGATAGAGTAACTGTACAGTTTGGACAATTCTTATTGCCCCTGTTTATGATATTACCAGTAATCGTCTTTTTTTTCGTATGTAAATATTTATGAGCAGCAATTAATGTCAAATGCATATATCAAAAATGAAACATCGGACGTTCTTTGCAAAACAAAACAGAAAAAGACAAATTTATTTGTGAAAATGACTTGTATTTATTTTGAAGTTTGGCCTGTAAATAGGCATTTTTGTACAAGAGGCTGACGTCCTAGTAAGAGAATGCCGCCGAACAAATAGAGTTTATACAATTTGTGAAAAGCTAAACAAAACAGCTATGTGAATGATCCCACTGGGTTCCAACTCTGCTATTGCCTTTATGTCCTCGAGCATCTCATCACTTTGCTACTGTTTGAAGATGAATCAGATTGATTAGTGTCGTCTGAGCTTGATAGTCGATACCGCATTCTGGATGTAAGGTGATCCAATGAGACATAGTGTTACGCTTTGATCTCTAATTTTTGCCTGGAGCGCCCTTTCGGGTTTTCAGTCCACCGGGATACCCTTTTTTGCCCAAGCCGCCTTTTCAGGTTTTCGACTTGCCGGGTGTACAGATTGTTTTTATTTTTATCCCTTATTTTTGCCCAAACCCTTTTGGTTCGCCGGGAAGCCCTTATTTTTGCCTAGGCCAATCGACCTAGCGGGTCGTTAATTATGCGTAGTATCTTTTCACTATGTCTGCATTGACGGGGTGAGGAAGGTCCTCACCATCCAAGGTGGTTAGAATCATAGCTCCTCTTGAGAAAATGTTCTTAACCACAAATGGCCCTTCGTAAGTAGGGGTCCATTTGCCCCTGGGATCACCTTGAGGTAGTATGATGCGCTTGATAACCAGGTCCCCAACTTGATACTCTTGTCGTCTAACTTTCTTGTTAAATGCCTTGATCATTCGTTTTTGATATATTTGACCATGACAAATAGCAGTAAGTCTCTTTTCGTCTATTAAGTTCAGTTGATCAAGCCGGGTCTGAATCCAGTCATCTTCGCTCAAACCTGCATCCTTCATAATCTGAAGAGAGGGTATCTGAACTTCAATGGGTAATACAACCTCCATGCCATATACCAAGGAATATGGGGTTGCCCATGTTGACGTCCGCATTGAGGTACGGTACCCATGAAGAGCGAATGGTAACATCTTGTGCCAGTCTTTGTATGTCACCGTCATCTTCTGCACAATCTTCTTAATGTTCTTATTAGCCGCTTCTACAGCCCCATTCATCTTCGGTCGGTAGGGAGAAGAGTTGTGATGTTGTATCTTGAATTGATTACAGATTTTAGTGATCATCTTATTGTTGAGATTTGTACCATTGTCCGTAATGATCCTCTCTGGTACACCATATCGATGGATCAGATTGTGCCGAATGAACCGTGCCACGACGTTCTTGGTCACAGTAGCAAAGGAAGCTGCTTCAACCCACTTCGTAAAGTAATCAATTGCTCCCAAGATGAAACGATGCCCGTTAGATGTTGTAGGTCTGATCTCGCCGATCATGTCGATGCCCCACATTGCAAAAATCCACGGAGTTGTCGTCCACCTCTTTTGGTATCAAAAAGGGTAGTATGAGCCAACATGTACTGTCTCAGCCGGCGAGCAGCCCATGCCAAAGCGTAGAAAGTTCTCTCGAGCAGTGAGTATTGGGTCTCACAGTCGGTAAACTTTTTGCTAAAGCAGTAAATAGGATGCTCTTTTCGGCCAGACTCGTCATACTGCCCCAGAACACACCTCTTTGTATTATACAACAAGATCAATGGTCTTCCTTCAACTGGAGGCATCAGAATTGGTGGCTTGGAGGTGGTAATCCCCTCTCTTCTTGGAGCAGCAGTCTTGAAAGTTCACCAGGCACTTCGCAATCATCTTCACCTTCGTCTTCGGCTAAGTTGATCCGACTTTCAAAGTCATAACCGGCAGTAGCAGAGTCGTTATCAGTGGGATCCAGAGTGGATGTAGATCATGATACGTGAGTGTGTGTAAAATAGTTGTTTTGCAATATATAATAAAAGAAAAAACAAGGAGCACAAAATTTGAAATGCAAGAAACGTCCAATGCTTTTATTAATGATATATGTAGATGACACACATAAAGCCCTCACAAATGAAGCCACGGTGCCCCGGGTAAGACACCGGGCCATAAAGTTTAAACATTGTTTGTTACAAATACAAAACAAAAGTATCATTACTGGGTAACAAAAGAAATTGGGATGAAGTCCTTTGTTGTCCAGTTGCTTAGTCCACCATCAGTAGTAGGATGGATCCAACTGTCGAACTCAGACTCTTCAACATCGTCTTCAATGGCATTTACTCCTGAATTGCTGATGAACAGGGGAGGTCTTCCGATCCGTGCATTCCGAACAGCCTTTTGAGCTTCTGCAGTGAAACCCAAACCAAACTTGTTAGTCTTATGTGCAAAATCAGGGAGTTGGCCCCAATTCGCACATCCACCTTTCTCGACAACAGCCCGGGCATCCTTGAAGGAAGCCATCTTTATTGGAGGATCTTCAACAACAATCTCAGTTGATGCCAGCGTCTGGGGAACCTCTTCAAAATGTTGAAATGGGGTCTCAACGAACTCCCCATCCATCTCTACATATCGGAAAGAGTTGAGGTGGCTCACCATGTACTCCTCCTCTCCTTGTACTGTCATAATCTTTCCTTTCACCGGGTACTTTAGCTTCTGGTGGAGCGTTGAGGTTATTGCCCCAGCTTTGTGGATCCACGGACGACCCAGCAAACATGAATAAGATGGCGGAATGTCCATCACATAGAATGTAGATGTGAAAACCTGAGAACCAGCCTTAATTGGAATATCCATTTCTCCGTGTACCATTCTCTTGGACCCATCAAAGGCCCTGACTACAATATTGCTTGGTTTCAGCTCCAACCCTTCACAGTCTAACCGGTCTAGAGCTTTCTTGGGCAACACATTCAATGAAGATCCAGTATCTACCAACACATGAGCAAGAGTAGTGCCCTTGCATTCAATGGAGAGATGCATGGCGTCATTGTGATTCTTCCCCTTAGCAGTCAAGTCGGCATCAGAGAAACCCAACCCATTATCAACAGTCAGACTAGCCACGCAATCTTTAAACTGGTCAGCTGATGTTTCTTGCGGTACATGCGCAGTCTTCAGGAAAGCAATTAGATCCTTGGCATGGGCTTTTGAGCATAGCAATAGTGACAATATAGATATTTTGGACAGGGTTTGCCCCAGCTGCTCAACTACATTGTAGTCACTCTTTTTGATGATCTTCAGAATTTCTTCCATCTCTTGTCTAGAGGCTTCAACAGTAATCGTCTTCGGTGCCTCCATCTGGGTAGGCTCACTGGTGGTCTCTTTTCCCCGAGCGTCAGAGGACTCTGCAACAGGGGTAAGAATAGGAACTTGAACAGGAATAGTATCAGGTAGACTGGAAGGCGTAATAACAACCGGTTTCCAAACAGTTGGTGGAGAGATCTCAGGGGAGAACAACCTTCCGCTGCGGGTGACTTTACTGGATCCAATAATATTGCTGACGTCAGTATCAGCATCCAAATCTTGCTTAACTCCGTGATAGTATACGTCAGCCCCATAATGCCATGGGATAACTTTATTGAATGTATAGGGGATAGGCCCAGGAACATCGATGATCAATGGTCCGATTCTTAGAACAAATGTAATTCTAACAGGCTTTCTCGAGGAAGCCTTGGAAGAATTGTCGAAAATGGTGATGATAGCAACTTCTTCAGTAGGAACCAAAGGAATAAGAGTCTTATCAAACAGAATTTCTTTATTATCCATCAGGCGTTGGACACCTGACTTCAAAAGATGGCAAATGGTAGGTAGGTAAGAACACATACGATAACCTTCGTTACAGCCCGGAAATAAACCGGCTAACAAAAGGTTCTTCTTCACAGTCATCAAAGGGGTAACAATATCGTTCACAGAAACCACAAACGAGTCTTCATCTATAGCATTCACTCCATGCTTCGGCATTGGAGTTGTCACAACATTAGGTCTTTCAGGTGCTTCGAACTCAATCTCCTTCGCATCAATTAAGTCATGTACCTTATTCCTCAAAACCCAACAATCATCCGTATCATGCCCTGGGCTATCAGAGTAAAAAGCACAGCAGGCATTAGGGTTGTACTTCGGTGATATTGTATTGGGATTCTTTGGGGCCTCCCTTGGAATCACTAGATTGGTCTTTAATAACTGCGGCAGAATTTGAGATAAAGTCATGATGAGCTGAGTGAATTGTCTTCGAGGTCTCTCGGCCCTTGGTTGATTGTTGCACTGAGGTGCAACAGCAGGTCTTGATATAACCACCGCATTAACAACTTGGCGGCGTTCAGGTCTATTCTGGATTTTTGAACTGTAAACAGCACTGAACTCCTTCTTAAAAGGCTTCTTCTCGGTTCCTGATGAAGAACCCTTATGTATCTTACCGGATTCGATACCAGCCTTAATCCTTTCCCCAGTCATAATCAGCTCTGTAAACCTGGACGAAGAACTTCCAATCAGATGGTTGAAATACGGACCAGACAAGGTCCCCAGAAACATATCCACTAGCTCCCGATCAGCCAAGGGAGGTTGAACTCTTCCAGTAAGGTCCCTCCACTTCTGAGCATAATCTTTGAAACCTTCACCCGCACCCATAGACATACCCTGGAGTTTGGTACGCGTGGGAGCGAGGTCGGCATTGTATTGGTACTGCCTGTAGAAAGCAGCAGCCAAATCTTCCCAATTACGGATGCTAGTTCCTTCCAACTGGTAAAACCATTCAAGCTAAGTCCTTGACAGACTGTCTTGAAAGAAGTGGATCCAGAGATTCTTGTCAGCGGTGTACGGCTGAATCTTTCTTACATACGACCGGAGGTGCAGTTTCGGGCAAGAAACTTCGTCGTATTTAGCAAAGGCTGGTGCTTTGAACTTGTGGGGAATCACCACCCTAGATGACAAACCCAAGTCTCCAAAGTCCAGACCATGCACTTTCTGAACTTCCATCGCACTCAAACGATCTTCCAATTGTTTGTATCTATCCTCGGCCGAAGGATACTGGTCTTCGTCGAAATCAATCTCGTTGTCTGAAACCACGGGACTAGGAGCCCTCCTTTCTTCCTGATTATCTTTCCCTCCAGATGAGGTGGTCAAATCAACCTCTTCTCACAAATCATTTCC
The DNA here is from genome assembly GCA_948472305.1 of Vicia faba. Taxonomy (NCBI): domain Eukaryota; kingdom Viridiplantae; phylum Streptophyta; class Magnoliopsida; order Fabales; family Fabaceae; genus Vicia; species Vicia faba. The sequence goes on along the minus strand of CATIWC010000765.1, from coordinate 102,868 downwards.
GAATCTGCGACCCATATTAAATAAGACCGTCTTCTTCTTCTTCTTCTTCTTCTTCTCTTTCAGGATAAGGGTCTTCAGATCTTGCTGACCCTTAGCCAAACTCATGAACAATTCTTGGAACTGGGCGTTTTGAACCTGTAGAGCCTTGATTGCTTGTTCAGTTGATGGTTCGGAAGACATGATGCTGAAATAAACAGCGAAGAAGATGAGAAAACCTGTAAGGGTACCTGTTATGAGGTGCATGGGAATGATATGCGCATGATAATGATTTCAAAGACTTTTAGGGATTCAAATTCGTAAAAAAAAATGAAACACACTTTTATTAGATAAACTTTAAAATTCAATTGTTCAACAGATGCCTTTAAGGCGTTACAAGAAAGGAAAACTGAAAAGTAAATCAAAACTAGAAATAATCAAAAGACAATCAGTGCTCCCATGGTCGCTTCTTGTCGGTGCGGACATAGTCATTGAGGATCCGCTCGTTCTCCAGCTGCCTTGTCAACTTCTAGATCTTCTGCTCTTGCTCGTGATACTTTTCACAGTAAGTATCCCGTTCTTCCCTCAGTTGCATCCAGGACCTCTTCAATGCCTCAATGTCAGTAGGCATGTAAGGGTGTAGGATGGTAGGAGGAACCCCTTCCTCATCAGCAACTTCAACAATGATAGGCAAGACGGCTTCATACGGCATTCCCAGCTTTTGGGCACGGATACGAACCCATCGGAGATATGGCTCCATTGGTAGAGAAGTCTTTGCACCCAGCTCGTGCGGATCAGATCTGTGAACTCTATCCCAAGCTCTTATGAATCTGCGGCGTTGCTCGTCACTATCTCCTTGGAAATCAAAGACAATATTGGGCATTAGCAACTCATGAGGTCCTTCCCTTCTAGCACGCCCAAATTGACGTAAGGCTAAGCACGAATTATAAGTGATCCCTCCATTGGTTCCTATCAGTGGAACATTGGGGTATTCCCCACAACAATCAATAATAGCCACATCTTCCATACCCTTGATAGTCCAAATGATGTCATTATGAGAGAGAGACATAATCCTATAGGCCCAGCCCATGCCTTCTTTGTTCTTCAAAACTGATTTGGGGAGGTGAGAAATAAACCACCTCGCCAACAATGGAGCACAACACATAAGGGTTCCCCGCTTCTGAGCAGTACGGGCATACAGAGAGTGAAGAATGTCACCCAAGAGAGTGGGTACTGGATTACCGGAAATGAAGATCTTTACCGCATTCACGTCAACAAAGGAATCCGAGTTAGGAAACAGCACCAAACCGTATATGAGCAGAGCCAGAATGTCTTCAAATGCCTGGAAATCTAGACTATCCCAGAACTGATTTGCTTTACCAACCAAAAACTTAGTCAAAAAGTCCTTTGCTCCACTACGAGTTTCCCAATTAGACATTACCTCAGCCTTTGTCAGATGAAGGGCTGAAGCAATCTCTTCCGACCTAAGAATCTTCTCCCAACCTGTGAACGGGGTCTGCTCCAGAATAGAGATACCCAGTAGATCAGAGAACTCTTCCAAGGTAAGGACCAACTGGTAGTCCGGAAAAGTAAAGCAGTGGTACAGTGGATCAAAGAACTAGACTAAGACACTCATCATCTGCTCGTCCAATTTGGAAGTGACCAAAACCAGGAGGTTAACATGCCTTCTGATAAAGGAGGTAGTATCTGACATCTTTGCAACCAATTCTTTAAGCATAGTGGGAACCTGGACAAAGTTGATCTGGATGGTGTTTCTACGCATGGTGCCATGACCTACAAAACAGAACAAAGATGAATCCCTCCTGTCTTTGAAATAGGTTAGTCCAATGCAAGATGCATACAATGTCATGATGTCATGATGTCATGATAGAAAACACACCATAAGTATCCACAAATAGAAAACATGGTAAAGGCACAAAAGTCACACAGATAGCCCTTAGATTTCAGGCTGGTAAGGAGCTTAGGTACTACCCTCTTTCAGTTTAGTTGGTTCAAACCTGTCCTAAAAATAGTAACCGGGTTCTAGAGAATCTCAATATCACTGACTACCCTCGATCGGTCATAATTCCAGTTTAGCAACCTTTTCTTGCGGTTGGAATCATCCGAGAGTTTAGTCTCAATGAGTGTAGCATACTGCTACTGTTCTATGGTCAAGTTGGTCAATTTAAAGGTTCTAAGGTCAGTTGGTGCTTAATGACCCCTTAGAAGACCCATATTCTCCTCGTTGTGCCACAAGGGATATCGGTACAAACTAAAGTGCCACACAAACGTAGCTATTACTTCAACCGTATCGGTCTATGTCGTACAGTTCCCTCACAGTTTATTGCTATTTACCTAAAGGGTATCCCCCAGATCCGGGTTAGGATCTATAGTAACTCCGATACAAGCCCACAAAGATAAAGCATATAAGTCAAACAATTGAAAACATTATGAACTATTCCTAAGGTACACCCCACTTATAAGCGTCCCCAGCAGAGTCGCCAGTTCTGTGATACGGTGGGAAGAACTGACTGTTTTTTTTTTTGAATGCTGGTTTGCGTTTTGAATTTGTGTTTGCAAAATGTCGCGGTAAGCAAGAGTCGCCATCGACTTTTATTTTATCCAACAAGGAAAGGAAAAAAGCACAGAAAAATTCCTTTTTCGAGATATTTCTCGGGTTCAGGGGGTAGATTATAGAAAGGGAAGGTGTTAGCACCCTTTCTATCCGTGGTTATCCACGGGCTCTTAGGTACTTGCTCAATTATTTTCAAAATTGCTTTCTATGTTCTTGTGGGTTTGAAAAAGTTTTTATTTGAAAACTTCGATTTAACTCTCGCTTCTGTCCTCAAGAGTGTATGAAGTATTTTTGAAAACATTGTTCGAAAAGTGTAAGTGTGAAGAGTTTTTGTTTTTAAAAGAGCAAGTATCTAAGAACCATCTACCTACTCGAAAAAGTAATTGTTCTATGCTAATTTCCTTTAGACAATGCTATCCTACTATTGATGAGTAGGTAGCACCGTCGTTGGAGTTTAAGAGTCAATTCGAATGCGGGACTTACGATCACCAAAGCAATGTTAGGATGCCTTAGCGGTAACCCTAATGTCTTAGATCATTTGTTTTGAGGCAACAATATCCGAGGCAACCATTTCGAGGCGACTATGATCTTTTAAACAAGAGGACGACTTCTAAAACAACCTATACTCAATGACCGTGTACGAAGGCAACCAAGTGGGGTATACCCTAAGAGTGCGCATGTGCGAGTGTGTCGTTTTCCGTTAATTTTATCTTTGTACATGTTAAAGGTGATCTAAGTTGATTTTAGGTTAAAACATTCAGTCTTGTCATGCATCCCTATTACCAAACATCTAACAGTTATATTTGCGGAAATTAAATTGCGGAATTTAAATTACAAGGCGTCGGGTATTTACATCGCCAAAGACAAACCCTTTAAAAATAAATAAAGCGATAAAAAATAATAAAAGTCCTATTTAACTATTACAAACCGGGAGCAAGTACATTATTATGATAAAAGAAAATAAATCACGTGCGGAAAATTAAATCGAGTGCGAGATTAGAGTTTTGACCCTTTTTGTTAAAGAAAAAGATTTTTTGTGGTTTTTATTTTAAGAAAGAAAATGAAATTAAACCTAAATTAAGTACTAAATTAAATTAATTAATAAAAATAAATATTTTTTGGGTTTTTCGTATTTTAAGAAAGAAATAAAAAATTAATTGAGTTAGTAAAAACCTAATTAAGTCTAATTTAATTTTAATTATTTACCAAAATATATTAAAGTTATTCTAATTAAATCCTAAATTGATTTATTAGTATTTATTAATAAAAAATAAAAAGTTAAAGCTTTATTGAATAAAAATATTTTTGTTGTTTTAATTTTATACAAAGAATTTTGATTGGTTAATAATAAAATATAAATAATAAAACAATTAAATAAAACAAAATAACAAAAAAAGAAGAAGAGAGAGAGAGAGAGGGGGTATGGGTCTGATTTAGGGTGTTAGAACAACAAATGAGAAGCCCAAATTAAACCTAAATTAAACCTAAATTAAGTACTAAATTAAATTAATTAATAAAAATAAATATTTTTTGGGTTTTTGGTATTTTAAGAAAGAAATAAAAAATTAATTGAGTTAGTAAAAACCTAATTAAATCTAATTTAATTTTAATTATTTACCAAAATATATTAAAGTTATTCTAATTGAATCCTAAATTAATTTATTAGTATTTATTAATAAAAAATAAAAATTTAAAGCTTTAATGAATAAAAATATTTTTGGTGTTTTAATTTTATACAAAGAATTTTGATTGGTTAATAATAAAATAGAAATAACAAAACAATTAAATAAAACAAAATAAATTAAAAAAAAAAAAAGAGAGAGAGAGAGGGGGGTATGGGCCTGATTTAGGGTGTTAGAACAGCAAATGAGAAGCCCAAATTAAACCTAAATTAAACCTAAATTAAGTACTAAATTAAATTAATTAATAAAAATATATATTTTTTGGGTTTTTGGTATTTTAAGAAAGAAATAAAAAATTAATTGAGTTAGTAAAAACCTAATTAAGTCTAATTTAATTTTAATTATTTACCAAAATATATTAAAGTTATTCTAATTAAATCCTAAATTGATTTATTAGTATTTATTAATAAAAAATAAAAAGTTAAAGCTTTATTGAATAAAAATATTTTTGGTGTTTTAATTTTATACAAAGAATTTTGATTGGTTAATAATAAAATAGAAATAATAAAACAATTAAATAAAACAAAATAAAATAAAATAAAAGAGAGAGAGGGGGTATGGGCCTGATTTAGGGTGTTAGAACAGCAAATGAGAAGCCCAATTGCATTAGCCCTGTGTTAACTTTCTGGAATCAGGTGAGCGCTTGTTGACTGGATCTATGATGGACCATCATCTCTTGGCCACCAGATATGGCCAATGGCCATCTGGCAATTGATTGTATGATGGTGTATGATGCACTGCAAGTCCTCATGAGCATTGGAACACCTGAAGAAAAAATATATCAAAGAAGTGGAAGACCTGGGATTCGAACCTAGGTCCTGATGGTGATTGTCAGCTTGCCTTGCCACTACGCCGTTTTGCTTCATTTGTTAATATATTACATAACAATTATAATATATCAAAAAAGCAATTATTGGTCAGAAAATAAAAATGCACGCAAAAACATTTGAACGGGCCAATCAGAGCATGCCAGCTCTTCGTCCCTGTCCTTCCACTACTGTAATTTTACCTGCGGATTTGGATTCGTAGCCAAATGCGCAAGCTTGCTCTAAAATCTTCCCTAGGCCTCATAAATCAATTCCAAAATCATGGCTGAATTCGCCTTGGCTCCCTGATCAACACTATGCCCTTCTTGAGTCCTGATTTTTCCTGAAAAATAAAACCCCAAAATACAAACGAAGAACCCTAGCTATGGGGGTTCCTCATTTAGGCCAGAAAAACGTAATTGGATATTGCCAAACGTTTGCAAATGTTGTGAGGAGTATAAATATGCCAATGATTTATTCAAATGATGCAAGAATGATGAATCACGAATTCAAGAACGAAGGTGATTATCGTGACACTTACAGTGCTTTTGAAGGCCTGAGGACGCGTGCTTTTGATCCAGGAAGCTTGTGTGATCACCCAGGAATCGATTGGGATTGGTCTCTGCTTCTGAAAATGCCTCTAAGTATGATTTTGATTTCACACTTTTTAGTGAATTTTGCAACTTTTGTATTTCCTGTTCTTGCAGCCTCCAACCCTTATTCACGTTTCCTTTGGCTTGTTTACGTAGTATGGAATGTGTTAGGGTAACAATTTTGGATTGAATCTTCTCCCATCAATGCTTTGGGATTTGATTTGATTCACCCTTTAAACCTTTCCAAATTTGCCAAATCTCCATCTTTTTGTACATGATATGCTTGATACGAATTTTGATGATGACCATGATGATAATTAAGACCTGAAACAACCAAAAAGATCTTAGGTAATCAAAGTTTGGATTTTATATGATTTAAATTGATTAAAAATGAATAAATTTAATAAAAAATCAAATTAAATAATAAAAATAGAATGTGGGCTCATGGCTGAAGCTAGGACACATGGGAAACTATGCAAGCTCAAATCAAGTGGAAAAGAATGGGCCCATTTGACAAAATTTGAAGTTTTGGGGATAGTTGACTTTTGGCAATTTGGCAAAAATGCCCAACTTCAACAATGCATAACTTCTTCAATTTTGAACTTTTGGAAGTGTTCTTTGACTTTTTAGAAAGCTTGAGATGTTCTCTAACCAACCCATTTTGTCTCATCGCATTTTGATGTTCCAGGCTCAAGTTATAAGCTTTGGCAAAAAATGTGTTTTTGTTGACTTTCAAAAATGACCTATAATGTCCAAATTTATAACTTCTTGTGAGTGCATTTTCTGATCTTGGGGTATGAATATGGATTGTAGGAAATTGCATCCTATGAAAAATGAGCTTTGGATGGGTCATTTCTTATAAAGTATGAGAAATGTATGCTTTGTCAAAGTTGAGTTGACTTTTCCTACAAAACCCTAATTTAGCAACTTGTGAGTCTTGATGAATTTTGAGCAATCCTTGATGAATAATGATCAACCCTTGATCAAATGATGAAATATACTTAAAAATTAGAATGTTGACAAAAAATCTTGAAGTTTGACTGTGTGTAGGTCACAGTTGACTTTTGCCCTAGCACAGTCGATTTTTGGACCCTTTGAGCAATTGACTGGGCAAACTTCCTCTGCAAGGCTTGAAACTTGACATGGATGACCTTGAGAACATATTAGGACAATTTTGAGCATTTGAGGTCATTTGGACTCAAGGATCTTGATGCAAAACAAAACCCTAATTTGGGGTTGACTGCCTTAGAAGATAACTTGTCTGACCAACTCTTGAGCAAACTTGATCAACTTGGAGATTTTTCTTGCAATGTCTTGAGAAATATGAGAGGAAAAATTTTGGGGTACAACAATAAGAAATTTAAATTTCTTGCACATTCTGATCCATTTCGATATGGTTGTAATAATGACTTAGGATTTAATTTTACCTGCAACCCCATCCATAAATATGTATCCCCATCCCCCTAAAGCGATGTAATAGCTTAGATTCTATTTTCCGCGTTTTACTTGCTTTTTATATATTGATAGTAAATAGGATGTATGGCAAGACTTGAAAACAACAAAATAGACAATCCTAATCAATATTAAAATGCTTTGAATCAAACACACTATTCACACATGCACCCTTAAGGTTAACTCCACTTGTTGCCTAAAAAATGGTCATGTTATGCAGGTGGGGTGTCTTAGCAAAAACAATCGAAATATAAGATCACAGTCCCTCGATGACGCTATCAAAGTTGCCTTTCAAAATGATCTTAGTCCCTAAAGAAAAATGCTAAGCCATCTCACAACATTGCTATCATGGTCACACGATGATCCAAACGCCCATCCCTTTACATCCAACGATGGGGCTTCCTACCAAATCAATGGTAAGGTAGCAACATCTAAAGGAAGAGGAAAATCATATCTAAGACCTTTCGAGTAGGTAGGTTCGCTCTCAGTTACTCGCTTGCTCACAACAAAACATTTTTTACACTTACACTTTCATCTTTGAACTATTTTTCCAAACAAACACTTTGTACGCGATCTTATAGAGACGAGAACCGTTACAAAGATGTTTTCAAAATACTTTCAAAAACACACACCACAAGTCCATTCAAACAAAAGCGTGTGATCTAGCGAGTAACTAAGAGCCCATGGAAAACCATGGATGGAAAGGGTGCTAATACCTTCCCTTTTCATAATATACCCCCCGAACTCAAGACAACATCTCTAAAGGTCTTTCCTGTGATTTTTCACCTTTCCTTTTTGGATAAAAGAAAATTCGGTGGCGACTCTTGCTAAACCGCAACATTTGCAAACACAAACACAAAACCTCAAGTCAGTTCTCCCATCGTATCACAGAACTGGTGACTCTGCTGGGGAATGATCACTTAAAAGTGGGGTTACCTTAGGGTTAGATCATATTTACTTGCTTTCATTATTTGATTTGTATGTGTTGTACCCCAAAATTTTCCCTCCCATTTTTCTCATTACATTTCAAGTGAGGCCCTCAAATTGCTCAAAGGCCTGAAAATCAATTGTGCTAGGGAAAAAGTCAACTGTGTCCTACATACAGTCAAACATCGAGATTTTTGGTCAACATTCTCATTTTGAAGCATTATTCATCATTTTATCAAGGTTTGATCATGATTCATCAAGGATTGCTCACAATTCATCAAAACCCAAAAGTTGCTAAATTAGGGTTTTGTAGGAAAAGTCAACTCAACTTTGACCAAGCATAACTTTCTCATATTTTATCAACAATGACCCATCCAAAGCTAATATTGAAGAGGATGCAATTCCCTACAATTCATCTTCATCTCCCCAGTTCAAAATATACGCTCACAAGAAGATATAAATTTGGACATTATAGGTCATTTTGGAAAGTCAACAAAAACACCTTTTATGTCAAAGCTTCATACATGAACATGGAAGACTCAATTGAGATGAGACCAAAAGGGTTGCTTAGAGGACATCTTAATCTTTCTAAAAAGTCCAAGAACACCTCTCTAGGGTCAAAATTGAGGGAGTAATGCATTGGCAAAGTTGACCCTTTTTGCAAAATTGCCAAAAGTCAAATATGTCCAAAATTGCAATTTTTGCCAAATGGGCCAAACTTTTTATGCTTGCATTGAGTTTGTAACATGGTCCACGACCTCTAAGCCCACCCATACATTTTTCTAATATTTATGCTATTTATTTTGATATTTTATTCATTAAAATTCAGAATTAAATAAATAAATAATAGAAATAATGTAAATTTTGATGTGAATCTATTTTGGGCAATTTTTATGCTGGTTTATATCAATTGATTTCGTGCAATAACCTTTCAAATATGTCCAGGTTCATCCACATGTGAAAATGGCATAAAATCATCAAATATTGCATTTTTTTCAAATTTTGATCTTGATCTTAAAACACAACATTATGAGGGAGATTCTTTCCATGCTTTCTTGTCTCCTCATTCTCCTCTATAAATATAGAACCATACAATCTTGAAAAGGAAAAAATTCCTCTCTAAAAGCTCTCAAAAAGCTCTTCAAAAAACTCTCTAAAAACTCTTCAAAAAGTTCTCCAGAAATCAAAGAATTGGTGCAAGTCATATCTCGAGGTTCCGGTCTCTCTCAATTGACATCAAGCCTCAAACCATCCTCTTGAAGTCCTTTGGAGTCTTACAAGGCCCAAGAGCAATCCATCACACGCCTAGCACGCCCCCATTTGACAACACCGGTTTGGTAAAATTTTAAACTTCAAATCTCTAATTTTAATCACATTTTATGGTACGCTAACGTTTGTTTGAGTTTATATAGACCAGTTATGGATGGTTGAATCATAGGTTCCATGCAAGAATCAAAAAACACCATAGTTAGAGCATGAAGCTTTCGAAGATTCGGGCCTAGGGATTTCTGATGATTGCACCCCCTGTTTACTTTTGCTATTAGGCCCATCTTTATTTTCATGTTTTATTCATTTCATTTATTTCTTTTAATCCCTTGCTTTATTTTTATCAATAAACAAATATAAAAATCACATAAAAATAGATTTAGGATTTTTTTTCTTAATTAAATTTTAATTTTGGTAAATTAATTAACTAAACACTTTAACTTTTTTTTTAAAATTAAAATTGATAGAACTTAGGTTTAATTTTATTTTAATTCATTTTCCTTTTCGTAACAAAAATACCAAAAAAACATAGAATTAATTTCTTTTATTTAAATTTCACGTTTCTTTAATAATTATCTTTTTTTTAATATAGATCTAGATCAATTATTTTTTTAACTTAAACCATTTTTATAAATTAAAAAAAAAACAACAAAAAGATTTTTTTTATATCTTAGGATTTTTAGACGTCTTTTCAAATTTGCGCGTTATTATTCTTTCGCACTTCATTTTATTATTGTAACTGTATATTGGGATGTAATGGATGATTAGTAGGACCTTTACCGCTTTTATTTATTTTTTCCCCAGTTTTGGATATGTACATAATCCCCCTCCCCGAAGCCTTGTAATAGTTAGGTTTTATATTTCTGCACTTTTAAATTACTGCAATTATTAACTGCTAGATGTATGACTAATAGGATTGTATGGCAAGAATAATCAAACATTAGCAAACTTAACACAAGACTAAAATAACTGAATATAACACACCTTGCACATATGCTTTCTTAGGGTATGCCTCACTTGGTTGCCTCGAAAAACAATGGTCATGTCCCTCGAACGTAGGGATATCCTTAGCAAAGACCCTCGGTTAAAATCATCATAAAGATCATGGTCCCTCGATGTCCCTCGAAGTTGCCTACGGTATATGATCTTGTCCCTCGATGTTGCCTACGAATATATGATGACAGTCCCTTCGAAATTCTAAAGTATCCTTACATGTTGCCTTCAATGACCATTACGTCCCTTTCGATAGTCCCTCAAACTCCAACGACGGTGCTACTTACTCCTTAATAGTAGGATAGCGCTGTCTAAAGGAAACGAGAATAGAAACAATCCTTTTTCGAGTAGGTAGATGCTAGTAGGTACTTGCTCAAAATAAAACTTTCACACTTACACTTTTTTTTTCAAACAAAGTTTTCAAAAACACTTCGTAACACTCTTAAAGACAGAAGCAAGGGTTAAAACGAAGTAAAACAAAACTTTTCAAAACAAACACACACAAGCAATTTTGAAAATGATGAGCAAGTATCTAAGAGCCCGTGGAAAACCACGAATAGAAAGGGTGCTAATACCTTCCCTTTCTATAATCTACCCCCCGTACTCAAAATCTCGAAAAAGGAATTTTTCTGTGCTTTTTTCGTTTCCAATTGGATAAAATAAAAGTCGGTGGCAACTCTTGCTTACCATGACATTTTGCGAACACAAACGCAAAACGCAAACCAACATTTTCCTAAAACAATCTGGTTCTGCCACCGTATCACATAACTGGCGACTCTGCTGGGGAGAAATAAGTGGGGTATACCTTAGGATCTAGTTCATCATAAATTGCTTCTCTTGTTTGTTTTGGTTGCTTTACTTTTAAGGGTTTTGTTTGGGAGTTACTATAGATCCTAACCCGGATCTGGGGACACCTTTTAGGTAAGTAGAAATAAACTGCGAGGGAACTGTACGGCATAGACCGATACGGTTGAAGCAGTAGCTACGTTGATGTGGCACATTGGTTGGTACTGGTATCCCTTATGGAGAAACGGGGAGAATATGGGGTCGCTATGTGTGTCATTAAGCATTAACTGACCTTAGAACCCTTAATTGAACAACTTGGTCATTAGAAAGTAGTGAGATAGCCGGCCTCGGTGTAAAGCTGAGAATGGGTTGATACTAGATGCTACACTCATTGAGACCATACTCTCGAGATAGTTCCGGCCGCAAGAAAATATTGCGTGAGCTGAAACCATGACCGATGGAGGATGGTCAGTGATATTGAGAACCTCTAGAACCCGGTTACTTTTCTAGGACAGGTTGAACCAACTAAACTTCAAGAGGGTACTACCTTAAAACCCATGCAAGCCTAAACCTAAGGCTGCTTGTGTGACTTGTGTGCTTTTAACTTGAACTACTTGCACATTTTTGTTATCTGACAACATGAGTTCCTTGCAGGTTTTGTTTACAGTCCTTATCCAATAACTTGGATTTCTTGCCGAGTTTACTTGCTTAGATCACCTCGCACTTTTGTTTAAACGCATATCATACACATCATAACATCATACCATAGCATTTCCTTAACCATTTCAAGGATCTCAAGGGCCTGTGGTGCAGGTTATGATGAACCAAACGTCTAGCAAGGGGCAAGGGGATTTATTTTCCTCTAGCCAATGTCGTCTAGAGATCAAAAACACGATAACTTGAGTCAGTGGCTATGACCCACTCGATATGGTGAGCTTGACTCTTGAAGAAGGACTCTCAACGACACAAAGTTTCTTCAATCAAGCTGCAATCAAATTCTAATAGTTTATTGTTTACCCCGCGAGATCCTTGAAAACATTGCATACATATCATACATATCATTGCATAAGCAGGTTTCAAAGCAGGTCTCTCATGTTCTCGCTGTTTATTTCAGCAATGGCTCTCCAACAAGACAACAGATATCTCCAAGCTCAAGATGCCCAGTTCAAAGAATTTCTCCTGAATCTATCCAAGGGGCAAGAAGACCTGAAAACACTCTTCGTCGGGAATATGACCAAGGAATATCCTGACAACAACAAGGATGAACAATTGGAACAACTGCAAGCTGAGGTAGAAGCAATGAGAATCCAGATGCTGGGGCAGATGGCCCTTATCCAAAACTTAGCTCGAGGACAAGAAGGGCTAAGAGCCTTCCTCAACAAGCTTCACCAAGATGGATGCATGAAACAAACAGTTAAAATTGTGGATCAAGACATTAATCAGCCCCCAGTGAGAGAAGAGGTTGGGAACAGACCTTTCCAGATTACTACTACCTCACAAGCCCAACCACAACCTCTCCAACGACAATGGGGAAATCGGCATAAGAAGAATACATCTGAAAGATGCTTCACTGAAATCAACATGTCATTGGCTCAAGCATTGCAACGCATGTTGAAGGCCAAGTTGGTTATGTTAAGGGAACCTCCTCAGAATCCCAACATAGCCTCCCCAAGGTACAATCCAAATGCAAGATATGCGTACCACTCCAACAGTCCTGGACATGACACCAATAGTTGTTGGGCATTGAGAAATAAAATTCAAGACCTGATTGATGAAGGAGCGCTAGAATTCGCACAAGACGGTCAGGCTGAGTTCTTCTGCCATCCCTACAAGGCTTACCATCTGAAATGACAAGTTCTCACAAGAAGGCTTTTCGTTCATTAGAATTTTCAATGTGTAATTTTCTTTTGATTTGTTTGAACATTTATTCATATCAAACCACATTATTTCATCAATGCATTGCACATGTTTGTCTTGAATCAATTCATTCGTATTCACTATTTCAAAAATGCGTTCTTATTTCCTTTTGTGATATTCAACTCTCGAACAAAAGCTCTGGGCCTTTAGAGGGAGGATGACAAAAATGATATCAAAATCTCTACAGTATGCTTTTGAACAGACCCCGCTGACGATGTACATGCGTTGTTTCAAATCCTAAACAGTGGAGTTATAAGGAAGATAATCCCTCGTCAACCCCTTCGAGCCAAAGAAGTAGGAGTTTTTATTTTCACACAAATTAAAACCCTTAATCATAACCTGGGGCAGGGTAGTTTTCTCAGTTAATTCAGAGGCGTATTCAGTCATAATCTGCCGCTTCGTGCACAATGAATGGCATCGAAGACGTCCTTCCAAAACAAAAGACGGTGATGGTTCCGTATAATCGTCAAGACAGGCAGTCATTATCTCTCGAAATAAAAGCCCGTTAAATCAAAACCTATGAAGGAGACTTAAGAGAAAAATTGGGGCATCCCGCTGACTGTAATCACAAAAGAAATGGTTCAGGCAAAAGAAGGGATAACGAAAACCAAAAAAAAAAAGAAGGGTAATACAAATCCTCGACAAAAAGAAGATTACAAAAATGACTGCCTTTTCAAAACAAATGTTCAATTTCTGAATCATCACCAAGTATCAGAGCAAAGATTCCAAACTCAATCGGGATCTAATCGCGTAATTAATTGAGCATAGGACTGAAGAACATCATGAAGAGCGGGTTGGGTACACATAAAATTTGAGCCTTTATCCTTTGTTTCTTGAACCGGAACCAGGCCACGTTATAACCCTTAAAAGTCCTAGCTGAAGCATGGGTTAGTTTGAGAGCATACTGTTACAAAGGTATCTTGACTCCTGTAGGCTTTGTTATGAATCCTGAGTTGATATCACATTCTTGCAAATTTCATTTTACTACACAAAACACATTTTCAAAAAACAAATTTCAAGACAGACATGAGTTTTGCATTCTTTAAATGACATTGTTTGCATATGACTAATTATTTGACAGCAGAGAAATCCGCACAATGGATATTCAATGAACAGACGTCCTCTCAATGGATAGAATCATCTCAGCGAGAAAGGCACTTCCAATAACAGGTCTTCCATAAGAAAGGGGCATGACATTATGTCTAAATACACCTGGGGCAGTCTCTCCAAAAGTTCCAAATAACTAGGGGCAGATCTCCATCTGAATCGTTTGGGGAATTACGCACGCATTCCAGCAATGAATCATGTGCCATCAAGAAAACATTTTTGACAGTACTACAAGACAACGGACAGTGACAACTCTCTACATCCTGAAGGCGTGAACATGGTCGAAAAATACTACGCATAACAAAGACCCACTAGGTTGACATACCTAGGCAAAAATAAGGGCATCCTGGCAAACCAAAAGGGTTCGGGCAAAACTTAGGGATAAAAAATGAAAAAATATGTACACCCAACAAGTCAAAAACCCGAAAGGGAGGCTTGGGCAAAAAAGGGTATCCCGGTGGACTGAAAACCCGAAAGGGCGGTCAAGGAAAAAGTTAGGGATTTAAAACGTACGACTATGTCCCGTCACCTGTCTATCAGTGGAAGACTTATACCTTGATCAACATTCATCAAGAGCACCAGAATTCAGATACAGTTCAAATATGCTCCAGATACGGATGCCATTATGATACTCATTCAGATTCATCTTTCAGATACGGTTCAGATACGCTCTAGATACGGATGCCATTCTAATACTCATTCAGGTTCAGCTTTCAGATACAATTCAGATACGCTCCAGATACGGATGCCATTCTGATACTCATTCAGATTCAGCTTTCAGATACAGTTCAGATACGATCAAGATACAGATGCCATTCTGATACTCATTCAGATTCAGCTTTCAGATACAGTTCAAATACGCTCCAGATACGGATGCCATTCTGATACTCATTCAAATCCAGCTTTCAGATACAGTTCAGATACGCTTCTTATACGGATGTCATTCTACTACTCATTCAGGTTCAGCTTTCCGATACAGTTCAGATATGCTCCAGATACGGATGCCATTCTGATACTCATTCAGATTCAGCTTTCAGATACAGTTCAGATACGCTCCAAATACGGATTCCATTCTGATACTCATTCAAATTCAGCTTTCAGATACAATTCAGATACGCTCTTGATACGGATGCCATTTTGATACTCATTCAGACTCAGCTTTCAGATACAGTTCAGATACGCTCCAGATACGAATGCCATTCTGATACTCATTTAGATTCATCTTTCAGATACAGTTCAGATACGCTCCAGATACGGATGCCATTCTGTTACTCATTCAGATTCAGCTTTCAGATACAGTTCAGATACCCTCCAGATACAGATGCCATTCTGATACTCATTCAGACTCAGCTTTCAGATAAAGTTTAGATACGCTCCAGATACGGATGCCATTCTGATACACATTCAGATTCAGCTTTCAGATATGCTCTAGATACGGATGCCATTCTGATACTCATTCAGATTCAGTTTTCAGATACGCTCCAGATACGGATGCCATTCTGATACTCATTCAGATTCAACTTTTAGATACAGTTCAGATACGCTCCAGATACGGATGCCATTCTGATACTCATTCAGATTCAGCTTTCAGATACAGTTCAGATACACTCCAGATACGGATGTCATTCTGACACTCATTCAACACATGTTTCAAAGTACAGTTCAGATATGACCCAGAGACGGATGTCATACTGACACTCATTAAATACATGTTCAAGTATAATCACGACATAGATCCATCAACAAAATCTCCGCATGTACTTTTTCCAACATGGTACAAGGGGCAGAGACAGTTGGAATCTAAGTCACTATCATATACAAGCCAGTGATACCTATATTCCCCACAGAGTAAGGACAACCAAGGTCCGACCTCCATATCCACAAGCAGGAATTCCTTTCCCAGCATGTTCCTTCAAAAAGCTGATATCTGCACTCCCCAGCCCAGTTTTATAACCATGAGCAGTTTATAAAGCCATCTCCCGAGCAGAGTTTATTTCTCTGACAGTGGAAGCTCAATCTCGAACAGAGCTCTTCTCTCCAGCAATGGAAGTTCATCCCCAGCTGAGTTTATTTATCCAAATCAGCAGATCTTCCAACAGAGTGTCTCTCTTCCCTACAGAGTCATTCCCCCGCAGGATTATTCTCAGACAAAGTCTCCCCCGACAGAATATTCTCAAGTAGAATGGATGTAAATCTCCAGCTAATCATTTATGGTCACTATCCCCAACAGAAACAAAGAACTCAAATCATTATACTCTCCAGCAGCAGTCCAAGATTTATTTTCCCCAGCTAGAGAATATCACAAAAACATTGCATATCCATACATTGTAGCATGCGCATATGCATCATACAACACAATCTCATTTATTTTGAGAACATCATTAATCAATACATTTCATACATCATGACATTACATATGACTAACTCTTTGCCTTTCAGGGAAAGATACAATCAAGTCCTTACAAGTTTCTCTGGTTTAGTCAAGTTGCTACCAAGATTTCTATTCCAGATTCAAGTTATGAAGCCCGGGTTCGACCGGATAATACCTTGATTTCTCCAAAATACTACGAAGCCTGGAATCGACCAGATAGTGGTATCTCTTAAATACAATCTTAAAGCCCGGAAATGGACCAGAAAACAGCTTAACCCTCAGCAAGTTATTGTGAATCCTGGAGATCGACCAGATAGCAATATAAGATGCCATGAAGCCTGGACTCGACCAGATAATGGTATAAAACACTGTGAAGCCTGGATCACGACCAGATAGCGGCAAAAAACACTGAAGCCTGCGATACGACCAGATAATAGTATAAGACACTGCGAAGCTTGGATTTCGACCAAATAGCAGTTCACCCGGACAATTACTAAGAAGCCTGGAATCGACCGGATATTAGTATTGCCTTAAATTCAAATTGAAGCCCGGATGCGACCGGATAACAACTTGATTCCTTCTGAAGCCTGGAGCACGACCAGATAAGAAGTGAGAAATTGCGAAGCCTGGAGAACAACTAGATAACAAGTTTAATCTCATCTCCCCAATAAGTCGCTGTGAAGCCTAGAGCACGACCAGATAGCAGTCAGTCTTATTTTCCTCAGCAAATCATTGTGAAGCCGGGAGAACAACCAGACAGCAGTTTATTTGCACCTCCTCGACTAAGAGATAATTCCCTAGTAGAATAACGGATGACTGAAGATCCTAAAAAAGTTCTACTTTTACCAAGATAGAGACTAGCACTCCCCAGCTTAGTCCTCCTCGACAACAGGTATACGAGCTCTCGCAAAGGAATCTCTTATGCGATCAACACTTTTCTTGATGGCATCTTTAAGCCCATCCTCCATCAACAATCTCCAAATGGCATCTATAATCCCATTCCCGACATCACAAGACGAATACCACTTCATGTGAGTGCAAATTCCTGGGCACTCTAGTGTTCAATCATCTTCCACCCTCGGATCAAGAAAGGCAGACAAGCCAATCTACATCCTCAGGTTTAAGAAGATTGAACAGGGGCAGCTGTTGTACCCCAAAATTTCCCCTCCCATATTTCTCAATACATTTCAAGTGAGGCCCTCAAATTGCTCAAAGGCCTGAAAATCGATTGTGTTAGGGCAAAAGTCAATTGTGTCCTACATACAGTCAAACTTCAAGATTTTTGGTCAACATTCTAATTTTGAAGCATTATTCATCATTTGATCAAGGGTTGATCATGATTCATCAAGGATTGCTCACAATTCATCAAAACCCAAAAGTTGCTAAATTAGGGTTTTGTAAGAAAAGTCAACTCAACTTTGACCAAGCATAACTTTCTCATATTTTATCAACAATGACCCATCCAAATCTCATTTTGAAGAGGATGCAATTCCCTATAATTCATCTTCAGCTCCCCAGTTAAAAATATGCACTCACAAGAAGATATAAATTTGGACATCATAGGTCATTTTGGAAAGTCAACAAAAACACTTTTTATGTCAAAGCTTCATACATGAACATGGAAGACTCAATTGAGATGAGACCAAAAGGGTTGCATAGAGGACATCTTAAGCTTTCTAAAAAGTCTAAGAACACCTCTCTAGGGTCAAAATTGAGGGAGTTATGCATTGGCAAATTGACCCTTTTTGCAAAATTGCCAAAAGTCAAATATGTCTAAAATTGCAATTTTTGCCAAATGGGCCCAACTTTTTATGCTTGCATTGAGTTTGTAACATGGTCCGCGACCTCTAAGCTCACCCATACATTTTTCTACTATTTATGCTATTTATTTTGATATTTTATTCATTAAAATTCAGAATTAAATAAATAAATAATAGAAATAATGTAAATTTTGATGTGAATCTATTTTGGGAAATTTTTATGCTGGTTTATGTCAATTGATTTCATGCAATAACCTTTCAAATATGTCCAGGTTCATCCACATGTGAAAATGGCATAAAATCATCAAATATGTCATTTTTTTCAAATTTTGATCTTGGTCTTAAAACACAATATTATGAGGGAGATTCTTTCCATGCTTTCTTGTCTCCTCATGCTTCTCTATAAATATAGATCCATACAAGCTTAAAAAGGAAAAAATTCCTCTCTAAAAGCTCTCAAAAAGCTCTTCAAAAAACTCTCTAAAAGCTCTTCAAAAAGTTCTCCAGAAATCAAAGAATTGGTGCAAGTCATATCTCGAGGTTCTGGTCTCTCTCAATTGACATCAAGCCTCAAACCATCCTCTTGAAGTCCTTAGGAGTCTTACAAGGCCCAAGAGTAATCCATCATACGCCTAGCACGCCCCCATTTGACAACACCGGTTTGGTAAAATTTTAAACTTCGAATATCTAATTTTAATCACATTTTATGGTATGCTAATGTTTGTTTGAGTTTATATAGAACAGTTATGGATGGTTGAATCATAGGTTCCATGCAAGAATCAAAAAACACCATAGTTAGAGCATGAAGCTTTCGAAGATTCGGGCCTAGGGATTTCTGATGATTGCACCCCCTGTTTACTTTTGCTACTAGGCCCATCTTTATTTTCATGTTTTATTCATTTTATTTATTTCTTTTAATCCCTTGTTTTATTTTTATCAATAAACAAATATAAAAATCACATAAAAATATATTTAGGAATTTTTTTCTTAATTAAATTTTAATTTTGGTAATTAACTAACTAAACACTTTAATTTTTTTTAAATTAAAATTAATAGACCTTAGGTTTAATTTCATTTTAATTCATTTTCCTTTTCGTAACAAAAATACCAAAAAAACATAGAATTAATTTCTTTTATTTAAATTTCATGTTTCTTTAATAATTATCTTTTTTTAATATAGATCTAGATCAATTACTTTTTTAACTTAAACCATTTTTATAAATATAAAAAAAAAATTATATCTTAGGATTTTTAGACGTCTTTTCAAATTTGCGCGTTATTATTCTTTCGCACTTCATTTTATTATTGTAACTGTATATTGGGATGTAATAGATGATTAGTAGGACCTTTACCGTTTTTATTTATTTTTTCCCTCAGTTTTGGATATGTACGTAATCCCCCTCCCCGAAGCCTTGTAATAGCTAGGTTTTATATTTCTGCACTTTTAAATTACTGCAATTATTAACTGCTAGATGTATGACTAATAGGATTGTATGGCAAGAATAATCAAACATTAGCAAACTTAACACAAGACTAAAATAACTGAACATAACACACCTTGCACATATGCACTCTTAGGGTATGCCTCACTTGGTTGCCTCGGAAAACAATGGTCATGTCCCTCAAACGTAGGGATACCCTTAGCAAAGACCCTCGGTTAAAATCATCATAAAGATCATGGTCCCTCGATGTCCCTCGAAGTTTCCTACGGTATATGATCTTGTCCCTCGATGTTGCCTACGAATATATGATGACAGTCCCTTCGAAATGCTAAAGTATCCTTACATGTTGCCTTCAATGACCATTACGTCCCTTTCGATAGTCCCTCAAACTCCAACGACAGTGCTACTTACTCCTTAATAGTAGGATAGCGCTGTCTAAAGGAAATGGGAATAGAAACAAACCTTTTTCTAGTAGGTAGATGCTAGTAGGTACTTGCTCAAAATCAAACTTTCACACTTACACTTTTTTTTCAAACAAAGTTTTCAAAAAACTTCGTAACACTCTTGAAGACAGAAGCGAGGGTTAAAACGAAGTAAAACAAAACTTTTCAAAACAAACACACACAAGCAATTTTTAAAATGATGAGCAAGCACCTAAGAGCCCGTGGAAAACCACGGATAGAAAGGGTGCTAATACCTTCCCTTTCTATAATCTACCCCCCGTACTCAAAATCTCGAAAAAGGAATTTTTCTGTACTTTTTTCCTTTCCAGTTGGATAAAATAAAAGTCGGTGGCGACTCATGCTTACCGCGATATTTTGCAAACACAAACGCAAAACGCAAACCAGAATTTTCCTAAAACAGTCTGGATTTTCCACCGTATCATAGTATGCTTTACATTTGGTTCTCTATTTTGGCTTGCTTTGATCCTCCACCCGAATCTGGGATATCTTTTTAGGTAAATAGCAATAGATTGTGGAAACTGTACGGCATAGACCGATATGGTTGAAACAATGGCTATGTTAGTGTGATGCATTTGTGGGTACTGGTATCCCTTGTGGTGAATCGAGGAGAATAAGGGGCCGATGAGTGGCGTCATGAAGCACTAACGGACTTTAGAATCCTAATTGAACAAACTTGGCCATTAGGACGTAGTGAGATAGCCGGTTTCGATGTGGTGCTGAAAATTGGTTGATACTCGATACTACACTCATTGAGGCTAGACTTTTGGGATATCTCGGCCACAAGAAAAGATTGATTATGTTGAGACAATGCCCAAGAGAAAGGTCGGTGATATTGAGATCCTTTAGAACCCGATCACTATTACTAGGACAGGTTTGAGCCAACTAAACTTCAAGAGGGTACTTACCTATAAAGCCTCATGCAAGCCTAAAACATAGGGATTTATTTTCTTTTTGTGTATATACTTGTACATAACATCATAAACATCATAAGCATCATGAGCATGCTCACTAACCATTTCAAGTATTTAGAAGTTTATCTTTGTTTTTGTTTTGTAGGTCATGAATTTTGTCTGAAGAAACACCATTCGAATCAGCTTCGTAAAAGCACACCCTCAACTTCAAGAGTTAGCCTCAAGAGTTCCCGGGGATTCTCCTTTCACCAAGAAATACGGTCGAATCCTCAGTTTGGCTATATCCAATTTCCAAGAAGCGATGATGTGTGTACTGTTCCAATTCTTTGATCCTGTGCATCATTGTTTCACTTTCCCGGACTATCAGTTGGTACCTACACTGGAAGAGTTCTCTCTACTCTTAGGGGTTCTCGTGCTTGATCAGATACCATCCACCGGTCTAGAAGAGATTTCAGAACCTGAGGTCATCGCTGAAGCTTTGCATCTAAAGAGAGCAGACATCATAGCCAATTGGCAGACAAGAAGCGGGGTCAAAGGTTTCCTAGCCAAGTTTCTATTGGAGAAGGCTCGTTCATTCTGGGACGACATGGATTTCCAAGCTTTTGAAGACATCCTGGCTCTTCTCATTTATGGTCTGGTTCTATTCCCCAATTCGGACCAATTCATAGACGTTAATGCCATCAAAGTCTTTCTCTCTCGCAATCCCGTAACTACCTTACTGGGAGACATCTTGCATTGCCTTCATACCCGCACCATGAAGAAAAGAGGTACTCTTTTGTGTTGTATTCCCATACTCGCTAAATGGTTCCCTTCACACCTGCCTCAATCCGCCTTAAAGAACGAGCAAAGACTGGCATGGTCCCAAAGGATGATGTCCCTCACCCATTCTGACATCCGTTGGTGTTCGAGATCCTTGGAAGATGTCTCTATCATTGACCACTATGGGGAATTCCCTAACGTACCTCTGCTTGGTATTAGGGGAGGTATCACCTACAATCCCTGCTTAGCTCTTCGACAGTTTGGGTATGCTCGAAGAGACGGTCCCCACGAGACACTCATTCAAGGTCTGGTGTTCGATTACGGCAAAGAAGACCAAGGTTACCACCAGAGGTTTACACGAGCTTGGAGAATGGTGAACAAGGTGGATAGTAGAACTTTGGGACATAAAAACTCTATCCCTCTTGAGCCTTACCTTAGGTGGGTGCGAGCTCGTGCTCAGAGTTTCGTGATGCCTTACCCTTCCATCCTTCCTGTCCTCATAGAGTCTGTTGTTGAAGGAGACGTCCCATACACCATTCTTCATCCTG
The DNA here is from genome assembly GCA_948472305.1 of Vicia faba. Taxonomy (NCBI): domain Eukaryota; kingdom Viridiplantae; phylum Streptophyta; class Magnoliopsida; order Fabales; family Fabaceae; genus Vicia; species Vicia faba. The sequence goes on along the minus strand of CATIWC010000765.1, from coordinate 80,533 downwards.
GCATGCCTACCTCTCTCGAAGATTTGCAGAAATCTTGGGTTCAGTTGAAGGAAGAGAGAGACACCTTTGAAGCCCAGTTTTACGCCAGTGAGAAGAAGGTTCTGGAGCTTACCAAACTACTTCATGAAGAGAAAAATCGGAATGCCTACATTGCTCCAAAGAGGATGCGGTCAACCTTCTTGTCTTAGGAGTTTTTGTTGTATTTTGTTTCTTTCATTGTAAGCCCAAAGAGGCATGAGGTATTCAAATTTGGATTTAATATAACGTGTGTTCTTTTTTGTTTTGAACAAACTTAAATCTCTAAAATTCATTGAAATCATTTGCATATTGCATCTTCATTCATCATAACATCATACAGATTTCTCATAACAAGTCTCCTTATCCTTCTGTTGTTTATTTCAGTGAGATGGATGTTGAACAGACTGTGAAAGATCTTCAGGCGCAGAACGCCCAGTTTCAACAGATGCTCTTAGCTCTGACAAAAGGACAAGAGGAGTTGAAGACTTTACTGGCCAAAGATAAGAAGAAAGCGAAGAAGTCAACCGGTGTTGTGATCATGGGAAGAAGGTTTAAAGGACAAGCCAGACGAACTTTGAACTTTGCAACATCATTGGGTGAAGGAGATAATCAAACCCAGGAAGTGAACAACGACCCAGCATCTGCGGAAGAGGAAGAACTTGATTACTCTGGGGAGCAATATTCTCCTGCTGATGATAAATACAAACAGCTAGAGGATCGTTTGAATGCTATGGAGATTCAAAGGGTACCAGGTTTGGATTTTGAAGAATTAGAACTCATCTCAGGGGTTGTCATCCCACAAAAATTTAAGGTCCCCACTTTCACCAAATACGACGGTGTCTCTTGCCCAAATCTACATCTAAGGTCATACGTCATAAAAATTCAACCCCATACGGCTGATAAGAATCTGTGGGTGCATTTCTTCCAAGAAAGCTTGTCAGGGACACAGTTGGATTGGTTTTATCAATTGGAAGGGATAAATGTTTGTAATTGGGAAGATTTGGCTGCCGCCTTCTACAAAAAATATCAGTACAATGTTGATTTAGCTCCGACTCAAACGCAATTGCAAGGCATGTATATAGGAACAGGTGAAGGTTTCAAAACCTATGCTCAGAAATAGAGGGATCTCGCAGGCAGAGTCCAGCCCCTTCTATCGGATAGAGAATTAGTGGATATGTTCCTAGGCACCTTATCAGGTCCATTCTTCAACCACCTGATCGGAAGTTCCTCAGCTGGATTTACTGAACTAATCATGACTGGTGAGCGGGTCGAAGCCGGTATAAAAAGTGGAAAAATTCAAAAAGATGCATCTTCGAGCACAACAAAAAATCCTTTCACTGGTAAGAAGGAGGCCAGTGCCATTTATGACCCGAGAAACCAGAGCAGAGCAGGATACCGTCCAACGGTAAGTGCTGTAATAATACCTAGGCCTGCGGTTGTCCCACAATGCAACAATCAGCAAAGGGTAGAAAGACCACAAAGGCAATTCACTCGGATCAACATGACATTGGCATAGGTTCTACCCCATCTGTTGAGATCTAACTTGGCAACTTTAAAGGAGGCTCCCAAGATTCCTAATACCTCTTCTCCTTGTTACAATCCGAATGATAGGTGCGCCTATCATTCTGGGAATCCTGGTCACAACACTAATGATTGTTGGACTCTAAAAATTAAAGTACAAGACCTGATTGAAGCTAAGGAGATTGAGTTCGACGCTCCGGAGAAGCCCAATGTCATAACTGCTCCCATACCTAAGCATAACCATGGAGTTAATGCCATTGATACTAATCCATTTGTAACCTCGGTGGACGAAGTTTCCACTCCTCTCATGACTGTTAAGAAAAATTTGTTGTTGGCCGGTTTATTTCCGGGTTGTGGTGAAGGTTGCCACATACGTTCATTCCTACCTTCTGGTTGCCATTTGCTGAGGTCAGGTTTTCAACGCCTGATGGACAATAAAGAAATTTTGTTCGAGAAAACTCTGGTTCCCGTCATTCCATTTGAAGACATTGCTATTATAACCATTTCTGCCAGTCCTTCCAAGGCCTCCTCGAGAAGACCTATTAGGATTACACCCGCTACGAGATTTTCTCCGTTGATAATCACATGTCCTTTTCCTATCCCGTATGCCTCGGAAAAAGTCGTCCCTTGGCATTATGGCGCCGATATTTACTATCACGGTGTTAAACAAAACCTGAAGGCCGAAGAAGTTGATCCTGATGTCGGTAACATCGTCGGGACCAGCAAGATTACTAGAAGTGGAAGGGTTTTCTCTCCTGAGATTTCCCCTAAGACTATTAACAAGCCTGTTATCATTCCATCTACTATTCCTACTAGCACATCAACTACTTTTCCTGTTCTCACTCCAGCTGTCGCCCTTGCTGATAAGTCATCTGGGACTCGCGGCAAAGAAGTTGTAGGTGAGCCTGCCTGGACAGAGGCACCTAGAAAGATTATTGTGGAAGCCTCTAAGCAAGAGATAGAGGAAATTTTGAAAATAATCAAAAAGAGTGACTACAATGTGGTCGAACAGTTGGGGCAGACCCCCTCAAAGATATCCATGTTATCCTTGCTGTTATGCTCTGAGGCCCATGCGAAGGCTTTGATTGCATTCCTCAAAATTGTGCATGTGCCGCAAGAGACTTCAGCTGATCAATTCAAAGATTGTGTGGCTAGCCTGACTGCCGAAAATAGGTTGGGTTTCTCATATTCCGACTTGACACCGAAGGGAAGAAAACATAATTATGCTCTGCATGTCTCGATTGAATGCAGAGGCACCACTATGGCTCACGTGCTGATAGATACTAGGTCTTCACTAAATGTTCTGCCAAAGAAAGTGTTGGACCGTTTAGATTGCGAGGGTTTGACTTTAAAGCCTAGTAACATTATGGTAAGGGCTTTTGACAGATCAAAGAGAATGGTGCATGGGGAGGTGAATATCTTTGTCAAAGTAGGCTCTCAGACGTTCGAGTCCACCTTCTATGTGATGGATATCAGGCCGTCATACTCCTGTTTGTTGGGTCGTCCTTGGATCCACGAAGCTGGGGATGTTACTTCCACACTTCACCAAATGCTGAAGTATCCGGTGAAAGGAAAGATTGTCACAGTACGGGGTGAGGAGTAATACATGGTGAGCCACCTCAATTCCTTCTGCTACGTGGAGATGGACGGAGAATTTATAGAGACTCCTTGTCAAAACTTTGAAGAGGTCCCCCAGATTTTGGCGTCAACCGACACCACTACCAGTACCAGATCTCCTCTGAAGATGGCTTCTCTCAGGGATGTAAGAGCAATAGTTGAAGAAGGCGGGAATACCAATTGGGGACAACTTCCTGAGTTTATTCACAAAACTGACAAGTTTGGATTGGGCTTTACTTCAGGAGCTCAGAGAGCTATTCGACACGCTCGAGTTGGAGGACCTCCCCTACGTATCAGCAATCGAGAGGTCAATGCTATTGAAGACAGTGAAGAAGACTCTGATTCCGACAGCTGGATTTACCCGACTACCAACGGTGGACCGAGTAATTTGACGACCAGAGATTTCGTACCAGTTTCTTTTGTTCCATAGTAATTTATCTTATTTGTTTTTTAAATTTGTAATGAACAATTTAAACTTTATAGCCTTGTGTCTTACCCGAGGCACGATGGCTCTATCTGTGAGGGTTATTATGTGTCATCTCATATATCATCAATGAATCATTGGACTTTCTTTGCATACAAATTTTGCACTCTCTGTTTTTCTTTTTTGTCTTTGCTTTATCAATACAGCTATGCTCTTACACACACTCACATATCAAATTGCAGATCCATATCCACTCTAGATCCCATTGACAATAATCCTGCTATTTCCAGTTATGACTTCGAAAATATGATCAACCAAGCCGAGGACAAAGATGAGGATGATTGTGAGGTACCTGGAGAGCTTGCTAGACTGCTACAGCAGGAAGAGAGGACTATACAGCCTCATAAAGAGCCAGTTGAGACAATAAACTTGGGTACATAAATAGACAGAAAAGAGGTCAAAATAGGTGCAAATCTAGAGCTTAGCGTCAAATAGAGGTTGATACAAATGTTGCACGACTACATTGAGATATTCGCCTGGTCCTATGAAGACAAGCCTGGTTTGGACACTGATGTTGTGGTACATCGCATGCCGACTAAGGAAAACTGCTCACCAGTTAAACAGAAGGTCTGTCGTATGCGCCCTGAAATGTCAGAAAATTAAGGCAGACCTGTCACCTCCTATCCGCAGTGGGTTTCTAACGTCGTTCCGGTTCCTAAGAAGGACGGTGAGGTACGGATGTGTGTGGATTACAGAGATCTAAACAGGGCAAGCCCCAAGGATGACTTCCCGCTTCCTCATATTGACGTTCTGGTCGACAACACCGCGCAACACAAAATCTTTTCCTTCATGGATGGTTTCTCTGGCTATAACCAGATCAAGATGGCTCCCGAAGACATGGAAAAGACAACTTTCGTTACGTAGTGGGGCACTTTCTGCTACAAGGTGATGCCTTTTGGGTTGAAGAATGTCGGGGCAACTTATCAGCGCGCCATGGTCACTTTGTTCCACGACATGATTCACCACAAGATTGAGGTTTATATCGACGATATGATAGCCAGGTCTCGGACTGAGGAAGAGCACCTTGATCATCTCCAAAAGTTGTTCGACAGATTGAAGGTATATAAACTGAGATTGAATCCGAACAAGTGCATTTTCGGGGTAAGGTCCGGTAAGCTTCTAGGTTTCATCGCCAGCGACAAAGGTATTCAAGTAGATCCTGCAAAGGTAAAAGCTATACAAGAAATGCCAGCTCCCCGCACAGAGAAGGAAGTTAGAGGTTTCTTGGGACGCCTGAATTATATCGCCAGATTCATTTCACATTTGACTGCTACTTGTGAGCCAATCTTCAAGCTTCTAAAGAAATATCAAGTGGTAAAGTGGAATGATGAATTCCATACCGCTTTTGAAAGAATCAAGGAATACCTACAAGAACCACCAATTCTGATGCCTCCAGTTGAAGGGAGACCTTTGATATTGTACCTGACAGTATTAGACAATTTAATGGGGTGTGTGCTGGGGCAGCATGACGAGTCTGGTCGAAAAGAGCATGCAATATACTACCTTAGCAAAAAATTTACCGACTGTGAGACACGGTACTCACTACTCGAGAAAACTTGTTGTGCTTTAGCATGGGCTGCTCGCCGACTAAGACAGTATATGCTGACTTACACTACTTTGTTGATATCTAAGATGGATCCAATCAAGTATATTTTCGAGAAGCCCGCTCTCTCCGGAAGAATAGCAAGGTGGCAAATGATCTTGACTGAATACGACATATAATATACAACCCAAAAAGCAATAAAGGGGAGTGTATTGGCTGATCATTTGGCACATCAGGCCATGGATGACTACCAGTCCATGAATTTTGAGTTCCCGGATGAGGATATCATGTTAGTAACCAACTGTGAAGAACCTGAACCGGATGAAGGACCTTAAGAAGGATCCCTATGGTCTATGTATTTTGATGGGGCCTCAAACGCACTAGGTAACGGCATTGGTGCTGTAATCATATCTCCCAAGGGTTGTCATACTCTGTTCACTGCCCGATTATGTTTCAACTGCACAAACAATATGGTGGAGTATGAAGCCTGCATCATGGGTCTTCGAGCTGCCATTGACCTAAGGATCAAGTTCTTGAGTGTATTCGGGGATTCTTCTTTGGTAATAAGTCACATCAAAGGCGAGTGGGATACAAAACATCTGAATCTTATCCCGTACAAAGAGCATGTACTGTAGTTTCTCCTACACTTCGAGGAGGTGACCTTTGAACATTTCCCACGAGAGGAGAATCAGTTGGCGGACGCGTTAGCCACCATGTCTTCCATGTTCAAAGTCAAGTGGGACAACGAAGCTCCCCGAATCACCATTGAAAGGTTGGATGAACCGGCACACTGCTATGAAATCGATACCGAAGAGGTAACAGACAAACCCTGGTTTCACGAAGTTAAAAGGTATCTCAAGGCTCAAGAGTATCCCGAAGGGGCATCTGTCAATGATAAGAAGTTTCTGAGAAGGTTCGCCACAAAGTTCTTCCTCAGTAATGGAATCCTCTATAAACACAGCCATGACTCTATCTTACTGCGGTGTGTAGACAAGAGCGAAGCAGAAAAGATTATGACAGGTCTACATGAAGGTACCTTCGGAACCTATTCCAGTGGACACACCATGGCTAAGAAGATCCTACGGGCAGGATACTACTGGTCCACCATGGAAGCCGATTGTTATCAGCACTCTCGAACTTTGTCATAAATGCCAAATCCATGTTGATAAGGTGCATATACCTCCATTTCCTCTGAATGTCTTGACAGCCCCGTGACCCTTTGCAATGTGGGGCATCGATATGATTGGAGAAATCAGGCCCACAGCCTCTAATGGGCATCACTTCATCCTAGTAGCATTGATTATTTCACGAAATGGGTTGAAGCAGCCTCTTTTGCCACAGTAACTAAGAACATGGTGGCGTGGTTTATTCGACATAATCTAATCTATCGATATGGTGTGCCAGAGAGGATCATTACTGACAATGGTACAAATCTCAAAAATACAATGATCACCGAGCTCTGTAAACAATTCAAGATACAACATCACAACTCTTCTCCCTACCGGCTGAAGATGAATGACATTGTCGAAGCAGCTAACAAGAACATCAAGAAGATTGTACAGAAGATGACGGTGACATACAAAGACTGGCATGAGATGCTACCATTCGCTCTTCATGGGTACCTTACCTCAGCACGGACATCAACAGGGGAAACACCCTACTCTCTGGCATATGGCATGGAGGCAGTCCTACCCATTGAGGTTCAGATTCCCTCCCTAAGGATTATGAGAGACGCAGGCCTAAACAAAGACGACTGGATCCAAACCCGACTTGATCAGTTAAATCTAATTGATGAAAAGAGACTTACTGCTATCTGCCATGGTCAGACGTATCAAAAGTAGATGATCAAGGCTTTTAACAAGAAAGTCAGGCGTCAAGAATATCGAGTCGGAGATCTAGTGATCAAGCGCATCATACTGCCGTAAGGTGACCCCCGGGGCAAATGGACTCCCACATATGAAGGGCCATTTGTGATTAAAAACATTTTCTCAGGTGGATCCATGATTCTGACCACCATGGATGGTGACGACCTTCCTCATCCTATCAATGCAGACATAGTGAAAAGATACTACGCATAATCAAAGACCCGCTAGGTTGACTGGCCTAGGCAAAAATGAGGGCTTCCCGACGAACCAAAAGGGTTCGGGCAAAAATAAGGGATGAAAATATAAAAAAATCTGTACACCCGGCAAGTCGAAAACCTAAAAAGGCGAGTTGGGCAAAAAAGGGTATCCCGGTGGGCCGAAAACTCGAAAGGGCGGTCCAGGAAAAAGTTAGGGATTGAAAGCGTATCATTATGTCCCATTGGATCACCTTGCAATCTGACCTCAGTATCAGCTGTCAAACTCAAACGGCATCAATCAATCTAATCAACTTCGGACAAGAAGCAAAGTGAGGAGACGCTTGAACACATGGTGGCAATAGCAGATTTGAAACCCAATGGGATTGTTGCACATAGCTGTTTTCTTTCTGTTATATACAATATTGTATACCTTTCATTTTTATGGAGGCACTCTCTTACTAGAGCGTCAGCTTCCTTGTACAAAAAACGTCTGTTATAGGCCAATTCCAACAATCAATACAAGCCATTTTACAAAACTATTTGTTTTTCCTTTTGTTTTGTTTTTGCAAGAACGTCCAATGATTTATTTTTGACATATGCACTTGAATATAATTGTTGTTTACAAATATTTGCATAGGAAACAAAAGACAATTGCTAATAACTTAAGAAACAGAGACAAAAAATAAAAAATATCAAAGTCGACAGTTACCATGTCCAACAGGTACCAGGGCAGAGACAGCTTTGGAGCACAGTCGTCAATACATGTGACCTTGTAACATCTATATTCCCCACATAACAGAAGTAGTCAAAGCATCAATAATAATCCTCTCAAAACGGAAATTAATCTCCCTATTCGAGAGTCATCCAGAAACCTGACACCCATGTCCCCCAGTTGGATTTCATAATCACGAGTGGATCATCACAAATTTCTGACTCCCCAAGCAGAGTTTATTTCTCTGGATACAGAAGCTCCACCCTCGACAGAGGCCATTACTTCAGCTATCAGAAATTCACATTTCAAGTGGTTCCCCGCAGAGTTATTCTCAAGCAGAATCTCTCCCCGACAGAACATTCGTAAATAAGGAGAAAACCCCAGTACAATCACTTCCATTCATCATCCCCAGTGGAAGTAGAAGAACCACTTTTTTCTACAACAGTCAAGAATTCACTTTCCAGTACTCTCCAGCAGCAGTCAGGGATTTATTTTCCCAGACTCGGATATGTCACAATAGCATTTCGTGTTCATACATCATGACATGCACATCACATACGGCATAATCTAGCTTATTTTGAGAACATCATCTCACAATGCATTTCATGCATCGCATATAACTAACCCTGTTATCTTTTCAGGAAAGACAGTTATCACCAACAATACCAGCAGTTATACATGTCATATCTACAGGCAACCAAGGAAAAATCAGTTCCCGAAACCAAACGGGTCAACTAAACTACACGATCAAACAAAGTAACCCTACTATCCAGGTTCCTTCTCACAACCCTACTACCTAGGATTTCATTCCGAAGTAACCCTACTATCCAGGTTCCTTCCCACAGCCCTACTACCCAGGCTTTCATTCCAAATCGTACACTCCAAAATGAACGAGAAATCACGATATTCACTTAACATCGCATATCAGATAGTCATACATTTTATCATAAGCATGCACTATCATTCATCTTCATAGAATAGGTGATTAAGAATTTATAGGATAGCATCTTTCATAATGAATTTCTCAACATTTGTAGATAACAATCAATAGTATCATTCATAACGCAATTGAGTTAATGACATATGCATTATACAACATGTTATCCAACCATCAGTGGGACCAAAGAGGCGTCAGATACGTGTTATGGTACAAGACTGCACTCAAGGGGGTGAAATAATACAATTTTGTCTAGGAGGGCATGCTAAGCGCGCTCTGTAATTCTCAAAATTTCAACTTCCAGTAGGGCGCGCTAAGCGCAACCCTGCATGCTAAGTGCCGTCATGCAAACTTCTCAAATTCAACCATCAGAGGGGGGCACTAAGCGCGGATCCGCGCGCTAAGCACGGTCTATGAAATGGAGAAAAACCAGAGTTGTAACAACTTTGTCTTGAGGTTCCCAAACCTCATTCCCTCTTCTCAATCCAGGTTCCCATCAGTACAAAAACATATATTTATATTAGGAATACGTTATTCATATATGCATCATCAATTTTCTCTCAAACCCTTGAATCCCAACATGAAATTTCCAAACAATCCCAAGCTTCTAATTAATGGAACTCACTTTGGATTACTAGAGATTAAGATGACATATAAGAAGCTATTAAATTCTTCTCTTTCCTAAAATTCTATCTCCATCAACAAGAAATTTGTAACCCCTTCAATACCCATTTCAGCATGTTTACTCCAACTTCAAACTCGATTTTCTCCTTCAATACATAAGCTATGATCATGAAATTATACATCAAAATGAATGGAATTTCGTTTAGATTTCAGAACTTCAATAATTACCGAAAACAAAGCTACGAGTAAAAAGTTATAGCTTGATGATTGAAGGCTGCTCAAGGAACTCGTACAACAAAGTCAACTTCATACCCCCAACTTCAAATGTGATTATCTCTCTGATTACAAATATGTAGAAGACAAATCTTATATTCATGTTGTAGAAAATTTTGTGAGCTTTTCAAAAAGTCTGGAACCATCTCGATCGGAGTTGTGAGCTAAGAGATATTGCCTGATTTGTGGAGGTTGTTCCATGAATACGAAAATGGGTTTTCAAATGAGAGACATGACTTATTCTCTTTCTCTCTCTCATGAAATCTGATTTTGTTTTATCAATCCACCAAACATGTCCTTAAGTTATATGCAATAGATTTTCATTGACCAATTCGCCCTTCAATCATATTAATATTACTAATTTGCCATTAAGTTAAATGCCAACTAATTTCCTTTTGATTCTAACTACTTCTCTTAATATATATATCCAAACGCAATTGTACACATTCTCACACTGAGTGATATAATAAGGGGATGTTACATTCTTCCTTCCTTAAATAGAATTCACCCTCGAATTCCTTCCAATCACAATGGTAACAGGTTCCTTGCATCTTCTTCTAATGAGGGGACGAATGTCATTTACACTTCTCCTTGACTAAACTTTACGACTTCATCTAAAAATTTCCTTATATAAGAAAGCATAATTATTTGCTTCACTTGCATCCTTAGCATTCCTGACTGTAAAGTTTAGTCATCATACAACAAGTCTCTCATGACATATGGTCCTGTCATATCTTAGAAATAATTCGTTCAAGGTTCCCGACCCTGACTTATTCACACCGGGTCTTCGTAGTTTTAGAATTCATGAAATTCCATCTAGTCAAATATCACTCATCCTCCATGTATATAAAGCTCATCCATGTTCAACATAACACTGATTCTCTTTACTTCTTATTTGGCTTACTTGTATTTCCTCAAATCTGCATATTTTTATTGCAGCATCTAAAGCTACCGGCAAAAAACACAGAGCCGCCACCGAACTTTATTTATCCCGAAGGAAGGGGAAATATCGAGAAAACCACAAGAGGATGGTGTTGTACCCCAAAATTTGCTCTCCCATTTCTCAGAGATTCATCCTGGACTCTCAGTTTTGCTTCTATCCAGTTCCAATTCATGAATCATCACTTTTTAAGGAAATCATCCATAAGGGCAAAATGGTCAAAAGTACATTGAAAAAGTCAAACTTTGACTTTTAAATTAAAATCAAGTTCCAAGAATAATATTCCATTAAGGCATGAAATTGGTTCGTCAAAAATCAGAAGTCATAAGTTACTTTGAAAAAATAAAAAATTTTAAACATTTAGAAAATTTTCTAAGTGTCTAGAGAATGTGATACTTCAGAACTTCTGAGACAGCCTCTATGCAAGTGCCGTCATAAGTTGAAAACACGGTCCAGAATATAATGCTTCAATTAGAACATGTAGAAGCGTTGCTCTTTGGTCAAAACATAATGCTTCAGTCAGAATATGATTCTTCAGCATATGGAGGCTATGTTCAACGCTCCGGTCAGAAGATGCCCCTTCAGCATTTGGAGGTTACGCTTATGATATTCTGCGATCAGAGCATCACCAAAACCTCGTTTAAGTAACCTGCTGCCCTGATATGGCACAGTCCTGCAACCATCTGCCACAACACTCCAAGGTACTGCTGATCCAGTCCACGCCTGCGTTTTTCTTGCACTAAATTAGCCTACGAGAACTGTGATTTAAAAACAAAGGGACGGTATGCCAAAAATGTTTAAAAACTCATTTGGTTTTCCCTCCAAAACCACATCAAATCCATCTATAAATAGTTTGTTCCATCGCACGTTCAAAGGGTTAGTTTTTGGAGAGAGAGAATCACCAAAAGAAAGAAAAAGCCTTGAATCTTTACAAAATTCCAAGAATCCGAAAAGCTTAAAACACCAAAATACCAAACCTTAGCATTTGATTCTAGCATCAAAACTCCATTGTTCCTTGACTAAAACCATCCCCACAGTTGTTGATTCATATATTAGAAGCTATTCTAACTTCTGTATTCATACTTCCATACACTCTCCATTCGCCTCCACCTCAAAGAGGTCAGAGTATCACCCCTTGGCTGTTCCAGAAGTTGAAAACCTCCATCGTGTTGAGTACATGAAGAAGTTGCTCAGAACGTCACCAGGGTCCAGGACCAACCTCCAGTTTACAGAATCTTTTCCAGCTGCAAGGTAAGCTTCTGCTGACTCTTATCACGTTGCTTATGCATTATCAGATTTGCATGTTTAAAAACACAATGTAGATATCATGTTTCTGACGTTATACAAATTTTGAGGCTTCACGTATTTTCCTACCTAAGTATGGAATAAAACAGTTCAGAACTTCTGGAAGAAATTAGAACTCAGAATTAGGATTAGTATTCATACTTGCCTCTGATTTGTAGTTCTGGTATTTCTTATTTCTGAAACACTATGACACATGCCATAACTGTCATATGCATATCTTCTGTTTTGTAAGGAAATGACTAAGTTGCAGATATTCTGACTAGCATGGAAAGAGAGACCAAGTTCTATCGGTGGTATCAGAACTTCTGAAATCCACTTTGTTGTTGGTGGTATCAGAACTTCTGAAACCTCCTCCGTTGTCGGTGGTATCAGAACTTCTGAAGGATGATGTGCTCCAAGTGGACTCAGAACTTCTGACTCTACTTATGTTTTTTTACTAACAGGAATTCTGTTTTGCAGTGCGCCAGGGTCAGAACTTCTGACCTCCCTTAATCAGCAACACGTTGATTCTATTTTTACTTTTTCTCACTATCTTTGCTATCACTTTCTATTTCATTAATAAACAAACACCAAAAACATTTTTTTCCATGCTTTACTTTATTTCTTAAAACAAAAGACCAAAAAATATTTCCTTAGACAAAAACTTATTTCTTTTCTTAAATAAATAAGCAATTTACATTTCTTGCACATTTCGATCCATTTCGATATGGTTGTAATAATAACTTAGGATTTAATTTTACCTGCAACTCCATCGATAAATATGTATCCCCATCCCCCTAAAGCGATGTAATAGCTTAGATTCTATTTTCCGCGTTTTACTTGCTTTTCATATATTGCTAGTAAATAGGATGTATGGCAAGACTTGAAAACAATAAAATAGACAACCCTAATCAAGATTAAAATGCATGCAATCAAACACACTATTCAAACATGCACCCTTAAGGTTAACTCCACTTGTTGCCTAAAAAATGGTCATGTTATGCAGGTGGGGTGTCTTAGCAAAAACAATCGAAATATAAGATCATAGTCCCTCGATGACACTATCAAAGTTGCCTTTCGAAATGATCTTAGTCCCTAAAGAAAAATTCTAAGCCATATCACAACATTGCTATCATGGTCACACGATGACCCAAACGCCCGTCCCTTTACATCCAATGATGGGGCTTCCTACCAAATAAATGGTAAGGTAGCAACATCTAAAGGAAGAGGAAAAGCATATCTAAGACCTTTCGAGTAGGTAGGTTCACTCTCAGTTACTCTCTTGCTCACAACAAAACATTTTTTACACTTACACTTTCATCTTTGAACTATTTTCCAAACAAACACTTTGTATGCGATCTTATAGAGACGAGAACCGTTACAAAGACGTTTTCAAAATACTTTCAAAAACACACACCACAAGCCCATTCAAACAAAAGCAAGTGATCTAGCGAGTAACTAAGATCCCACGGAAAACCATGGATGGAAAGGGTGCTAATACCTTCCCTTTTCATAATCTACCCCCCGAACTCAAGACAACATCTCTAAAGGTCTTTCCTGTGCTTTTTCACCTTTCCTTTTTGGATAAAAGAAAAGTCGGTGGCGACTCTTGCTAAACTGCAACATTTGCAAACACAAACGCAAAACCTCAAGTCAGTTCTCCCATCGTATCACAGATGGATAAGATGGTCTTGCAATCAATAGAGAGGGTAAGAAAGTCGATTATGCAAGGGGAAGGTATTACCACCCCTTATATTTGTTGTACTCAACGGGATCCATTTTGATTATTTGCTTCTAAGGGTGTGTTTATCTATAACTATACTTGCTAAGGGGGAAAGAAATGGTTTTTTATTAGTGCGGTCATGAAGTTCTCGCAACCCTTTTCCTATGTATCCAGTGAAGAAATCAGAACACCGTAGTTCTTCTAGAAAATGTTGGTTTTTTGGTGTTTTTTAGTGGGCAACATTAACGCACGCATTCTAGCAATAGGCACGACCGGTATCGCGGTAGAACCAAGATAACACGCCCTTTTTGTGGAATTTTTTATTTGTTGAGTGTTTTATTAAATGGGAAACAGGTTTGAATAATGATTAAATGTTCTTGGATTTTTTTGATTAAGAAAAGAATTTTTGGTTTTAATTTACAAAAGAAGAAAGAGTCTAAGAGGGAGACTAGAAAAAACCCTAATTGTTGTTATGTACAAAGAAGGACCTAATATTGAGTATTTGAAAGGAAAATTTCTAACCTAATTAGTTATCATGCCAAGGTTTAAAACCTAATATTTAATTCAACATTAAAACGATCCAAACAAAGTTTAATCATATAATGGAATTCTTAAGGGAACATGTTATTGAAATCAAACAAACAAAATATTAAAACAAAATAAAATTTAATTCTAATATATTTACGGTAAATAAAAGAAATATTAAAATTTAAAAGGAAATTAACATCTAATTCCAAATCTTTAAAGGAAATTATATTATTTTTTACATTGAAAATCAAAAGAAGTTAAAATTAAAAGTTATCATTTTTATGTTCTCATAATTATGAGACTTGAACCTTTAAAACAAAAAAAAAACAAAGAAATGGGCTCAGGTGGGGGAAACCCGAAGCGGATAAAGGCCAAAATAGCAACAATAAAAAAAAAGACCAGGCCTGATTTGGACCAGGTCGAGTCGGTTTAGATCTAAGGCTCGAATGGCCACTTCAAAAAAAATGGAGAAACAATATTCCCAACATCTCTCTTTCGTCCTTTCACGCCTACTTCTCTCTGTTTCATTTCTCTCTCAGTTAGCCTTTCCAGATCGCCATTTTCTCGTGCTCTGATTACAACATAGCAACTAGATTGACTCCCTTCATTGCCTGTTACTCTATCGATCGGTTCGCATATCTCTTCCGTTTCCCAATCGCGGCTTGAAATCAAACGAGAATGTCACCCCAAACAATCCCTCTGTTCTCTTCAGTCGCATACTTCCTCTAATATATCTCGATTTCGCCCTGTTCGGGTCTAATCTATCAAATCAGTGAGCTTCTTTCTCTATTCAATTGACTCATCACAGATCTTTATATCCCAAACCAATAAAAACCTTAATCCCCAAACTTCCTACCCTTAACGATTTCCTCAGAAACCCTAAACCATAAGGAAAATTCAATTGAATGATATATAATGAGCGATCGGTATTGATTGAAAAGTGAAAGGTTGGTGGGAGCGTCTTTTGGCGACGACGACAGTGAGGTATGTTTCATAATTTTTATCTTTTTATTATTCTCTGTTTCATCTTCTCGATTTGATATGTTGTTTGTAAGTGAAAACAAAGGTTAGGGGTGAGTTGAAATTTAAGGTTGTCGAATGATTCTGACTAGGGTTTTCGTCTGATGATTTTGTGAATAACAGGTTATGTTAATGGTCGAAAGTTAATATTGAGAGTGGTTGTGGTTTTGTGTATGCAGGAAATATGGCCGAGCAGAGGTGATTGTGCTTAAAATTGAAAGTTTGCAAGCGGCTGAAATCACTGGTTCTGAGGAGATAGAAGTTATGGTTCACAGTAAGATACAAGGAGAGTATAAAGTGGGTCTCGTGGTAAGTCGCATGGGGGCTAGATTGGAAGGTGTGATTCGTTCTCGCTTCAAATCAGATTCTTCCTCGTTTCGAACCGTTAAATCCTCGTGACTGTGGTTTGGCTCTTGTTTGCAAAGTGAGGTAAGAATTTTGTGATTTATGTGTTCATGGTTTTAAATTTTTAGATTGATGATGAAGGTGTTTTTTCAGGCTTCATGTGTAGCTCTTCCGCTTTGGTTGGATATGAAGTTCCCATAGTGATATTGGTTAGAGTTAATATTCAAGTAGTATGAGTTCTGTGTTTGGAGAGGAAACTTATACAAGGGAGGTGAAAATGTGTATAGTGTAAGCAGATCAAATAGACGTGTAATGGAAAAGAGATTATGCAGAAATAAATAGGAAGAAAATGATACCTATAGGAGTCTCTCCGAAGAAACTTCAAAAAACAATAAGCTTTACACTTCTTCTTCTGCTTTCGATTCGAAACTCGGTTGATGCTTGGATATGATGACTGCTCGGTTACGTTGTGTGGTTTTTAATTTTTGGCGGTATCGTTGGTTTATGAGGGAAAAGGTTTGGTTAGTGAAGTAGGGGGTTATGGTATAATTTGAACAAGCTTTTCATTGATTTTCTCCATTGATTTTTCTTTCTAATTCCTTGTTGTATTTATAGGTGGCTTTGAGGGAATTTTGGAGGGAAATAACCCAAGAACTTGAGCAATTTGAACATTTTTGACATGCTGATTTATGCTTTCTTTGATGCAGTTTTTTTTCTTACCATTTGTATACAAAGTTGCAGCAGACTTTGGATTGGTTTTATGCAGGCTTGCAATAGGCTTGTGGATAGGTTATGCAAGGCTATTTGTGCAGCCATAGCAGCCTGCTTTTGCAGGGCTATTTGTGCAAACTTTGGATGGTTTTGGGAAGGCTTGTGGAGCAGTATTACAGCAGGTTTGAATTGTTATGCTTTGGTGATATCTTTCTGATTTTGGTCTTTTCTTTTTCTGTCTGTGATTCATAACAGTTGTTCTTCTTTTCTCATATAATTCTAAAGGGTTTATGATTTTAGGAAAGTGATGAACAAAACTTAGAGTTTTGGGGTTGTGTATGAATGATAGTTTCCTCTTTGTTTTTGTATGAATAATTGTTTAATGTTGGGAGGGAAAATCCAGTTAGAATAGAGGGAAAACTTTGAACGGATCAAAGCTGTTTTTTTGCTTTTTGGGGCAGGTTTTTATTTGGTTGTTTTGTACAAGGGTTAGAGCAGTTTGCATCAGGTTTTTCTATGGCAGGGGAGCAATATGTTTATAGCAGGGCTGGATTTTGACACTGTTTTATTAGTTTTTCCTTTTCACTGAGTTATAGTAAATTGTTTTTTGAGTCCCCTATTTGTGAACCAAAGGGCTTTTGTGATTTTCAATGAGGGGGTAGTCCTATGACTTGAAATGCATTTTTGAATTTTGTTGTGAAATATATTCAATATGAGGCTTTGGATTGGATTTATCGCATGATTGAGAACACCCTTTGTTTATGATTCCTTCATAAACCCTAATGATGAGATTAGAAGAGAACTTTGCTTGAAAACTTCTTGTTCAAATTTCATTGTTTTGATAACGATTATTCTAACCAATTCTTGATTGTTTTTTCATGTGAGAGTTGAAGGAAGGTGGAGAAAGAGAGGCAAGGTTGAAAAAGGAATCGTGGCTAGCATGAAGCTTGGAAGGGAGTTTGAAGAAGATGAAGATCCTAATAATGTTTCAGCCCATACAAACTCATAGAATAGCCATAGGATTTAAATTCTTCCCTTTTTGTCTTTTTGTCTTGTAAATAAAATTTGAGTGCACTTGTAAATGATTAATGATAACACATTAAATGTATTTACAAAATTTCTTAAACCTTGGCGAATGGTGCCTCGCTTTGAATGAACCTTGATGGAATTTATATGTTTTCTAATTGGGACTTGAATGTATTGAAAGCTTGGATGAATTTATGGCTTATGAATATGTCTTGAACAGTTTTAACACTTTGAAACATCATGCTTTAAAAGGGGATATGATGAATACTTGTATGAACTTTGAGTAATGGACAATGACGAATTAAATGGACTTAGTGAAACTTGAATAAGTCTTGTAATTTTGTGGATATCCGAATAATGAATGACCTCTGTAACTTGCATGCCAAGTAAGCCATATGCAATATCTCCTAACTTGAATCCAATTCTCAATGAAAAACCTTAATTTCCATGTTCAAACCGCAAGTGACTTGTAACTGAAGTAACAAAGAATAACCAAGCCTTGATCACCCTTATGAGTTCATAACAATCATCTCTAAATGCTTTGCAATTTAATTCGTGAACCCTTGACTTGATGACTGATGATATTAATTCAAAGACAATGCCCTTGGGAAGAACCTCGAGTGAAAA
Organism: Vicia faba; assembly: GCA_948472305.1. Classification (NCBI taxonomy): domain Eukaryota; kingdom Viridiplantae; phylum Streptophyta; class Magnoliopsida; order Fabales; family Fabaceae; genus Vicia; species Vicia faba. The sequence continues at coordinate 62,538 of CATIWC010000765.1, read as the reverse complement.
AGAAGCTTGAAATAACAAAGGTATCCTTGAGAAGAAGAAAAAAACCATGATCCATTGACCTTGGGTAGGGAAATAAACCCTATCCCTTAGCCTTGGTGAATTTGTATGAGAAAGAACCTTGTAGATTGAGGAGAAGAAATCCATGATAACCATATTTCCAAAACCCTTATTCACACAGTCCACTGCTCAGGAGAAGAACCTACCTTTGTTTGATGAAGAAAACTCAAACAAAAGTGAAGCCTTAATTAGCACAGCCACTGATACTTTGAACCATTTCCTTATCGAAATGCAGGAATGATGTGTGAATGACCTAATGAGAATGATGCAAATGAAATGCAAAATCTAAGCCAGGTGTGATACAATGGCAGAACCGGACTATTTTAGGAAAATGCTGGTTTGCATTTTGCGTTTGTGTTTGCAAAATGTCGCGGTAAGCAAGAGTCGTCACCGACTTTTATTTTATCCAACTGGAAAGGACAAAAGCATAGAAAAATTCCTTTTCCTAGATTTTGAGTACGGGGGTAGATTATAGAAAGGGAAGGTATTAGCACCCTTTCTATCCGTAGTTTTCTACAGGCTCTTAGGTACTTGCTCATCATTTTGAAAATTGCTTCCGTGTTTGTGTGTTTTGAAAAGTTTTTATTTTACTTCGATTTAACTCTTACTTCTGTCTTCAAGAGTGTTACGAAGTCGTTTTGAAAACTTTGTTTGAAAAGAGTGTAAGTATGGAAGAGTTTGATTTTGAGCAAGTACCTACTAGCATCTACCTACTCGAAAAAAAGAATGTTTTTGTTCTTGTTTCCTTTAGACAATGCTATCCTACTATTAGTGAGTTGGTAGCACCGTCGTTGGAGCTGTAAGGGTCAATTCGAAAAGGGACGTACAATCACTAAAGCAATGTTAGGACGTCTTAGTAATAACCCTAATGTCTTAAGATCATCTTCGAGGCAACATTTCCGAGGCAACATTTCCGAACGGGACATTTGATCTTTGTTTAGACAAGAGAGAAACCACTAAAATACCCTATACTTAATGATCGTTTACCGAAGGCAACCTAAGTGAGAGTATACCCTATGAGTGCACATGTGCGAGTGATTCAATTTCAAGTTATTATCTTTTCACATTAAGGGTTTGCTAACCATTTTAAAATTTACATACAGTCTTGTCATGCAATCCTATTATCATACATCTAACAGTTAATATTTTGCGGAAATTAAAATGCGGAAAATAAAGCTACGCTATTACAAGGCTTCAGGTATTAATTACATAGCCAAAAAACTCGTAAAAACGATAAATAAACGAAAAAGGTCCTAATTAATCTATTACATCCCATGAGCAATTACATCAATATTGTAAAAAAATAAATAAACGCGCGCGATGAAACGAGAACGAGAAAAATTAGGGTTTTGACCCCGTCTAACCCTAATTAAAAGAAAAATTATTTTTAGTTGTTGTTGATTATTTTGAGAAAATAAGGGTTTTAAATTAAATATGTACAAACCTAATTACTAATTGAATTAAATTAAGAAAATTAATTACATTTGACCTATTTTTGTATTTTTTTTTATTTTTGAGAAAAAAGAATTAAATCAAACAAAACCCTAATTTCTAATTTGTTTTAATTTATTTACAAAAACAAATTAAAGTTATCCTAAAATTAAAATAAGCTAATTAAATTAATTTTCGATAAAAAATAAAACCTAAATCTAATTTGAGTGAGAATTGATTTTATGATTTTTTTTGTAAAAAAGAATTAATTTTTGTGTTAGTAAAAATAAATTAAATGAATTAAATAAAAGAGAAAATATAAAAAGCAAAAGAGAGAATATGGGCCTTGTAATCAGCAAATTGGAGGGGTGTCATTTGCAACTTTTGGGCCCAAGAACCCTGGTCCACGTTGACTTCCATGATTCAGTGCTGCATGTTTGACTAGGGTGTATCACGGATCTCCCCATACCAAGCATTGGATTGGATTGGTTGGACATCTGGCTGGTTGATCCTTGAGGGCTCATGGTGGACCTCACGCCTGTGTGCACGCCTGATCATACAAATAAAAATAACATGTAATACATGGGGGACCTGGCATTCGAACCCAGGTCCTATGGCTTTTTCCATCTGCCTCAGTACCAACTGAGCCACGCACGCTTGTTGTATATCAAATAACCATTAATCAATATATTAAAAAACAAACAAAATAAAAATTATCAGCACACGAAGTTTAAACGGAGCAATCAAAGCTTGCCACACCATCGTCCCTAACCTCTCTTCGTTGCTAAAAGGTCCAATGACTTTTACCTACGGACCAGAAGTGTAGGTACAAACCAACGACTTTCCAAAATCATCCACAGGCACGATAAATGGAACCTGAAGCCATAAACCAATCCTCCTTGGCCTGGTGAGCATCATGGTGCCTTTATTTTGAACCAATTTTACCTGTGTAAAAAGATCCCAAAACGCAACAAAAAACCCTAGCAATGGTGTTTCTCTATAGGGTTAGCAAAAATACAATTAACTGTTATGAATAGCTTGCAAATGCTTCCAGGATTCAGAATATATACATGATTCATGCTACAAATGCTTAAACAAAGATATTCGATTTCAAGAATATGTATAATCCGTAAACCACTTACAGTGTGTTCTAGCGCACGAGAAGGCTTGCTTTTGATTGCTATGGCTTCCTTGAGTGCCCAGGAAACGAAAGGGATGCTTGGCAAGGTCTGAAAGTTCTTGGAAATATGAAAACAGATCACCACTTTTTCCTTGATTTTTGAAGTTTGTTCTTCAACCTACACGCCCCAAAACCTTGTGTTTTTGGTCTGCACTTGTCCACTATATACCAATGATCGAATTAGGGTTACAAATGTGCTTTCAATCTTTGTCAATTATGGTCTTTGATCATAATTTCATTTTCATGAAAATCTTTCCAAAATAAGCCAAAACCAATCTTTTTATGCACAACTATGCCTTACACGATTTGATTCCCTTGCTAGCTGTATGAGAGACCTGAAATATGCACCAAATCTCAAGACTTAAATGATTTTGATATTTCCATGATTTATTTTGATTTATTTTGATTTAAATTGATTTAATTGAAATAAAAAATCAAAATAAATGGCAAAAATAAAATAAAGGCAAGTAGGAAGAGTTAGGGCTCGTGGACCATGCTACAAACTCAAAACAAGTACAAAAAGTTGGTCCCATTTGACAAAAATTGCAATTTGAGGTACTTTTGACTTTTGACAATTTTGCAAAAAAGGTCAACTTCACCAATACATAACTTATTCAATTTTGACTCTATGAAGGTGTTCTTGGACTTTTTAGAAAGCTCAAGATGTCTTATAAGCAGCCTCTTTGGTCTCATCTCAATTGGGTCTTCCATGTTCATGTATGGAGATTTGACAAAAAAGGTGTTTTTGTTGACTTTTCAAAATGACCTATAATGTCCAAATTCATAACTTCTTGTGAGTACATATTTTGAACTTGGGAGCTGAAGATGGATTGTAGGGAATTGCATACTCTTAAAAATGAGCTTTGGATGGGTTGTTTCCAATAAATTATGAGAAAGTTATGCTTGGTCAAAGTTGGGTTAACTTTTCCTACAAAACCCTAATTTAGCAACTTTTGGGTTTTGATGAATTGTGAGAAATCCTTGAGGAATCATGATCAACCCTTTATCAAATGATGAATAATGCTTCAAAATGAGGATGTTGACCAAAAATCTTGAAGTTTGAATGTATGTGGGCCACAATTGACTTTTGCCCTAACATAGTCGATTTTCAGGCCTTTGAGCAATTGACTGAGCAAACTTTCTTTGCAAGGCTTGAAACTTGACATGGATGATCTTGAGAACATATTAGGACAATGGTGAGCATTTGGGGTCCTTTTGATTCAAACATATTGATGCAAACTGAAACCCTAATTTGAGGTAGACTGCCTTAGGAGAGAGTTTGTCTAGTCAATCCTTGGACTTCCTTGAGCAATTTGAGGATCTCTCTTGAAGTGTTTTGAGAAATATGGGAGGGGAAATTTTGGGGTACAACAGCTGCCCCTGTTCAATCTTCTTAAACTTGAGGATGTAGATTGGCTTGTCTGCCTTTCGTGATCCGAAGGTGGAAGATGATTGAACACTAGGGTGCCCAGAAATTTGCACTCACATGAAGTGGTATCCATCTTGCCATGTCAGGAATGGGCTTATAGATTCCATTTGGAGGTTGATGTCGGACGATGGCCTTAAAGATGCCATCAGAAGAAGTGTTAATCGCATAAGAGATTTCTTCGCGAGCCCGTATACTGTTGCTGAGGAGGACTTCGCTGGGGAATGTTGGTCTCTGTCTTGAGAGAAATAGAGTTTTAGGAGCTTCAGTTGTCCGTTACTCTCCTAGGGAATCATATCTTAGTCGAGGAGGTGACAATAAACTGTTATTTGGTCGTGCTCCGGGCTTTAAAGTGTTTTGCTGAGGAAAAATAAGACCGACTGCTATCTGGTCATGCTCCAGGCTTCACAGCGAATTACTGGGGGATGAGATAAAACTTGCTATCTGGTCATGCTCCAGACTTTTCAATTTCTCAATTCTTATCTGGTCGTGCTCCAGGCTTCAGAATAAATTAGGTGGTTATCCGGTCGCATCCAGGCTTCCATCTGATTTTGAGGCATACTAATATTCGGTCGATCTCCGGGCTTCATAGTAATTGGACAAGTGAACTGCTATTTGGTCGAATTCCAAGCTTCTTAGTACCGTATAATGTTATTTGGTCGTGTCCCAGGCTTCACAGTGTCTTATACTATTATCTGGTCGAATCGAGGCTTCATGGTGTCCTGTACTGCTATCTGGTCGATTTCCAGGCTTCACAATACCTTACTTCTTATCTGGTCGAAATCTAGGCTTTAGAAGAAATCAAGTGGTTATCTGGTCGCCTCCGGGCTTCCATTTTATTTTAGGCCCACTAATATCCGGTTGATTCCGGGCTTCATAGTAACTGGCCGGGTAGACTGCTATTTGGTCGTAATCTAAGCTTCATAGTGTCCCTCACTATTATCTGGTCGTAATCCAGGCTTCAGTGTCTTTTACCGCTATCTGGTTGTAATCCAGGCTTCGCGACGTCTCATACCATTATCTGGTCGAATCCAGGCTTCATGGCTTGCTGGGGATTAAACTATTATCCGGTTGAGTCTGGGCTTCATAGCTTAGAGATAAACCACTATCTGGTCAATTCCAGGCTTCGCGGTGTTTGATACTGTTATCTGGTTGTTCTCTGGGCTTCACAATATAATGTAGAAATAAAGGTACTATCCGGTCGGATCCGGGCTTCATAGCTTGAACTTTGTGAGAATTTGATTGTATCTTTTCCTGAAATGTAAAGAGTTAGGCATATGTAATGTCATGATGCATGATATGTATCGAGTAATGATGTTCTCAAAATAAATGAGATTGTGTTGTATGATGCGTATGCACATGTCATGATGTAATGTTTTTATGATATTCTCTAACTGAGGAAAATAAATCCCAGACTGCTGCTGGAGAGCGCAAGGAGTTGGATTCTTCATTCTCGCTGGGGATAACGTCTGAAGGTGATTGTGAGAATAATCCTGATGGAGAATAAACTGATGAGAAAATGAATCTGCGGGGAAGAGATACTCTGTCTAAAGATCTGCTGATTTGGAGAAATAACCTTGGTTGGGGATGAATTACCGTTGCTAGTGATAATGAACCCTGTTGGGGATTGAGTTTCTGCTTGTGGAAGAAATAAACTCCACTCGGGATAATCTTCTAGTGCTGGTGATATATAAACTCTGCTTGGGGAGAATCAATGTTTTTAGATACCTTTTGCTCTGCGGGGAGTGGATGTACCTTTGGTCGTATTCTCCAGCTAGGTCTATCCTTATACCTGGTGGACAAAGCAACTGTAAGGTTTGGACATTTCTTGTTTTCCCCTGTTCCTGATATTACGAGTAATTGTCTTTTGTTTCGCATGTAAATATTTATGAGCAACAATTATTGTCAAATGCATATATCAAAAATGAACCATTGGACGTTCTCGCAAAACAAAACAGAAAAAAGAAAAACAATTTGAAATTTCTTTGTGAAAATGAATTGTATTGATTTTAAAGTTGACCTGTAAATAAGCATTTTTGTACAAGAGGCTGACGTCCTAGTAAGAGAACGCCGCCGAAAGATAGACTTTATACAATTCATGAAAAACAAAGAAAAACAGCTATGTGAACAATCCCACTGGGTTCCAACTCTGCTATTGCCTTTATATCTTCGAGAGTCTCATCACTTTGCTACTTGGTTGAAGGTAGATCAGATTGATTAGTGTCGTTCGAGCTTGATAGTCGATACCGAAGTCTGGTTGCAAGATGATCCAATGAGACATAGTGTTACGCTTCAATCCCTAATTTTTTCCTGGACCGCCCTTTCGGGTTTTCAGTCCACCGGGATACCCTTTTTTGCCCAAGCTGCCTTTTCAGGTTTTCGACTTGCTAGGTGTACAGATTTTTTAATTTTCATCCCTTATTTTTGCCTGAACCCTTTTGGTTCGTCGGAAAGCCCTTATTTTTGCCTAGGCCAGTCAACCTAGCGGGTCTTTGATTATGCATAGTATTTTTTCACTATGTCTGCATTGACGGGGTGAGGAAAGTCGTCACCATCCATGGTGGTTAGAATCATAGCTCCTCCCAAGAAAATATTATTAACCACAAGTGGCCCTTCGTACGTAGGGGTCCATTTTCCCCTGGGATCACCTTGCGGAAGTATGATACGTTTGATCACCAGATCCCCAACTTGATACTCTTGTCGTCTGACTTTCTTGTTAAATGCCTTGATCATCCGCTTTTAATACGTCTGACCATGACAAATAGCAGTAAGTCTCTTCTCGTCGATTAAATTCAGCTGATCAAGCCGGGTCTGGATCCAATCATCCTCACTCAAACCTGCATCCTTCATAATCCGAAGAGAGGGTATTTGGACTTCAATGGGCAAGACTGCCTCCATGCCATACACCAGAGAGTAGGGTGTTGCCCCTGTTGATGTTCGCGCTGAGGTACGGTACCCATGAAGAGCGAATGGTAACATCTTGTGCCAGTCTTTGTAGGTCACCTTCATCTTCTGCACAATCTTCTTGATGTTCTTATTAGTCTCTTCCACAAACCCATTCATCTTCATCCGGTAGGGAGAAGAGTTGTGATGATGTATCTTGAACTGTTTGCAGAGTTCGGTGATCATCGTATTTTTGAGATTTGTACCATTGTCCATAATGATCCTCTCTGGTACACCATATCGACAGATCAGATTGTGTCGGATAAACCGCGCTACGACGTTCTTGGTTACTGTAGCAAAGGAAGCTGCCTCGACCCACTTCGTGAAATAATCAATAGCTACCAGAATGAAACGATTCTCGTTGGATGCAGTAGGTCTGATCTCGCCGATCATGTCGATGCCCCACATTTCGAAAGGCCAAGGAGATGTCAAGACATTCAGGGGAACTGGAGGTATATGCACCTTATCAGCATATACTTGGCATTTATGATAGGTCTTCCTCTGTACCCAAATTTACTGATTCCACTGTCTCTTCATGAGGATGTGTGGCCCTCTCTTTCTGTAGTAACAGTCTAGCAAGTTCTCTAGGCACTTCACAATCATCCTCACCTTCGTCCTCGGCTTGGTTGATCGGATTTTCGAAGTCATAACTGGAAATAGCAGAGTCGTTATCAACGGGATCCAGAGTGGATGTGGATCTGCATTATGATATGTGAGTGTGTGTAAGACAATAGTTGTTTTGATAAAGTGCAAGATAGAAAAGAAAAACAAGGAGCGGAAAATTTCTAATGCAAGAAAACGTCCAATGCTTTATTGATGATATATGAAAATGACAAATAATAAGCCCTCACAAACAAAGCCAAAGTGCCTCGGGCAAGGCATCGGGCCGTAAAGTTTTAAACTGTCTGTTACAAATCTCAAAACAAAAGTCTATTACTGTGTAATAAAAGAAACGGGCACGAAGTCTTTTGTCATCTAGTTGTTTAAGCAACCGTTGGTAGTCGGGTAAATCCGACTGTCGATATCTGGCTCTTCTTCATCATCCTCAATTGCATTCACTCCCTGATCATGCTTGGGCATGGGTGCAGTTATGACGTTGGGCTTTTCCAGAGCGTCAAACTCAATCTCTTTAGCTTTGATCAAATCTTGCACCTTATTCTTCAAGGCCCAACAGTTGTTCGTATCATGATCTGGGCTATCGGAGTGATAGGCGCAGCGGGCGTTTGGATTATACAGCGGAGATGTGGTGCTAGGATTCTTTGGGTCTTCCCTCAGAGTTACCAGGTTGGTCTTCAACAATTGCGGTAGAATTTGAGACAAAGTCATATTAAGCCGAGTGTACTGTCTATGCGGTCTCTCTACTCTTTGCTTATTGTTGCATTGTGGGGAAACGGTGGGTCTTGATATTACTACCGCATTTACTGCTTGGCAGCATTCAGGTCGGTTTTGGCTCCTCGAGCTGTAAACTACACTAGCTTATTTCTTTCCAGTGAAAGGCTTCTTTACTGCACTTGACGACGTATCCTTCTGTATCTTACCACTTCGGATACCAGCTTCTACTCTCTCCCCGGTCAAAATCAATTCAGTAAACCCAGACGACGAACTGCCGATTAGATGATTGAAAAATGGACCAGACAACGTCCCTAGAAACATATCAACCAACTCCCTATCAGACAGAGGGGGTTGGACTCTTCCAGCCAAATCTCTCCACTTCTGAGCATAGTCCTTAAAACCTTCACTTGCACCCATAGACATACCCTGAAGTTGAGTACGAGTGGGAGCAAGGTCGGCGTTATACTGATACTGCCTGTAGAAAGCAGCAGCAAGGTCCTCCCAGTTTCGGACATTAACTCCTTCCAATTGATAAAACCATTCAAGCTGAGTCCCTGATAGACTATCTTGAAAGAAATGCACCCACAAATTTCTATCAGCAGTGCAGGGTTAGATTTTTATGACGTACGAGCGGAGATGGAGTTTTGGACAGGATACTCCATCGTACTTAGCAAAAACCGGAGCTTTAAACTTGTGAGGGATCACCACCCCAGATGCTAGTCCCAAGTCCCCGAAATCCAAACCAGGGACCTTCTGAATCTCCATAGCACTTAGACGGTCTTCAAGTTGTTTGTACCTATCCTCAGCAGGAGGGTACTGTTCATCATCAAAATCAGTATCATTATCAGATACTACAGGACTAGGACCCTTTCCTTCCTCTTGATTCTATCCTCCTTTAGATGAATGAGATAGATCAGCTTCCTGTCGCAACCTATTCCCAAATCTGTGACCCATATTCAGCAGAACCACCTTCTTATTCTTCTTCTTCTCCTTCAGGATGAGAGTCTTCAAATCCTCCTACCCCTTAGCCAAGTTCAAGAACATCTCTTGGAATTGGGCATTTTGTGCCTGAAGAGCTTTGACAGCTTGACCGATAGGTATTTTAGAAGACATTTTGTGCTGAAATAAACATCGAAGAAGATGAGAAACCTGTAATGATACCTCTAATGAGGTGCATGATAATGGAATGCGTATGAAATGATTTCAAAGACTTTGGCAGATTTAAATTTGCAAACCAAGAAATAAACAAACTTTATTAGATTCAAACTTGTAAAAATGTTTAACAATGCCTTTAAGGCGTTACAAAAGAAATAAACTGAAAACAAATCTAAACTAGAAAAAACAAAAATAAAAAATCCCTTGGACGCTTCCCCTTCGTGCTGACGTAGTCATTGATCGTCCTTTCATTCTCAAGTTGCCTCGTGAGCTTCAAGATCTTCCTTTCTTGCTCATGATATTTCTCTCTGTAGGTATCCCTTTCCTCTTTTAGCTGAATCCAGGATCTCTTCAATGCCCCAAGATCAGTAGGCATGTAGGGATAAAGGACTGTATAAGGAACACCTTCTTCATTAGTATGCTCCATAATCACTGGCAACACAGCTTCATAAGGCATCCCAAGCTTCTGAGCCCGGGCTCGGACCCACTGGAGGTAAGGTTGCATAGGGATAGAAGTCTTTGGTCCTAGCTCTTGAGGGTCAGACCTGTTCACCATGCCCCAGGCTCGTATAAACCTTCGGCGATGCTCTTCAACGTCCTCCTTATAGTCAAAGACAATATCTGTAAGACGTAGCTCATGAGGATCGTCTCTCCGAGCACGACCAAAATTCCGTAAATCCAAACAAGGACTGTAGGTTATTCCCCCTCTAATTCCAAGCAACGGGACATTAGGGTATTCCCCACATCGGTCAATGACAGCGATTATTTCCATATCCTTAGAACACCAAAGAATGTCTGTATGGGCAAGTGACATGATTCTGTAAGACCATCCTAACCCTTCCTCATTCTTCAGCACAGACTTGGGGAGGTGCGAAATAAACCACCTCGCCAACAAAGGCATACAACACATGAGGGTCCCTCTTCTTCGCACGGTACGAGTTTAGAGAGCATGCAAAATATCACCCAGAAGAGTAGGCACAGGATTGCGGGACAGGAAGATCTTAACCGCATTCACATCTATAAAGGAATCTGGATTCGGAAAGAGAACCAAACCGTAGATAAGGAGAGCCAAGATATCTTCGAAAGCCTGAAAGTCCAAGTTATCCCAGAACAATTGAGCTTGATCTATCATAAACTTGGCTAAGAAACCTTCAACCCCGCTTCGTGTCTCCTAGTTGGATACTACATCAGCCCTTTCAAGATGCAGAGCTGAAGCAATGTCTTCTGGCCTAGGAGTCTCTTCCAAACCTGTGAAAGGCGTCTGCTCAAGGATGGATATGCCCAATAAGTGAGAAAAATCTTCCATAGTGGGGACTAGCTGATAATCCGGGAAAGTGAAGCAATGATGCACCGGATCGAAGAACTGGAAAAGCACACTCATCATCTGCTCATCAAAATTTGAGGTAACCAAGCTAAGAAGCTGACCATGTCTCCTAATGAATGAAGAAGTATCAGGAACTCGCGAGGCTAAATCTTTGAGTTGAGCAGGTATTTGCACAAAGTTAACTCGGATGGTGTTTATGCGCATGGAAGGCATAATCTGCAAAACAGAACAAAGATAAATCCCCTCGGTCTTTGAAATGGTTAGTGTAATGAAATATGCATGCTATGTTATGATGCATGATGTCATGGTAAAACAAGCAGCAGATATAGCAGATAACAGACATGGTAAAGGCAAACAAGTCACACAAGAGCCCTTAAGTTTAAGGCTTGCATAGTACTACCCTCTTGAAGTTCAGTTGGTTTCAACCTGTCCTAATAATAGTAACCGGGTTCTAGAGGTTCTCAATATCACTAACCATCCTCCATCGGTCATGGTTTCAGCTCACGCAATATTTTCTTGCGGCCGGAACTATCTCGAGAGTATGGTCTTAATGAGTGTAGCATCGAGTATCAACCAGTTCCCAGCTTTACACCGAGACCGGCTATCTCACTACTTCATATGGCCAAGTTGGTCAATTATAGGTTCTAAGGTCAGTCGATGCTTAACGACACACATAGCAGCCTCGTATTCTCCTCGTTTCTCCACAAGGGATACCGGTACCAACCAATGTGCCACATCAACATAGCTACTGCTTCAACTGTATCGGTCTACACCGTACAGTTCTCTCACAGTTTATTGCTACTTACCTAAAAGGTGTTCCCCAAATCCAGGTTAGGATCTATTGTAAATCCTGATACAAAGCCCTCAAAAGTAAAGCAATCAAATCAAACAAGAGAAGCAATTTATGATGACCTAATCCTAAGGTATACCCCACTTATTTTCCCTAGCAGAGTCGCCAGTTCTGTGATACGGTGCAGAACCGAACTGTTTTAGGAAAATGCTGGTTTGTGTTTTGCGTTTGTGTTCGTAAAATGTCGCGGTAAGCAAGAGTCGTCACCGACTTTTATTTTATCCAACTAGAAAGGACAAAAGCACAGAAAAATTCCTTTTTAGATATTTTGAGTACGGGGGGTAGATTATAGAAAGGGAAGGTATTAGCACCCTTTCTATCTGTAGTTTTCTACGGGCTCTTAGGTACTTGCTCATCATTTTGAAAATTGCTTCCGTGTTTGTGTGTTTTGAAAAGTTTTTATTTTACTTCGATTTAACCCTTGCTTCTGTCTTCAAGAGTGTTACGAAGTCGTTTTGAAAACTTTGTTTGAAAAGAGTGTAAGTGTGGAAGAGTTTGATTTTGAGCAAGTACCTACTAGCATCTACCTACTCGAAAAAAAGAATGTTTCTGTTCTTGTTTCCTTTAGACAATGCTATCCTACTATTAGTGAGTAGGTAGCACCGTCGTTGGAGCTATAAGGGTCAATTCAAAAAGGGACGTACAATCATTAAAGCAATGTTAGGACGTCTTAGTAATAACCCTAATGTATTAAGATCATCTTCGAGGCAACATTTTCGAGGCAACATTTCTGAACGGGACATTTGATCTTTGTTTAGACAAGAGAGCAACCACTAAAATACCCTATACTTAATGATCGTTTACCGAAGGCAACCGAAGTGAGAGTATACCTTAGGAGTGCGCATGTGCGAGTGATTTAATTTCAAGTTATTAACTTTGCATATTTAGGGTTTGCTAACCATTTTAAAATTTACATACAGTCTTGTCATGCAATCCTATTATCATACATCTAACAGTTAATATTTTGCGGAAATTAAAATGCGGAAAATAAATTTACGCTATTACAAGGCTTCGTGTATTAATTACATAGCCAAAAAACCCGTAAAAACGATAAATAGACGAAAAAGGTCCTAATTAATCTATTACATCCCATGAGCAATTACATCAATATTGTAAATAAAAAAACACGCGCAATAGAACGAGAACGAGAAAAATTAGGGTTTTGACCTCATCTAACCCTAATTAAAAGAAAATTTATTTTTAGTTGTTTTTGATTATTTTGAGAAAATAAGGGTTTTAAATTAAATATGTACAAACCTAATTACTAATTGAATTAAATTAAGAAAATTAATTATATTTGACCTATTTTTGTATTTTGTTATTTTTGAGAAAAAAGAATTAAATCAAACAAAACCCTAATTTCTAATTTGTTTTAATTTATTTACAAAAACAAATTAAAGTTATCCTAAAATTAAAATAAGCTAATTAAATTAATTTTTGATAAAAAATAAAACCTAAATCTAATTTGAGTGAGAATTGATTTTATAATTTTCTTGTAAAAAAGAATTAATTTTTGTGTTAGTAAAAATAAATTAAATGAATTAAATAAAAGAGAAAATATAAAAAGCAAAAGAGAGAATATGGGCCTTGTAATCAGCAAATTGGAGGGGTTTCATTAGCAACTTTTGGGCCCAAGAACCCTGGTCCATGTTTACTTCCATAATTCAGTGCTGCATGTTTGACCAGGGCGTATCACGGGTCTCCTCATACCAAGCGTTGGATTGGATTGGTTGGAGATCTGGCTGGTTGGTCCTTGAGGGCTCATGGTGGACCTCACGCCTGCGTGCACGCCTGATCATACAAATAAAAATAACATGAAATACATGGGGGACTTGGGATTCGAACCCAGGTCCTATGGCCTTTTGCATCTGCCTCAATACCAACTGAGCCATGCACGCTTGTTGTATATCAAACAACCATTAATCAATATATTAAAAACAAACAAAATAAAAAGTATCAGCGTGCAAAGTTCAAACGGAGAAGTCAAAGCTTGCCACGCCATCGTCCCTAACCTCTCTCCGTTACTAAAAGGTCCAATGACTTTTACCTACGGACCAGAAGCGTAGGTACAAACCAACGACTTTCCAAAATCATCCATAGGCATGATAAATGGAACCTGAAGCCATAAACCAATCCGCCTTGGCCTGGTGAGCATCATGGTGCCTTTATTTTGAACCAATTTTACCTGTGTAAAAAGATCCCAAAACGCAACAAAAAACCCTAGCAATGGTGTTTCTCTATAGGGTTAGCAAAAATGCAATTAACTGTTATGAATAACTTGCAAATGCTTCCAGGATTCAGAATATATACATGATTCATGCTACAATTGCTTAAACAAAGATATTTGATTTCAAGAATATGTCCAATCCTTAAACCACTTACAGTGAGTTCTAGCGCACGAGAAGGCTTGCTTTTGATTGCTATGGCTTCCTTGAGTACCCAGGAAACGAAAGGGATCCTTGGCAAGGTCTGAAAGTTCTTGGAAATATGAAAACAGATCACCACTTTTTCCTTGATTTTTGAAGTTTGTTCTTCAACCTACACGCCCCAAAACCTTGTGTTTTTTGTCTTCACTTTTCCACTATATACCAATTGTTGTACCCCAAAATTTGCCCTCCCATATTTCTCAAAACATGTCAAGAATAGTCTCCAAGTGGCTCAAGGTTGCTCAAGAGTTGGACAGTCAAATCATCTCCTAAGGAAGTCAACCTCAAATTAGGGTTTTGGGTTACATCAAGGTCCTTACATCCAAATTCCCTCAAGTGCTCCCCAATGTCCTAATATGTTCTCAAGTTCATCCATGTCAAATTTCAAGCCGTGCAGAGGAAGTTTGGTCAGTCAATTGCTCAAGAGGTCCAAAAATCGACTATGCTAGGGCAAAAGTCAACTGTGACCTATAAACAGTCAAACTTCAAGATTTTTTGTCAACATTCTCATTTTGAAGGATAATTCATCATTTGATCAAGGGTTTATCATGATTCATCAAGGATTGCTCAAGATTCATCAAAATTCAAAAGTTGCTAAATTAGGGTTTTGTAGGAAAAGTCAACTCAACTTTGACCAAGCATAACTTTCTCATAATTTATGAGAAATGACCCATCCAAATCTCATTTTGAATAGGATGCAATTTCCTACAATCCATATTCACACCCCAAGATCAAGAAATGCACTCACAAAAAGTTACAAATTTGGACATTATAGGTCATTTTTGAAAGTCAACAAAAACACCTTTGTTTCCAAAGCTTATAACTTGAGCATGGAATATCAAAATGAGATGAGACCAAAAGGGTTGGTTATAGGACATCTCAAGGTTTCTAAAAAGTTCAAGAACACCTCCAAAATTTCAAAATTGAAGAAGTTATGCATTGTTGAAGTTGGGCATTTTTCCAAAATTGCCAAAAGTCAACTATCCCCAAAACTTCAAATTTTGTCAAATGGACCCACTTTTTTCCACTTGATTTAATCTTTTCACACTACACACGTGTCCTATATTCAATCTTGTGTCCATTCATTGATATTTCTATTTTATTTGATTTTTATTGACATAATTCATTTTAAATCAATTTAAATCCAAATAAAATCTAAATATTAATGAAATGGGATCTTTTTTATTGATACAGGTTTCAATTATCATCATGGACAAGATCAAACTCGTATCAAGCCATGTTATGAACAAAATATTGGATTTGGAACATTTTGGAAGCTTTGTAATGGAAGATCATATCAAATCCAAAATCATCAATGCATAAGGATTGAGTCCACAAATGTTAACCTAATTCATTACTTATTACATATACAACACAAGGGCACGAAAATAAAGACCAAGAGGCTGCCAAATCAAAAAAGCAAAACTTGAAAAAAGCTTGAAAAAGTTTGGAATCGAAATCAGTCTTGGAGGCCAATTCAACACAAAATCTCAACGTGGTTCTCTTGCTAGACATCCACTGAGTCTATTGCAATCAAAAGTAAAGCCATTCGCCTCCCAAAACACGCTGTAAGTCCCTCAGAACCTTGCTCTGCATGTGAAATTGAAACTCCATGTTCTTGTGTTTTCTTGGCCAAATCTTTGAATATTCATGCTTTTCGTTGCATTTGGAAGCTTTTGGCATAATTTGATTGCATTTTTATAGCTTGTAACCCCCTAGCCGATTCTAGGGTTTGTGGAATTCGTTTTTGGGCATTTTTGCTACAGGTGAAATCAAGGCAAAGGATAGACATGGATGGAATTAGGAGAGGAAGACGAACATGGTTGTGGTCTTGGAATTAATTTCCATGGCCTAGAACTCATTGTAGGATAAACCTAGGGATTTAGTTGCGGATTCAAATCCGCAGGAAAAAGAATCAGGTTTCGTTGGAGAAGATGAAGACGTGCCTCTTCCTCATTGGATGGTTTTGAATCTTGGCGCGTGTTTTTATAATTCTAGCATATTTATTTGTTTGCTAATATATTAATTGTTATCTGATCCAATAACAAATAAGGCATAGTGGTGTAGTGGCAGGGGTGAACGTTCAAAACCAATGGGACCTGGGTTCGAATCCCAGGTCCCCCAATATATTTGTTACATTTTTCTGCCAGGTATTCTAGCGTGCCTCATGAACTGTGGTCCACGATATGCCTTCAGATCTCAACGTGCCAGATGGCCTCCATGCCAAATTTGATGGTCTAGAGGGGAGATCCATCATACACTTAAGTCAGCGCATGTGTGGAGAATCTGGAAAGTCAACCCAGGCTTGCAACTATTGGGCCAAGCAATTGCAATTTTCACCTCCAGATTTGGGCTCATACCCCCTGAGTTCTATTTCTCTCTTTTGTCTTTTTATTTATTTATTTATTTATATTGTTTATTTTTTTTTATAACTTCACTAACCAATTAAACTTTTTCTCATAAAAATCAAAAACACAAAAATATATTTTATTTATTAAAATTAAACTCATGACTTTATTTTTGTAAATAAATTAATTAATTAATTTAGTTTTTTAATTAGGTTTAACTTTTAATATATTTTTGCAATAACTAAAATTAATGTAGAATTAGGTTTTTATTAACTTTAAATCGGATTTATTTTATTTTCTTTAAATATCCAAAATTCCAAAAATATCTTTTTCTTAATTAATTAATCAATTTATTTAATTGTTAATTTAGGTTTAATTCGTTTTAATTCAAAAATAAACCAAAAATGTTTTCTTTCAATAAAAGGGTCAAAACCCTAAAAAATGCGCCTGACTTAATTTTCTCGCACGCGATCCATATTTTCATATTATTGTACTTGCTTCCAGAATGCAATAGCTTTAAATAGGACTTTAATTATTTTATCGCTTTCTTTTATTTTTCGCACTTTAAATTAAAGGGTTGCTTTTGGCGATGTAAATACCCGACGCCTTGTAATAGTTTAGATTTAATTTCCGCAAATTTAAATTCCGTAACTATACACTGTTAGATGTTTGATAATAGGGAATGCATGACAAGATCGAATGTATGAACTTAAAATCAACATAGCTCACCCATGACATGTACAAAGACAAAATAATTGAAAAATAATACACTCGCACATGCGCACTCTTAGGGTACACCTCACTTGGTTGCCTTCGAACATGGTAATTGAGTATAGGAAGTTTTAGAGGTCGTCCTCTTGTCTAAAGATCATAGTTTCCTTGAAACGGTTGCCTCAGAAAAATGATCTAAGACATTAGGGTTACCGCTAAGGTGTCCTAACGTTGCTTTAATGACCACATGTCCCTTAATCGAATTGACCCTTAAACTCCAACGACGGTGCTACCTACTCATTCATAGTGGGATAGCATTGTCTAAAGGACATTAGCACAGATTGATTCCTTTTTCGAGTAGGTAGATGGTTCTTAAGTACTTGCTCTTTCAAAACAAAACAAAACTTTTTGCACTTACACCTTTCCAAACAAAAACTCTTTTCAAACCCACAAACACAAGGAAAAGCAAATTTTGAAAACACTCTGAGCAAGTACCTAAGAGCCCGTGGATAACCATGAATAGAAAGGGTGCTAACACCTTCCCTTTCTATAATCTACCCCCCGGACCCGAGAAACATCTCGAAAAAAGGAATTTTTCTGTGCTTTTTTCCTTTCCTTGTTGGATAAAATAAAAGACGATGGCGACTCTTGCTTACCGCGACATTTTGCAAAAACAAACGCAAAACGCGAACCAGCATTCCAAAACAGTCAGTTCTCTTCCCACCGTATCACAGAACTGGCGACTCTGTTGGGGATTTTATAAGTGAGGTGTACCTTAGGATTAGATCATTGTGTTTTCAATTGTTTGCTTTGTATGATTTAATTTGTGGGCTTGTATCGGAGTTCTATAGATCCTAAACCGGATCTGGGGGATACCCTTGAGGTAAGTAGCAATAAACTGTGAGGGAACTGTACGGCGTAGACCGATATGGTTGAAGCAGTAGCTACGTTGGTGTGGCACTTTAGATTGTACCGATATCCCTTGTGTTGGAACGAGGAGAATATGGGTCATCTAAGGGGTCATTAAGCACCAACTGATCTTAGAACCTTTAAATTGACCAACTTGGCCATAGAACAGTAGCAGTATGCTACACTTATTGAGACTAAACTCTCGCGATGATTCTGGCCGCAAGAAAAGGTTGCTAAACTGGAATTATGACCGATCGAGGGTAGTCAGTGATATTGAGATCCTCTAGAACCCGATTACTATTTTTAGGACAGGTTTAAACCAACTGAACTGAAAGAGGGTAGTGCCTAAACTCCTTGCCAGCCTGAAATCTAAGGGCTCTCTGTGTGACTTGTGTGCCTTTACCATGTTTGCTATTTGTGGATACTTGTGGTGTGCTTTCTATCATGACATCATGACATCATAACATTGCATACATCTTGCATTGGACTAACCTATTTCAAAGACAGGAGGGATTCATCTTTGGTATGTTTTGTAGGTCATCATGATGCCCATGCGTAGGAATACCATCCGAATCAACTTTGTCCAGGTTCCCACCTTGCTTAAAGATTTGGTTGCAAAGATGCCTGATACTACTTCCTTCCTCAGGAGACATGGTTATCTTCTCAGTTTGGTCACCTCCAAATTGGACGAGCAGATGATGAGTGTTTTGGTTGAGTTCTATGATCCATTGTACCATTGTTTTACTTTCCAGGACTACCAGCTGGTTCCCACCCTAGAAGAATTCTCTGAGCTACTCGGTATCTCTGTTCTGGAGCAGACCCCATTTACTGGTTGGGAGAAGATTCTTAGGCCCGAGGAGATTGTTGCAGCCCTTCATTTGACAAAAGAGGAGGTAATGGCTAATTGGGAGACTAGAAGTGGAGCAAAGGGCTTTCTGACTAAATTCTTGGTTGGTAAGGCTAGCTATTTCTGGGATAGCCTGGACTTCAAAGCATTCGAAGATATTCTGGCTCTTCTGATATATGGCTTGGTATTGTTTCTGAACTCTGACTCCTTTGTTGATGTGAATGCGATAAAGATCTTCATCTCTCGGAATCCGGTACCCACTCTCTTAGGTGATATTCTTCATCAGCTTTATGCTCGTACTGCCCGAAAGCATGGAACCTTGATGTGCTGTGCTCCTTTATTGACAAGGTGGTTTATTTCGCACCTTCCCAAGTCAGTACTGAAGAACAAAGAAGGTATGGGCTGGGCCTATAGGGTCATGTCTCTCTCTCACAGTGATATCATTTGGACCCTTAAGGGTATGGACGAGGTGACCGTTATTGATCGTTGTGGGGAGTACTCCAATGTTCCGTTATTAGGAACCCATGGAGGAATTTCTTACAACCCGTGCTTAGCCTTACGTCAGTTTGGGCATGCTAGAAGAGAGGGACCTCATGAGATGATAATTCCTAGTATCATCTTTGACTTTCAAGAAGATAGCGACGAGCAACGTCGCAGATTCATAAGGGCTTGGGATAGAGTTCACCAATCTGATCCACATGAGTTGGGCCCAAAGACTTCTCTTCCAATGGAGCCATATCTCAGATGGGTCCGTATCCGTGCCCAAAAGCTGGGCATGCCATATGAAGTTGTCCGGCCTGTCATTCTTGAAGTTGCCAATGAAGAAGGGGTTCTTCCAACCATCCTCCATCCTTATATGCCCACTGACATCGGGGCACTGAAAAGGTCTTGGATGCAACTGAGGGAAGAACGGGATTCTTACCGAGAGAAGTTCAACGAGAAAGAGCAGAAGATCCAGAGGTTGACTAGGCAGTTGGAGAACAAGCAGATTCTTAATGACTACGTCCGCACTGAGAAGAAGAGACCATGGGAGCGTTGATTGGCCTTTGATGATTTCCTTTCTAGTTTTATTTACTTTTCATTATTTCCATTCTTGTAATGCCTTAATGGCGTCAGTTGAACAATTTGAATTCCAAAGTTTATCTAATAAAGTGTGTTTCCTTTCTTGTTTACAAATTTGAATCTCCTGATTGTCTTTGAAATCATAATCATACGCATTTCATCCCATGAACTCCATAACAGGTAGCCATTACAGGTCTCTTATCTTCTTCGCTGTTTATTTCAGCAATCATCATGTCTACTGAACCTTCAACTGAACAAGCTATCAAGGCCCTCCAGGCCCAGAATGCCCAATTTCAAGAGTTGTTCATGAATCTAGCTAAGGGTCAGCAAGACCTGAAGACCTTGATTCTGAAAGAGAAGAAGAAGAAGAAGAAGAAGAAGAAGAAGAGGACAATCATGTTTAACACAGGGCACAAGTTTGGAAACAGGCTACAGAATGAAGTTGATCTGACCACCTCATCTGGAGGGAAAGATAGTCAAGAGGAAAGGAGGGCTCTTAGCCCTGTGGTCTCCGACAACGAGACGAACTTCGATGAAGAACAGTATCCTCCTGCTGAGGATAGATACAAGCAACTGGAAGACCGGTTGAGTGCTATGGAAGTTCAGAAGGTGCCTGGTCTGGACTTTGGTGATCTAGGTCTATCATCTGGGGTGGTGATTCCCCACAAATTTAAGGCACCAGCCTTTGCTAAGTATGATGGAGTTTCTTGTCTGAAGCTGCACCTCCGGTCATATGTGAAGAAGATTCAGCCGTACACCGCTGATAAAAACCTATGGATCCATTTCTTTCAAGACAGTCTCTCAGGGACTCAGCTTGAGTGGTTCTATCAGTTGGACGGAGCCAGTATTCGCAGTTGGGAAGATTTGGCTACTGCATTCTACAGGCAGTATCAGTACAACTCCGACCCCGCTCCCACGCGTACCCAACTCCAGGGTATGTCAATGGGAACGGGTGAAGGATTCAAAGATTATGCTCAGAAGTGGAGGGACCTTGCCGGTAGAGTGCAACCACCCTTGGCTGATCGGGAGCTTGTGGACATGTTTCTAGGGACCCTGTCTGGTCCATTTTTCAACCACTTAATTGGAAGCTCTTCGTCTGGGTTTACTGAGCTTATTTTGACTGGTGAGAGGATTGAGGCTGGTATTAAGGCTAGTAAGATACAGAAGGGTGCCTCATCGAGCACCAAGAAGAAGCCGTTTAAGAAAGAGTCCAGTGCTGTCTACAGTGCAAGAAGACAGAATAGACCTGAACACCGCCAAGCTGTTAATGCGGTTGTTATTTCAAAACCTGTTGTTGCTCCTCAGCACAACAGTCAACAAAAGGATGAGAGACCTCGAAGGCAATTTACCCGTCTCAGCATGACTTTGTCTCAGATTCTGCCACAATTACTGAAGACCAATCTGGTGATTCCAAAGGAAGCCCCGAAGAATCCAAACACTACATCACTAAAGTACAACCCTAATGCCCGTTGTGCTTTTCACTCTGATAGCCCGGGGCATAATACGGATGATTGTTGGGTTTTGAAGAACAAGGTACAAGACTTGATTGATGCGAAGGAGATCGAGTTCGGAGCACTAGAAAATCCTAAACAAGAGGCAGAGGTGAATGCTATCAGGGATGACGATGATGAAGAGTTTGATATCGACAGTTGGATCTACCCGACTGCCGATGGTGGGCTAAGCAACTGGACAGCGAAGGATTCTATGCTCGTTTCTGTTATCACCCAATAATGAGACTTCTTGTTTTGATTTTGTAACAGGCAATGTTTTAAAACTTTATGGCCCAGTGTCTTACCCGGGGAACTGTGGCTTCATTTGTGAGGGCTTTATGTGTGTCATTTTCATATATCATTAATAAAAGCATTGGACGTTTTCTTGCATTTCAAATCTTGCGCTCCTTGTTTTTCTTTTATTATATATTGCAAAACAGCTGTTTTACACACACTCACGTATCATGGTCCAAATCCACTCTGGATCCCACTGATAACGACTCTGCTACTTCCAATTATGACTTCGAAAGTCCGATCAACTTAGCCGAAGTCGAAGGTGAAGATGATTGCGAAGTGTCTATTGAGTTTGTTAGACTATTACTCCAAGAAGAGAGGGTCATACTACCTCCAAGCCATCAATTCTGATACCTCCAATTGCAGGGAGACCTCTGATCTTATACTTGAAGTACTCGATAACTCAATGGGGTGTGTACTGGGTCAACATGACGAGTTTGGCCGAAAAGAGCATGCTATTTACTACCTTAGCAAAAAGTTTACCGACTATGAGACCCGATACTCACTGCTCGAGAAAACTTGCTGCACTTTGGCATGGGCTGCTCGCCGGCTGAGACAGTACATGCTGGCCCATACTGCCCTTTTGATACCAAAAAAAAAGTGGAAGTCCTGACAACTCCTTGGCCTTTTG
Source organism: Vicia faba (assembly GCA_948472305.1). Lineage (NCBI taxonomy): Eukaryota > Viridiplantae > Streptophyta > Magnoliopsida > Fabales > Fabaceae > Vicia > Vicia faba. The sequence goes on along the minus strand of CATIWC010000765.1, from coordinate 40,122 downwards.
CAATGTGGGGCATTGATATGATCGGCGAGATCAGACCTACGGCATCCAAAGGGCATCGTTTCATCTTGGTAGCTATTGATTACTTTATGAAGTGGGTTGAAGCAGCTTCCTTTGCTACAGTGACCAAGAACGTCGTGGCACGTTTATTCGGCATAATCTGATCTGTCGATATGGTGTACTAGAGCGGATCATTACGGACAATGGTACCAATCTCAACAACAAGATGATCACCGAGCTCTGCGAGCAATTCAAGATACAGCATCACAACTCTTCTCCTTATCGGCCGAAGATGAATGGGGCTGTAGAAGTGGCTAATAAGAACATCAAGAAGATTGTGCAGAAGATGACGGTGACCTACAAAGATTGGCACGAGATGTTACCGTTTGCTCTTCATGGGTACCGTACCTCAGCACGGACGTCAACAGGGGCAACACCTTATTCCTTGGTTTATGGCATGGAGGCAGTCTTGCCCATTGAAGTTCAGATACCCTCTCTTCGGATCATGAAGGATGCAGATATGAGTGAAGACGACTGGATTCAGACCCGGCTCGATCAGCTGAACCTAATCAACGAAAAGAGACTTACTGCTATTTGTCATGGTCAGACGTACCAAAAACGGATGATCAAGGCATTTAACAAGAAAGTTAGACAACAAGAGTATCAAGTCAGAGACCTGGTTATCAAGCGCATTATCCTACCTCAAGGTGATCCCAGGGGCAAATGGACCCCTACTTACGAAGGGCCATTTGTGGTTAAGAACATCTTCTCAGGAGGAGCTATGATTCTAACCAACATGGATGGTGACGACCTTCCTCACCCCGTCAATGCAGACATAGTGAAAAGATACTATGCATAATCAAAGACCCGCTAGGTTGACTGGCCTAGGCAAAAATAAGGGCTTCCCGGCGAACAAAAAGGGTTCGGGAAAAAATAAGGGATGAAAATGAAAATTTGTACACCCGGCAAGTCGAAAACATGAAAAGGCGGCTTGGGCAAAAAAGGGTATCCCAGTGGACTGAAAACCCGAAAGGGCGGTCCAGGCAAAATTTAGGGATTAAAGCGTAACACTATGTCTCATTGGATCACCTTGCATCCAGACGTCGGTATCAACTATCAAGGTCGGACGACACCAATCAATCTGATTTACCTTCAACCAGTAGCAAAGTGATGAGATGCTCGAGGACATAAAGGCAATAGCAGAGTTGGAACCCAGTGGGATCATTCACATAGCTGTTTTGTTTAATTTTTCACAAATTATGTAAATTCTATTATTTGGCGGCATTCTCTTACTAGGACGTCAGCCTCTTGTACAAAAATGCCTATTTACAGACCATACTTCAAAATCAATACGAATTCATTTTCAAAGAAATTTCAAACCTTTTTCCCTTTATCTGTTTTTTTTTTTGCAAAGAACGTCCAATGTTCATTTTTGATATATGCATTTGACATTAATTGCTGCTCATAAACATTTACATGCGAAACAAAAGATGAATTACGGGTAATATCAGAAACAAGGGCAAATAATAATTGTCTGAACTGTACAGTTGCTCTGTCCACCAGGTACCAAGGTATATTCAGCTGAAGAATATGGCTAAGATACTTTCACTCCCCGCAGAGTAAGGCAGTAATGGTAGCTCTCCCCCAGCTGATACTTACAACTACGAACATATCAGCAATACTCTCCCCAAGCAGAGTTGATCCACCATCGGCACTAAAAAGATCTTAATATTCCCCAGTGGAGTATAAGGATATTCCCCAGCGGAGTATAAAGATATTCCCCAGCAAAATATAAGAGTATCCCCGACAGTCTTAGTATTCCTCAACGGAGTATAAGAATGTTCCCCGGCAGAATACAAGATGCCCCTAGTGGAGTCAATATTTCCCCAGCACGGTCTAAAAAAGGCTTCCCCAACGGAGTTGAAGCATCATCCCCAGTAGACTCTGGAAGTTTACCCCCAGCGGAGTATAAAATAAATCTCCCCAGCAAAATTCAGAGGATTATCCCCACAAGAGTCTAACAGGGTTATCCCTAGCAAGTCGCGACTGAAAGATCATCCCCAGCGAAGTTCTTTCTTCTCACTAAGCAGGAATTCACTCCTCAACAAATTCAGTATCACCAGCAACGGTAATCCATCCCCAGCGGAGTTTATCAGTGGAATTCTCAGCAGAGTATCTCTTCCCCACAGAGTATTTCCCCTCAGAGTAATCTCCTCATCAGTTTATTCCCCAACAGAGTTATCTTCTCCTACAGGTTTATCATCGTCGTTCATCATCCCCAGCAGAAACGAAGAATCCAACTCTACTCTCCAACAGCTCCGGGATAATTTTCCCCAGTTAAAACATCACATTTCCATACATCATAATACATGCATAAATGCATCATACCGTACAATCTCATTTATGTTGAGAACATCATTGCTTGATCCATATCATGCATTGCATATGACTGACCTTTACCTTTCAGGAAAGATCCAGTTAAGTTCTCAGCTATGTCAAAGGCCTTCTAAAAACCAGTTAAATCGATTCCTAAAGATTTTTCTGAGGCCGACCCAGTCAAAGAAGACAAAACCAGTTAAATCGATTCTTAAAGATTTTTCTGAGGCCAACGTAGTCAAAGGAGACAAAACCAGTTAAATCGATTCCTAAAGATTTTTCTGATGCGAACGCAGTCAAAGGAGACAAAACCAGTAAAATCAATTCCTAAAGATTTTTCTGAGGCCAACCCAGTCAAAGGAGACAAAACCAGTTAAATCGATTCCTAAAGATTTTTCTGATGCGAACGCAGTCAAAGGAGAAAACCAGTTAAATCGATTCCTAAAGATTTTTCTGATGCGAACGCAGTCAAAGGAGACAAAACTAGTTAAATCGATTCCTAAAGATTTTTCTGATGCGAACGCAGTCAAAGGAGACAAAACCAGTTAAATTGATTCCTAAAGATTTTTTTGATGCGAACACTGTCAAAGGAGACAAAACCAGTTAAATTGATTCCTAAAGATTTTTCTGATGCAAATCCAGTCAAAGGAGACAAAACCCCTCTGGTCCAGTTAAATCGATTCCTAAAGATTTTTCTGATGCCAATCCCGTCAAAGAAGACAAAACCCCCTCTGGTCCAGTTAAATCGATTCCTAAAGATTTTTCTGATGCCAATCCAGTCAAAGAAGACAAAACCTCCTCTAGTTCAGTCAGATCGCTGACAAGATCTCCTTGATTCATATTCCAGTTGAAGTTCAGACCACCTACCAACAATCTCCAAATGGCATCTGTAAGCCCATTTGCGACATCACCGTGCTGATACCACTTCATGCGAGTGCAAATTTCTGGGCACTCTAGTGTTCAATCATCTTCCACCTTCGGATCACGAAAGGCACGAAAGCCAATCTACATCCTCAGGTTTAAGAAGATTGAACAGGGGCAGCTGTTGTACCCCAAAATTTTCCCTCCCATATTTCTCAAAACATGTCAAGAATAGTCTCCAAGTGGCTCAAGGTTGCTCAAGAGTTGGACAGTCAAATCATCTCCTAAGGCAGTCAATCTCAAATTAGGGTTTTGGGTTACATCAAGGTCCTTACATCCAAATGACCTCAAGTTCTCACCAATGTCCTAATATGTTCTCAAGTTCATCCATGTCAAATTTCAAGCCTTGCAGAGGAAGTTTGGTCAGTCAATTGCTCAAGAGGTCCAAAAATCGACTGTGCTAGGGCAAAAGTCAACTGAGACCTATAAACAGTCAAACTTCAAGATTTTTTGTCAAAATTCTCATTTTGAAGGATAATTCATCATTTGATCAAGGTTTGATCATGATTCATCAAGTATTTCTCAAGATTCATCAAAATTCAAAAGTTGCTAAATTAGGGTTTTGCAGGAAAAGTTAACTCAACTTTGACCAAGAATAACTTTCTCATACTTTATGAGAAATGACCCATCCAAAGCTAATTTTTAATATGATGCAATTTCCTACAATCCATCTTCACACCCCAAGATCAAGAAATGCACTCACAAAAAGTTACAAATTTGCACATTATAGGTCATTTTTGAAAGTCAACAAAAACACCTTTTTTTTCCAAAGCTTATAACTTGAGCATGGAATATCAAAATGAGAGGAGACCAAAAGGGTTGGTTATAGGACATATCAAGGTTTCTAAAAAGTTCAATAACACATCCAAAAGTTCAAAATTGAAGAAGTTATGCATTGTTGAAGTTTGGAATGTTTCCAAAATTGCCAAAAGTCAACTATCCCCAAAACTTCAAATTTTGTCAAATGGGCCCACTTTTTTCCACTTGATTTGATCTTGTAACACTACACATGTGTCCTATCTTCAATATTGTGTCCATTCATTGATTTTTCTATTTTATTTGATTTTTATTGAATTAATTCATTTTAAATCAATTTAAATCCAAATAAAATCCAAATATTGATGAAATGAGATCTTTTTGATTGATACAGGTTTCAATTATCATCATGGACAAGATCAAACTCGTATCAAGCCATGTTATGAACAAAATATTGGATTTGGAACATTTTGGAAGCTTTGTAATGGAAGATCATATCAAATCCAAAATCATCAATGCATAAGGATTGAGTCCACAAATGTTAACCTAATTCATTCCTTATTACATATACAACACAAGGGCACGAAAATAAAGACCAAGAGGCTGCCAAATCAAAAAAGCAAAACTTGAAAAAAGCTTGAAAATGTTTGGAATCGAAATCAGTCTTGGAGGCCAATTCAACACAAAATCTCAACGTGGTTCTCTTGCTAGACATCCACTGAGTCTATTGCAATCAAAAGTAAAGCCATTCGCCTCCCAAAACACGCTGTAAGTCCCTCAGAACCTTGCTCTGTATGTGAAATCGAAACTCCATGTTCTTGTGTTTTCTTGGCCAAATCTTTGCATATTCATGCTTTTCGTTGCATTTGGAAGCTTTTGGCATAATTTGATTGCATTTTTATAGCTTGTAACCCCCTAGCCAATTCTAGGGTTTGTGGAATTCGTTTTTGGGCATTTTTGCTACAGGTGAAATCAAGGCAAAGGATGGACATGGATGGAATCAGGAGAGGAAGACGAACATGGTTGTGGTCTTGGAATTAATTTCCATGGCCTAGAACTCATTGTAGGATGAACCTAGGAATTTAGTTGCGGATTCAAATCTGCAGGAAAAAGAGCCAGGTTTCGTTGGAGAAGATGAAGACGTGCCTCTTCCTCATTGGATGGTTTTGAATCTTGGCGCGTGTTTTTATAATTCTAGCATATTTATTTGTTTGCTAATATATTAATTACTATCTGATCCAATAACAAATAAGGCATAGTGGTGTAGTGGCAGGGGTGAACGTTCCAAACCAATGGGACCTGGGTTTGAATCCCAGGTCCCCCAATATATTTGTTACATTTTTCTGCCAGGTATTCCAGCGTGCCTCATGAACTGTGGTCCACCATATGCCTTCAGATCTCAACGTGCCAGATGGCCTCCAGGACAAATCTGATGGTCTAGAGGGGAGATCCATCATACACTCAAGTCAGCGCATGTGTGGAGAATCTGGAAAGTCAACCCAGGCTTGCAACTATTGGGCCAAACAATTGCAATTTTCACCTCCAGATTTGGGCCCATACCCCCTGAGTTCTATTTCTCTCTTTTGTCTTTTTATTTATTTATTTATTTATATTGTTTATTTATTTTTTATAACTTCACTAACCAATTAAACTTTTTCTCATAAAAATCAAAAACACAAAAATATATTTTATTTATTAAAATTAAACTCATGACTTTATTTTTGTAAATAAATTAATTAATTAATTTAGTTTTTTAATTAGGTTTAACTTTTAATATATTTTTGCAATAACTAAAATTAATGTAGAATTAGGTTTTTATTAACTTTAAATCAAATTTATTTTATTTTCTTTAAATATCCAAAATTCCAAAAATATCTTTTTCTTAATTAATTAATCAATTTATTTAATTGTTAATTTATGTTTAATTCCTTTTAATTAAAAATAAACCAAAAATGTTTTCTTTCAATAAAAGGGTCAAAACCCTAAAAAATGCGCCCGATTTAATTTTCTCGCACGCGATCCATATTTTCATATTATTGTACTTGCTTCCGGAATGCAATAGCTTTAAATAGGACTTTAATTATTTTATCGCTTTCTTTTATTTTCCGCACTTTAAATTAAAGGGTTGCTTTTGGCGATGTAAATACCCGACGCCTTGTAATAGTTTAGATTTAACTTCCGCAAATTTAAATTCCACAACTATACACTTTTAGATGTTTGATAATAGGGAATGCATGACAAGATCGAATGTATGAACTTAAAATCAACATAGCTCACCCATGAAATGTACAAACACAAAATAACTAAAAAATAATACACTCGCACATGCGCACTCTTAGGGTACACCTCACTTGGTTGCCTTCGAACATGGTCATTGAGTATAAGAAGTTTTAGAGGTCGTCCTCTTGTCCAAAGATCATAGTTGCCTCGAAACGGTTGCCTCGGAAAAATGATCTAAGACATTAGGATTACCGCTAAGGCGTCCTAACGTTGCTTTAGTGACCACATGTCCCTTAATCGAATTCACCCTTAAACTCCAACGACGGTGCTACCTACTCATTCATAGTGGGATAGAATTGTCTAAAGGACATTAGCACAGATTGATTCCTTTTCCGAGTAGGTAGATGGTTCTTAAGTACTTGCTCTTTCAAAACAAAATAAAACTTTTCGCACTTACACCTTTCCAAACAAAAACTCTTTTCAAACCCACAAACACAAAGAAAAGCAAATTTTGAAAACACTCTGAGCAAGTACCTAAGAGCCCGTGGATAACCATGAATAGAAAGGGTGCTAACACATTCTCTTTCTATAATCTACCCCCCGGACCCGAGAAACATCTCGAAAAAAGGAATTTTTCTGTGCTTTTTTCCATTCCTTGTTGGATAAAATAAAAGACGGTGGCGACTCTTTCTTACCGCGACATTTTGCGAAAACAAATGCAAAATGCGAACCAGCATTCAAAAACAGTCAGTTCTCTTCCCACCATATCACACCAATGATTGAATTAGGGTTACAAATGTGCTTTCAATCTTTGTCAATTATGGTCTTTGATCATGATTTGATTTTAATGAAAATCTTTCCAAAATAAGCCAAAACCAATCTTTTTATGCACAACTATGCCTTACACGATTTGATTCCCTTGCTAGCTGTATGAGAGACCTGAAATATGCACCAAATCTTAAGACTTAAATGATTTTGATATTTCCATGATTTATTTTGATTTAAATTGATTTAATTGAAATAAAAAATCAAAATAAATGGAAAAAAATAAAATAAAGGCAAGTAGGAAGAGTTAGGGCTCGTGGACCATGCTACAAACTCAAAACAAGTACAAAAAGTTGGGCCCATTTGACAAAAATTGCAATTTGAGGTACTTTTGACTTTTGACAATTTTGCAAAAAAGGTCAACTTCACCAATGCATAACTTCTTCAATTTTGACTCTATGAAGGTGTTCTTAGACTTTTTAGAAAGCTCAAGATGTCCTATAAGCAACCACTTTGGTCTCATCTCAATTGGGTCTTACATGTTCATGTATGGAGCTTTGACAAAAAAGGGGTTTTTGTTGACTTTTCAAAATGACCTATAATGTCCAAATTCATAACTTCTTGTGAGTGCATATTTTGAACTTGGGAGCTGAATATGAATTGTTGGACATTACATCCTCTTAAAAATGAGCTTTGGATGGGTTGTTTCTAATAAAGTATGAGAAAGTTATGCTTGGTCAAAGTTGGGTTGACTTTTCCTCCAAAACCCTAATTTAGCAACTTTTGGGTTTTGATGAATTGTGAGCAATCCTTGAGGAATCATGATCAAACCTTGATAAAATGATGAATAATGCTTCAAAATGAGGATGTTGACCAAAAATCTTGAAGTTTGACTGTATGTGGGCCACAGTTGACTTTTGCCATAGCACAGTCGATTTTCAGGCCTTTGAGCAATTGACTGAGCAAACTTTCTCTGCAAGGCTTGAAACTTAACATGGATGATCTTGAGAACATATTAGGACAAATGGTGAGAATTTGGGGTCCTTTTGATTCAAACATCTTGATGCAAACTGAAACCCTAATTTGAGGTAGACTGCCTTAGGAGAGAGTTTGTCTGATCAATGGAATCAAGAACGAGTTGAAGGGTATGCGTATGGATGTGATAGGCTTAACTGATATTACTGTGGAGAAGTTTTATCATACACATGCAGCTTTCGAAGACTTGAAGACGCGATTGGGATGAAGCAGCAGAATCAACACTTATTTTTACCTTGTGTTTTATGTTTCTAGGCAGTTTATGATTTTATTTTAAACAAATTTACTCTTTACAGTTTTTAAAATCCTGTTAGAAACATATATTTATTTCAATTTCAGTTTATTTTCATTTCAATTTCAGTTTATTTTATTTCATTTTCAGTTTATTCATTTTCATTAAATTTATTGTGTGTTACATCTAATATTATATTCACTTATCATATTATCATTTTGCAAAATTTTGTTATACGATGTATATTGGAAATACTCTGCATGTATTGAATTATTGTGTTATAATGTTTTGGAATTATATTGTTTCGTCCATTTCATAAATATGATTCTTTTGCACCCGTAACGATCGTAACGTCCCCATGACAAGCGTAACACGCGTTTCACCGTGTTACGCCCGTCAGCCCATTGTGTCGGTCATCACACGTGCCCAATAGCAGATTCTGCTATTACAGAAGTCGTTCCACCTTCCATTCATTCTTCCCTTTTTTCCCAAATCCGTAACAGTACCCATTCAAATTTTCTCTCAAATTCCAACACTCCAACACTTAAACTCCATCAATCCACTACTCAATCCATATTCCAAACCATTTTCACGATTAAATCTTTTGCATGCACTATGACCAACAACCAGCAAAATCAAATGAGCGTAGCGCTTGAAAGAAGACAGATCTTGATTGGACAGCGGAGCATGAATGAGAGGTTGGATGAGGCCCTGTCAGAGCTCAATGCCTTAAGGCTGGACGTCAGCACCCTTGGTTTCCAGGATACTGACACAGAAGCCACTCCTACCAGACGCTCTCGCACCAGGAGTAGAGGACGTGGTCACCAGTAGTTTTTCTTTATTTTCTATGTAGTTTATTATTTTTTCTGTTTCATTTCCTTTCCGTTTGTTTTTGTAATTGTACTTCCCCGCCTATATACCGCAACATTGAGGACAATGTCGGATTTAGTGTGGGAGAGGTACCTTTCCATCTTTTATAAACTAGTAAATTTTTACGATATGTCTCGATTCAAATTCTTCGCTTTATTTAGCCATACCGAAAAATTTTTATCTCCGCGTTAGCCCGACATACCTATTTTAACGAAATCCCAGTTGAGGAAGCCGAAAACGACATAACAAGATCGATACGGTTATGACACTGTAGACTTTCTACTTACGCGATCCGTTTCAATAACCATTATACCGATATCTGGAATTTTAAGTTCTAGAGTAACCCCTAGTAGTTTATACTAGCAGTCAGCACCGTCTTGACACAAACCACGTGGAGAATCGATGAATATAAGTGTTTGATGCCTTATTCTAAAAATATCCTTCCTATCTCGCTGCTAAAAGAAAAGAAATTTTGTGCACCAAAATATACGGTCACATATAAGAGCTGAGCAAATAATGAAGGAATCCAGTGTTGGTTGGTTCAGAGCTATCTGGTTCTGAACTCGGTAGGGCGTGCTACGGCCCGATCCCCCACAACCTCCAATTTGGATAACATATGTAGGGTTGCCACATTCGTGTACCAGACCCCGTGCTAAAAGGATCAAAGTCACTAACCGGTTACTCCACTACGTGCGTGCTAAGACAAAGGGCTTAATGTGATTGTGCCAGAACGAAACTGGGTGAAATAGATACGAGGAACTCTGGGCAAAATTATAACGGAACTGTTGGATAGATCGTTTGAAATGGAAGCCTACGACTAAGCTTATTGCTTGTGTCATTAGCGTATCTTTAGTGTTTCACTCAAGTATTGGCCGAACCGACGAGGATTTCCCGAAATTGCTTTAAAAATCCAAGGTATGTCATGCATATGCGCTTGACAAAACTTGTCCGACCTTTTGAATGACTATTTGCTTGAGGACAAGCAAAGGTTTAAGTATGGGGGAATTTGATAACGAGAAATCATATCATATAATTACTACGCTTTCTACCGATTTTATAATACATTGAGTCGTCTAACTCCCGATTATTCCGAGTTTTTATGTCTTTTCACAGGTATAACATTTGTCAACTCAAGACAATGAAAAAAGGACCACATGAAGAAAGCTAAACAAGAAACAGAAGAGAAAATAACAAAATCTCAGATTTTGCACCTGTGACGTCCGTCACACCCTGTGACGACCGTCACGCCTCCCCAACTAGAAATAATGCTCGTCACACATCGTTGATGAGCGTAATGCGCTATTTAAGCGCATTACGACCGTCACCCACCTGTGACGATCGTCACGCGCGTAAAGAGGAGCGTTATGAATTGGTGGAGACGTGGGCAACGCGAGGCAGAATCCTTCTCCAATATTTCCTCCACTCAGTAACCATGCATCCTATTTTCATGCCACTCAAGCCTCTTCCAAGATTTTCTCAACTGCAATATTTTCTCCTATATATATGTTGTAGTGCAAAGGGATGAGGGTCGAAGAATTTTTCCAGAGACCAAAATTGCTGCTTTTCTACATTAAACTATATTATTTATTTTTGAACCATTTTCATTCGTACTGTAATTTTTATTTCCAGAATTAGTTTTTAGAGTGTTAATTCTTCATCTAAGAATTAACACAGTTATAGATTTCGATTGAATTGCAAGGAATTTGTAAGCATCCAAGATTACCACAGCAACATTATTTCCAGGTTTTTTATGAAATTGATATTTATTTATTCTTGTGTTATGTCATTTATTTTTACGGATTATATTTTAAATTGCTTAGTTATTAAATATATTATGTCCGACTAAATTAATTGTACCGGTATGTGACTCCTAAGTATCGAAAGAATTCAGTGATAACTTGGCTAAAAACATTTACAAATAATTTCTGGTTTCCAATTTCCATGTTTAATTTAACTACCCTTGTCACGAGAGTGAGAGGATAATTAACATGATTTTGCCATGAAAGTGGGAAATTAATTAAGGCAAGAACCTGCATGCGAGAGCTGGGGTTCAACCCAGATAGTGGTAACGAAACATTAATTTTTAAATACACGAGAGTGTTTTAATAAATTAATTAAACTCAAATCGTTTTCAAAAAGTGTTATTAAATTTAAAGTGCATCCACTAGGTTTAGTAGCATGACTTATTTCATGAACATGAGAGTGTATGTCTCAGGTCTTTAAACAATTAGTTTTTACCGAAATACTTTATAGGCCAAGCTATTCACCGAATTCCCGAAGTCCGACTATCACATACCGGTATAACTATAACTATTATTTTTAATTAAACTGTTTCCCCCAAAAAATCAAATATTCATCGCTTAGTTAAACAAACTGTAGCATTAGATCGTATGCGATTGATCCTCAGTCTCTGTGGGTTCGATAATCTTTTAAAACTAGAACGACTGAATTGTATACTTGCAGTTAGTACCCCGACAGACTCATAAAGTCCCGATCAAGTTTTTGGCGCCGTTGCCGGGGACTGATTAGTCAATTAAGTACGATTCTTCTATTGCGCGTTTAGACTAGGCAACAAAAAACCTCTTTCAATTTGTACTCCAAATACTCACTCCCGAAGCGAGCCTTTGCATCTACAAATCTTGTCCCAATTACTATGTATCACCCTAATTTTTTCTACAACCCCCACTCTGAGTATTTTGAGGAATCACAAGAATCCCATAAATCCGACCTCGAAATACTATTGGAGAATTTCAATGCATCACAGACTCATTCTCACCCAAATTACCTTTCCAACCACCAATCCCAATGTTTTGAGGAATCGCAAGAATATTATAATTCCAACCAAACTTATCCTCAACCAAATTTCCCCTACAATCACTACACCCAATATTTCGAGGAGACGCAAGTATCCTATAAATCCGACCTCGAAATATTAATGGGAAATTTTAATGAAATATCAATGATGATAAAGCGCTTTACGGAAACACAAAATGTGACTCTAACTCAATTTGAAGAATCAGAAGAATCGCATGATTTCAACTTCGAAACATCAATGGAGGATTCCGACGTGACGCTAATTTACTCTAGGTTAGAATCTCTGATGGAGCACTTTGTAGAGACACAAACTGTCCAGAACGAGGAGTTTAGAAAACAAAGTCTTCAAAACAGTGAAAACCTTAGGCAACTGACCACTATGGTTGAGTCGCTCGCGACCCACAACATAGCCTTAGAGACTCAAATCTCCCAGCTTGAATAAGACCCTCTAGGACCCTTCCCTGAGGAGAAATTGGATGTTTTAACAACCAGTAGTGAAAAACAAGTTGAAAATCCTAAGGAGAGTGATAATGAGTTTGAGGAGAGTAATGATGTGGACGAGGAGAGTTCAGACGAGAAAAGAGTAAAGATTGAGAAAAATCCTCCAACACCATCTAAAAGGGAGGTTGTAGAAGAGGTAGAAAAGGGAGCACCTATTGTTATGCCTCACCCCTATACCCCACCGTTTCCTTTCTCCAAAAGTTTTATGGAAGCTCAGATAGACTCCCAATCTAAAACATATGTGGAGGTATTGGAAAATATCCACACTAATGCACCCTCGTTGGAAGTCTTGCATAAAAAGCGAAAATTAGAGGACCGTGAAACTAGGGATATAATTACTGTTAAGAAGGTAAGGTTAACCTTTGAGGTGGTGGATGAAATCACTAAGCCCAAACTTGAAAAGTTGATACTTAGGATAGATCCAGAACCACCACCACAAGTTTAGAAGAATGCACTACCCCACAAAAGAAAGAAAAGAAAAGGTGAGGGATATGTGAGATGGCTTGATAAGTGGCCATGGAAAACGACGATTACTAAAAGTTCAACCGAGGAGTCATTCTCGAGAGAACCACCATGAGTGCTTGCACTCCTGAGCCGTCAAGCTATCAACGTTAAACAAAGCGCTTAGTGGGAGGCAACCCACCTGTTTGTTTTTGTTATTATTTCGGTTTGTTTTTATTTTTGATTTTCTATTCTGTTTCTACATTTATTTATTTTAAAGCATTATTTTCATTATTTTGTTTTTATTTTTTATTTTTTTTTTATTTTAATTTTTTTTTTAATTTTTTTAATTTTTATACAACTGCTGCTGATTTTCGAACAACTTTACAAGTTTTCTGAAAAGGTATTTTTCTATCCTACCTTCTCCCCTGATTTGCTTTCCCCCTTTGCTATGTACTATGGAAACCACTTTTAGAGGCAGGAACCAAATGAGGAGGTTTGAGGAATTATCACACAGAAATATTGGTATGACCTTATATTATGATGAACCCACAATGGACACTTTAGGCATTAAGGATAGTGTCCATTATCTGTTTAGCCAGCTGGGGTGGGAAAAAGCCCACATTAAATCTAGGTTTGTTACATACCGCAAGCTCACCCTTGAGTTTCTGAGCTCCTTAGTTCATATACCCGAGCGCGGTTTCGGAACTAGAAAGGGATTTATAGCCTTCAGGTTATTTGGTATTGAATTTGCTTACACCCATAAAGAATTAGCCGACCTTCTAGGATTCCCTAGCGGGCCTTTTGCTTTTTCTACCACCCAGGCAGAGTTAATGGATTTTGAGCTAGACTATTTTTGGGGGACTTTAACCGGAAACTACCACCCTGAGTCGGATAGCATGGATAATAATGAAATACACAGCCCCGTTATCCGCTATTTCCATAAGATTTTAGCACATACCATTTTCGGAAAAGAACAGAACCGCATTGTCGTATCTAAAGATGAGATATTTTTGCTGCAGTGCATGACCCAAGGCCGACCTATAAATGCAGTGCCATTCTTGATGCAGAAATTTACCCGCATTTCTGAAAACCCTAGCGAGCCAATCATCATAGGAGGCCTGGTTACCATGATTGCTAACGCCCTCGGACTTAGATACCAGCTACATAGGTGTACACAATTTGGTTCAATCCGCCCTATGAACATTGATTTTTGTTTCCACCTACGAATAATAGGTAACCTAGGTCCTGCACCCTTCGATTACTTGATAAGGGATGAAGTAGTCACGGTATTTACACTTCCTAACCATGCCAAAACAAGTGCCCACAATCGCGACAATTGGCTGTATATGCTTAACCCTCCCGACCACCCTTCGACACCTGAGACACCCCAATCCTACCAAGTTTATGATACCACAATGTCTTATGAGAGTGACCCCGAGACCCCTCCTGGTTACCATGATGGTAACAACATCGTAGAGGATGTTGATGCCCCTGCAACAGCAAAAGGAGAAAATGCTAAAAATTTGAATAAGATCTTTTCTACACTGGACGTTTACCAGACGGACATCAATGGAATCAAGAACGAGTTAAAGGGTATGCGTATGGACGTGATAGGCTTAACTGATATTATTGTGGAGCAGTTTTATCATACACATGCAGCTTTCGAAGACTTGAAGACGCGATTGGGATGAAGCAGCAGAATCAACACTTATTTTTACCTTGTGTTTTATGTTTCTAGGCAGTTTATGATTTTATTTTAAACAAATTTACTCTTTACAGTTTTTAAAATCCTGTTAGAAACATATATTTATTTCAATTTCAGTTTATTTTCATTTCAATTTTAGTTTATTTTATTTCATTTTCAGTTTATTTTCATTTTCATTAAATTTACTGTGTGTTACATCTAATATTATATTCACTTATCATATTATCATTTTGCAAAATTTTGTTATACGACGTATATTGGAAATACTTTGCATGTATTGAATTATTGTGTTATAATGTTTTGGAATTATACTGTTTCGTCCATTTCATACATATGATTCTTTTGCGCCCGTAACGATCGTAACGTCCCCATGACGAGCGTAACACGCGTTTCACCGTGTTACGCCCGTCAGCCCATTGTGACGGTCATCACGCGCGCCCAATAGCAGATTCTGCTATTACAGAAGTCGTTCCACCTTCCATTCATTCTTCCCTTTTTTCCCAAATCCGTAACAGTACCCATTCAAATTTTCTCTCAAATTCCAACACTCCAACACTTAAACTACATCAACCCACTACTCAATCCACATTCAAACCATTTTCACGATTAAATATTTTGCATGCACTATGACCAACAACCAGCAAAATCAAATGAGCGCAGCGCTTGAAAGAAGACAACAGGAGCAATATGAGTATCTATGCGCTCAAAACACCCAGATCTTGACTGGACAGCGGAGCATGAATGAGAGGTTGGATGAGGCCCTGTCAGAGCTCAATGCCTTAAGGCTGGACGTCAGCACCCTTGGTTTCCAGGATACTGACGCAGAAGCCACTCCTACCAGACGCTCTCGCACCAGGAGTAGAGGACGTGGTCACCAGTAGTTTTTCTTTATTTTCTATGTAGTTTATTATTTTTTCTGTTTCATTTCCTTTCCGTTTGTTTTTGTAATTGTACTTCCCCGCCTATATACCGCAACATTGAGGACAATGTCGGATTTAGTGTGGGAGAGGTACCTTTCCATCTTTTATAAACTAGTAAATTTTTACGATATGTCTCAATTCAAATTCTTTGCTTTATTTAGCCATACCAAAAAAATTTTATCTCCGCGTTAGCCCGACATACCTATTTTAACGAAATCCCAGTTGAGGAAGCCGAAAACGACATAACAAGATCGATACGGTTATAACACCGTAGACTTCCTACTTACGTAATCCGTTTCAATAACCATTATACCGATATCTGGAATTTTAAGTTCTACAGTAACCCCTAGTAGTTTATACTAGCAGTCAGCACCGTCTTGACACAAACCACGTGGAGAATCGATGAATATAAGTGTTTGATGCCTTATTCTAAAAATATCCTTCATATCTCGCTGCTAAAAGAAAAGAAATTTTGTGCACCAAAATATACGGTCACATATAAGAGCTGAGCAAATAATGAAGGAATCCAGTGTTGGTTGGTTCAGAGGTATCTGGTTCTGAACTCGGTAGGGCGTGCTACGGCCCGATCCCCCACAACCTCCAATTTGGATAACATATGTAGGGTTGCCACATTCGTGTACCAGACCCCGTGCTAAAAGGATCAAAGTCACTAACCGGTTACTCCACTACGTGCGTGCTAAGACAAATGGCTTAATGTGATTGCGCCAGAACGAAACCGGGTGAAATAGATACGAGGAACTCTGGGCAGAATTATAACGAAACTGTTGGATAGATCGTTTGAAATGGAAGCCTACGACTAAGCTTATTGCTTGTGTCATTAGCGTATCTTTAGTGTTTCACTCAAGTATTGGCCGAACCGACGACGATTTCCAGAAATTGCTTTAAAAATCCAAGGTATGTCATGCATATGCGCTTGACAAAACTTGTCCGACCTTTTGAATGACTATTTGCTTGAGGACAAGCAAAGGTTTAAGTATGGGGGAATTTGATAACGAGAAATCATATCATATAATTACTACACTTTCTACCGATTTTATAATACATTGAGTCGTCTAACTCCCGATTATTCCGAGTTTTTATGTCTTTCCACAGGTATAACATTTGTCAACTCAAGACAATGAAAAAAGGACCACATGAAGAAAGCTAAACAAGAAATAGAAGAGAAAATAACAAAATCTCAGATTTTGCACCTGTGACGACCGTCACACCCTGTGACGACCGTCACACCCTGTGACGACCGTCACGCCTCCCCAACTAGAAAGAACGCTCGTCACACATCGTTGACGAGCATAATGCGCTATTTAAGTGCATTACGACCGTCACCCACCTGTGACGACCGTCACGCGCGTAAAGAGGAACGTTATGAATTGGTGGAGACGTGGGCAACGTGAGGCAGAATCCTTCTCCAATATTTCCTCCACTCAGTAACCATGCATCCTATTTTCACGCCACTCAAGCCTCTTCCAAGATTTTCTCAACTACAATATTTTCTCCTATATATATGTGGTAGTGCAAAGGGATGAGGGTCGAAGAATTTTTCCAGAGACCAAAATTGCTGCTTTTCTACATTAAACTATATTATTTATTTTTGAACCATTTTCATTCGTACTGTAATTTTTATTTCCAGAATTAGTTTTTAGAGTGTTAATTCTTCATCTAAGAATTAACACAGTTATAGATTTCGTTTGAATTGCAAGGAATTTGTAAGCATCCAAGATTACCACAGCAACATTATTTCCAGGTTTTTTATGAAATTGATATTTATTTATTCTTGTGTTATGTCATTTATTTTTACGGATTATATTTTAAATTGCATAGTTATTAAATATATTATGTCCGACTAAATTAATTGTACCGGTATGTGACTCCTAAGTATCGAAAGAATTCAGTGATAACTTGGCTAAAAACATTTACAAATAATTTCTGGTTTCCAATTTCCATGTTTAATTTAACTACCCTTGTCACGAGAGTGAGAGGATAATTAACACGATTTTGCCACGAGAGTGGGAAATTAATTAAGGCAAGAACCTGCATGCGAGAGCTGGGGTTCAACCCAGATAGTGGTAACGAAACATTAATTTTTAAATACACGAGAGTGTTTTAATAAATGAATTAAACTCAAATCGTTTTCAAAAAGTGTTATTAAATTTAAAGTGCATCCACTAGGTTTAGTAGCATGACTTATTTCATGAACACGAGAGTGTATGTCTCAGGTCTTTAAACAATTAGTTTTAACCGAAATACTTTATAGGCCAAGGGATTCACCGAATTCCCGAAGTCCGACTATCACATACCGGTATAACTATTACTATTATTTTTAATTAAACTGTTTCCCCCCAAAAATCAAATATTCATCGCTTAGTTAAACAAACTGTAGCATTAGATCATATGCGATTGATCCTCAGTCTCTGTGGGTTCGATAATCTTTTAAAACTAGAACGACTGAACTGTATACTTGCAGTTAGTACCCCGACAGACTCATAAAGTCCCGATCAAGTTTTTGGCGCCGTTGCTGGGGACTGATTAGTCGATTAAGTACGATTCTTCTATTGCGCGTTTAGACTAGGCAACAGAAACCCTCTTTCGATTTGTATGCCAAATACTCACTCCCGAAGCGAGCCTTTGCATCTACAAATCTTGTCCCAGTTACTATGTATCACCATAATTTTTTCTACAACCCCCACTCTGAGTATTTCGAGGAATCACAATAATCCCATAAATCCGACCTCGAAATACTATTGGAGAATTTCAATGCATCACAGACTCATTCTCACCCGAATTACCTTTCCAACCACCAATCCCAATGTTTTGAGGAATCGCAAGAATATTATAATTCCAACCAAACTTATCCTCAACCAAATTTCCCCTACAATCACTACACCCAATATTTCGAGGAGACGCAAGTATCCTATAAATCTGACCTAGAAATATTAATGGGAAATTTTAATGAAATATCAATGATGACAAAGCGCTTTACAGAAACACAAAATGCGACTCTAACTTAATTTTAAGAATCAGAAGAATCGTATGATTTCAACTTCGAAACATCAATGGAGGATTCCAACGCGACGCTAATTTACTCTAGGTTAGAATCTCTGATGGAGCACTTTGTAGAGACACAAACTGTCCAGAACGAGGAGTTTAGAAAAAAAAGTCTTCAAAACAGTGAAAACCTTAGGCAACTGACCACTGTGGTTGAGTCGCTCGCGACCCACAACATAGCCTTAGAGACTCAAATCTCCCAGCTTGAATAAGACCCTCCAGGACCCTTCCCTGAGAAGAAATTGGATGTTGTAACAACCAGTAGTGAAAAACAAGTTGAAAATCCTAAGGAGAGTGATAATGAGTTTGAGGAGAGTAATGATGTAGACGAGGAGAGTTCAGACAAGAAAAGAGTAAAGATTGAGAAAAATCCTCCAACACCATCTAAAAGGGAGGTTGTAGAAGAGGTAGAAAAGGGAGCACCTATTGTTATGCCTCACCCCTATACCCCACTGTTTACTTTCTCCAAAAGTTTTATGGAAGCTCAGATAGACTCCCAATCTAAAACATATGTGGAGGTATTGGAAAATATCCACACTAATGCACCCTCGTTGGAAGTCTTGCATAAAAAGCGAAAATTAGAGGACCGTGAAACTAGGGATATAATTACTGTTAAGAAGGTAAGGTTAACCTTTGAGGTGGTGGATGAAATCACTAAGCCCAAACTTTAAAAGTTGATACTTAGGATAGATCCAGAACCACCACCACAAGTTCAGAAGAATGCACTACCCCACAAAAGAAAGAAAAGAAAAGGTGAGGGATATGTGAGATGGCTTGATAAGTGGCCATGGAAAACGACGATTACTAAAAGTTCAACCGAGGAGTCATTCTCGAGAGAACCACCATGAGTGCTTGCACTCCTGAGCCGTCAAGCTATCAACGTTAAACAAAGCTCTTAGTGGGAGGAAACCCACCTGTTTGTTTTTGTTATTATTTCGGTTTGTTTTTATTTTTGATTTTCTATTCCGTTTCTACATTTATTTCTTTTAAAGCATTATTTTCATTTTTTTTTTGTTTTTTTTTTTTTTTAATTTTTATACAACTGCTGCTGATTTTCGAACAACTTTACAAGTTTTCTAAAAAGGTCTTTTTCTATCCTACCTTCTCCCCTGATTTGCTTTCCCCCTTTACTATGTACTATGGAAACCACTTTTAGAGGCAGGAACCAAATGAGGAGGTTTGAGGAATTATCACACAGAAATATTGGTATGACCTTATATTATGATGAACCCACAATGGACACTTTAGGCATTAAGGATAGTGTCCATTATCTGTTTAGCCAGCTGGGGTGGGAAAAAGCCCACATTAAATCTAGGTTTGTTACATACCGCAAGCTCACCCTTGAGTTTCTGAGCTCCTTAGTTCATATACCCGAGCGCGGTTTCGGAACTAGAAAGGGATTTATAGCCTTCAGGTTATTTGGTATTGAATTTGCTTACACCCATAAAGAATTAGCCTACCTTCTAGGATTCCCTAGCGGGCCTTTTTCTTTTTCTACCACCCAGGCAGAGTTAATGGATTTTGAGCTAGACTATTTTTGGGGGACTTTAACCGGAAACTATCACCCTGAGCCGGATAGCATGGATAATAATGAAATACACAGCCCCGTTATCCACTATTTCCATAATATTTTAGCACATACCATTTTCGGAAAAGAACAGAACCGCACTGCCGTATCTAAAGATGAGATATTTTTGCTGCAGTGCATGACCCAAGGCCGGCCTGTAAATGCAGTGCCATTCTTGATGCAGAAATTTACCCGCATTTCTGAGAACCCTAGCGAGCCAATCATCATAGGAGGCCTGGTTACCATGATTGCTAACGCCCTCGGACTTAGATACCAGCTACATAGGTGTACACAATTTGGTTCAATCCGCCCTATGAACATTGATTTTTGTTTCCACCTACGAATAATAGGTAACCTAGGTCCTGCACCCTTCGATTACTTGATAAGGGACGAAGTAGTCATGGTATTTACACTTCCTAACCATGCCAAAACAAGTGCCCACAATCGCGACAATTGGCTGTATATGCTTAACCCTCCTGACCACCCTTCGACACCTGAGACACCCCAATCCTACCAAGTTTATGATACCACAATGTCTGATGAGAGTGACCCCGAGACCCCTCCTGGTTACCATGATGGTAACAACATCGTAGAGGATGTTGATGCCCCTGCAACAGCAAAAGGAGAATATGCTAAAAATTTGAATAAGATCTTTTCTACACTGGACGTTTACCAGACGTTTACCTTCAAATGACTTACCGATGGTTATTTTCCACTCCACACTTCTTCAGGAACCTTGTTCTTCAATATCTTAGTAGGACACCTATTCAAAATATAAACTGCAGTCGAAACAACTTCTCCCCATAAAGACTTTGGCAAATTATTTTGCTTCAGCATGCATTTTGCCATATCTAATATGGTTATATTTCTTCTTTCAGCAATTCCATTATGTTGAGGTGTATAAGGAGCAGTTACCTCATGATCAACACCATGTTCTGCACAAAAATCTTCAAACATCTTGGATGTGTATTCGCCACATCCATCTGTTTGCAGAACTTTGATCTTCTTCTCACTCTGGTTTTCGACAAGTATCTTTAATCTCTTAAAGATTTCAAATACTTCGTCCTTTCATTTGATCACATAGATCCCCAGCTTTCGACTAAACTCCTCGACAAACGAAACAAAATATGTTTTCCACCAATTGTATGTTCTTCGAATGAACCGCATACATATGAATACACCACTTCGAGAATGCAGGATGGTCTCATTGACATAGTCGAAACGAAAGAATTTCTAGATTGCTTTCCCACTAAACAACCTTCACAAAGTTTTTCAGGCATCTCAAGGCTTGGAATACCAGTAACCATATCTTGAGTAATTAGTTGATTAAGTGATCAAAAGTTCAAATGTACAAACCTTAAATGACACAACCAACTATCCTTGTGGTCGACAATAGTTTTCAAACATTGAACTTCTGTCGAACTAATCATAGTCTTAAATGTCCTATTATTTGACAATGAAGATTTTAAGACCAAATTGTTCTTGGTGTCGAACAATTTCAAAACTCCATCTTTCATGACAATTGTGAAACCTTTTTCGACTAGTTGTCCAACTCTTAGAAAGTTATATTTTATTCCAGGTACATAGAGCACATCTTCGATCATAGCTTTCCCTCCATTACTCATTTGAAAGACTATGTTGCCAGTACCTTCTGCTTGCAACAAACTATTATCGGCAAGTTTTACCTTGCTCGTCTTCGACTCGTCAAAATCTGCCAACCACTCCTTTCTACTAGTCATGTGGTACGAGCAACCTGATTCGAGAAACTAGATCTTGGATTCGACTTGGTTATCTGCAACTGCAGCCATAACCACCATACCACCTTTAGAGTCATTTGAATCTTGGTGTGCAAGGTTTTCTCCTTCGTCCTTGCCTTTCGACCCCTTATCTTTTCTGTACCAACAATTCTTGGCCAAGTGTCCCCACTTTTCACAGTTATAACATTACATACTTTTCTTATCTTCTTTGTCCTTTCGATAGTTTCCTCCTCCCCTTTTCGAGGATTCAGGAGATCTATCTTTGACCTTATTCTTATGGGGATTCGACCAAGACTTCTTGCCACGAGTCTTGTTGAACTTGCCTTTGAATTTGTTGGAACCACCATCCTTTTTCCATGATTGAGCTTGCAATGCTTGTATCGAGTCCTGAACTCAATTCCTTTCGACAATCCTCATCTCATGCGCCTCCAACGAACCAACCAAATCTTCCACTTTAGTGATTTCAAGATTGTTAGATTCTTGAATAGCTACGATAACGTGATCAAAGTGAGAGATCAACATTCTCAGTACCTTATCAACTATCATCTTATCAGTAATGGTTTTACCATAATCCTTCATGAGATGGACGAGTTTCTGAACCTTCGACACATATTATGTAACTTTTTCATCTTCTCCCATTGACAACAACTCATATTGTCGATGCAAGGTTTGTAATTTGACAACCTTGACTTTCTCACCTCCTTCGTAATATTTCACCAGAATATCCCATGTCTCCTTCACCGTTTTAGCATGAGAGATTCTGTCGAAATTAGCAGCATCGGCATTCGTTTGAATGCAATAAGTAGCCTTGCAATCTTTCTTCTTGACTTCATTGTGGGCTTTTTTCTATTCGTCAGTTGCATTTGCAGCCAACGCGGGAACGTCGTCGGTAACCACTTCTAGGGTTTCATGGAAGTCAAACAAGGATTGCATATGTTTTTTCTATCGGATCCAATTTTTATCGTCAAGCATTGGAAGAGAATTCGGAATGCCCTTATCACTAGCCATCTTCACAGCGGTTGATTCACTTGCCCTAGAAAAATGATCTCTTACGTGAAATTCTTGAAAACTTGATCAAGAACAATAACAGGAAGCTCTGATACCAATTCGTTAGTGCGTGGGGTACTTTTAGTGAGGAGAGAAAGAGAGAATAATAAAGTAAATAAGGATTTGTATTATTAAAATTGTACAAATAATGATACACACTATGACTATTGATATACAACCCTAATTGGGTTTGGACTAACACAACTTGGATTATATTTAAATATTAAATCTAATCAAATCTAATTTAATATTTCAACACATACCCCCAACTTCAAACGTAATTATCTCTATGATTACAAACATGCAGAAGACAAATCTTATAGTCAACTTGTAGAGAGTTTCGTGAGCTTTTCGAAGAGTCTGAAACCATCTCAATCGGAATTGCGAGCTAAGAGATATGACCTGATTTGTGGAGGTTGTTTCATGAATATAAAAATGGGTTTTCAAATGAGAGACATGACTTATTCTCTTTCTCTCTCTCATAAAATCTGATTTTGTTTTACCAATCAACCAAACATGCCCATAAGTTATATGCAATAGATGTTCATTGATCAATTCTCTCTTCAACCATATTAATATTACTAATTTACTATTAAATTAAATACCGACTAATTTCCTTTTAATTTTAACTACTTCTATATATATTCAAATGCAATTGTACACATTCTCACACTTAGTGATATAACATGGAAATGTGAGAGAGAGAGATTTGTTACTAACTTTTTAAATAAACTTTCTCAAAATAAAAACAGCTACAAAATGAATTCTCAATCCTGTCTCAAATTGAATAAACTTCAATATTTATACAACCAGACTTAAACTTAAATGCATCTCAATTAAAGTTAAATGTCAACTTGAATGAAATGTTAACTAGTGTTAAATTTGAATTTGAATTACAATAGGAACAATCAATATCTTTACTTTGCTATTCATGAAATAGTTGGAACAACATAACTAACAATACGACAAATTGGAATTATGCTTATGAAACAACGATATCACATATCAAATACACAATAACTATTGGAGCATTAAAATATTAACAAGCAATACGTGTTGCTACTTTTATAAATTATTATTCATTAAAACTCTATCACATATCAATAAATTTCAAAAGATATATGTGACTGATATGTGGCATGCATGAAACAATTGCTTTAGGCACTTTTACGATAAAACACAATCATAGAAAGAGAAGAAGAAGATAAGAGAGTTATAATCGTTGAACTTTCTTGAACTTAGAATCTAATTCTCTTTTCCCTCGTATGATCGTTCCATACGGTTTTCTGCCGCTTGCTCTTTCCACAAATTTTTACATTTCTCTTATCTATTTATACTACCTCAAGTCTCATTAACACCTTCTATTCTCTTAACACTCTCACTAAATCTAGTTTCACTAAAAATCTAACATTCTATTATTTAACTAAATAATATTTCTATTAAAATCATTATTTTTTTAATTCAATAATATCCTAATTAAATAAAAATAGCACAAATAATTAATTATTCTAATAATTTTAATTCTCAAATAATTAATAATTTTAATTATTTCAACAACTCTCACCACACCATGTCTCTTACTCAAAACATCCCTCACTCACTAATTTCTATTTCTCTATTATTTTTAATATTAACTAAATATAATTATAATAATTTTAATTAAATTTTAATCCACCACTAAACTATTAAACCTCCCTTCTATCCAACGTTTAATATTATAGGTTTTTATCCATAATTCCTCAACTAAATTAGTTAACTTAAAAACACTTTCAAAACTATTAAAATTAATTATTAAAAAACTAGGGTGTTACAACTCTCCCCGACTTAAGGAATTTTAGCTCTTAAAAATTACTTGAAGAAACAATCTCTAGATAAGACTCTCTCACCTGAATCTCTAACTCCCACAACATGCTAGTCTCAACGGATTCTCTCCCACTTAGTTCAATCTCACTCCTGATGGCTAACGATTAGGGAAATGAGTGTCGAATGTGTTTCACACGCATGTCGTACACAAGAGTGCAAACAAGTTAACAAAACCTAGGTCGAATGGACCCACCTGCTCTGATACTAACTATATAACACCCTAAAACCTCATGACTCTTATTTAGTTAAAAACATGCAAATAATACATTAAACAACAAGGGTGTCACACATCTCTTTCACACAAACATGATTCTCATAAATTTTCAAAAATACGCACAAGATAATCTCAAACAGGTTTAATTGTGTCATACCCTAATTGTTACCCCTAAGATTTCACCTATCATCATTTTTATTTCATCAAGATCACAAATATAGTAGCCTCCTAACCCTTGTTTCTTTGAGTTTTCCTTTGAGATCACCAAACACCCTTTGTGTTTCTTTTGCCTTTATGCTTATTTAAATTTCCATTGTTACTAACCCTTATTCAAAATACAAAAACATGCTTTGTTTCCTTTCTTTATTTTGCAAGGTAGGGATTTGAATCAAAAGATCACAATGGTTTTTAAATTAGGATTTTGGTCTCTTAGGTTAAAGAGTGGTCAACCATTGGTTCACAAGAGCTTCAACTTTAAGGCATGGCCTATAATATTAGGCCACATTCATGTCAAGCTTCATTCAATGACATTTGATTAAGAAAAAGTCAAGTTTGGTGCATGTTTTCAAATGGATTCAAATTAGGGTTCATATATTTATTTCCATGTCTTTTTCATTCAAATTCTCAAGATTCATCAAGAATATTCTAAGGACATTCAAGCTTCCCTCATTTGATGCTCAAGTGATCATCATTGTTCCTTGTAATGCAAGAAAAGTCAAAAAAATCACAAGTTGGTACAAGTGTGGGTGACCTAAAAACCAAGTATGACATGCTTTTGGTCCAAATACCATAACTTTCTCAATTATCAATATTTTTGGGTTCTTTTTTTAGTCAAATGTCCCTATTGATGTCCTCTAAAATTTTCCTTCAGAGGTCAAACATTAATTCAAGCTCTAAGTCCATCAAATATTGAAGGCCGCATGTGTACAAAACTAGGTCATGACCTGTTTCACCTAATCCCAGACCTGGTTTTAAGTGACAAAACTTTAAATTTCAAATCATGCCATTTTCATATCAAGCTTCCATTTGAATTTATTCTTTTTACATTGTGTTCTACTCCATGAAAGGATCATTTGGCAAAAAGAAAATCAAGAAATGCACGAGTGGGTTTCATTTGGCCTAAGCTTGAACGTAATGACTCAACTATGCATCTTTAGTACATGACCTGTAATTAGAAATGACCTAAAACCCAACCCGGGGACCACAACACATGTGCAAACTTGTTTTTTTGTTTCTAAATGCATCCCACTAAGTGCAAAATGACTTATTTCAAGTCCTGGATCACGCTTTCTAACTTGCCTCACACGGTTGATAAAAATCAGAAAATTCTAGAGTTAGTTCACACATTTTGGATCTGAAATTGACATATATGATGAGCTCACTCCCTTTCCTATAAATTGAGCAAGCTTTGTCCTTCATTAGCAAGCTTAGGGAACCTCTAAAACGCTGTAGAAATCAAGCCTGATACCACTCAAAAATCAGAAAACCTAAACTCATTTTCTCTTCGTTTCAATCCAAAATCTCCACCCAGAAACCTTCATCGGCATCATCTGAAAGTGTTTGAACATTTACATAAGCTTGAAGCTCCTTGCAAGTACCAACCCAGTTCCACCATTTTCAGACCTTGAAGCTTCACTTTTAAAAGGTAGTTACGAGTAAAATTCTTGAGCAAACAAGTGACCACTCTCTTTGTCTTACTTCACTTATCAAAATCCCCCACTCACCATTCATTTATTGTTTATATTAGTCATTTAATTTTACTTTGAAGCTCTTAGGGATTCTGCGTATTTCTACAAATTCTCTCTTCTTAGAGAAAATAAATTGCTCTGATAAAGAGAGACATGAACAATGAATGGAGACGAAGCTTGCATGTTATGTGTTTGGGCTCAAAGATCCAAGTTCATGAACCTGCAAAAATCAAGTCCAAAGGTTGAAGACGACCTATTTCGCGCGTTTGATAGCGAAATTCAAATATTTTGTCCATTCAAAAGCTGGTGCGTGTCTCGGCCATTGGATCATATTTTATTTCTTTTCTATTGTAATTCATTTAAATTATATTTTCTTTCTAAACTAATTAAAAATATCTCCTAAAGGCTTTTTATATCTAACTTTTTTTTCATAAATTCAGAAAAATATTTTCTACCTTATGTGTTTTTTTTCCAGATTTTAAAAATGCTTTTTAGAAGCATTTTCTATTTTATTTTTATTTTTTTAATTAACTTCAAACAATTATTTGTCCATCATTTTGAAATATTTTTGTGTCCAATTTTTGAGATCTTGATCCTTGGAGTTTTTTTTACTTTTTCAAATTTTTGTGGCTTTTTATTTGATGTTTTGATACATCTTTTGAATTTTTTCTTTTATTTCTATTTTAAACCATTTAAAAATCATTTTAAATTCATTTTAAATATATATTTAATTGTTCTTGATAATTTGTACTTCTGACTTTTTGTTGACTTGGTCAATTATGGTTGATTGAAGCTCATCTTGTTCAATTGTACTTGGGATTTATGCTTGATGAACTTTCTTCATTTCAAATATATCATTAAATGGTCATTTGATCATTTTTTGTACTTTGGATTGATGATAAGTTTGTCTCAAGGTATCATGAAGAAGATGAATTGAAGTAATGACCCAATCCCCCTTGCCTTTGTGCTTGATCACTCATTCTTATTCATCATCATTGTCATCTTCTTCTTCTTCTTTCTTTCTTTCTTTTTTTCTTCTTATTTTAATCATGGTGTTGCATTGTCTTTGGATGATGACTTTGTATCATTTATCTAACATGCACTAAACCTACATTGCTATAGCCCAACCTCAAATAGTTGTGACTTTTATATAATTCCAATTACAATGGCTTAACATAGCGCTAAATTATCCTGAATCGGTTGATTAAATACTAACACTAACATTAACTCCATATTATTGTACTAACTTTACTTTTCCGCACTTTACATTAATGTCATTTAATTTTATGCCATTTATATTTCAAGTCATTTATATTTCTTGTCATTTATATTTCGAGTCATTTACATTAATGTCATCTTGATTTTTACTTTTATTTTTGTGCTTTATTGCTTTCAAAAGACCAAAAACATTAATAAATATCAAAATCCTAAAAAGGTTTTAATCTTGATCCATGGACTTGAGGTTACTATCATTTGCTTGGAGTTAGACTTTTGGGCTTAGATCTAGAGTTCTTGTTCTCATGCTTGGATTTTGTACCATAAATCTTTGAAAATTCATCTGCAACTCTAATCAACATCTGAAAACTTGACTTTGCGTCAGTTATTTTCATCTGACACTTTGTGGGTTCATCTGAGCCTTGGCTTTGTCTTGAGACCTTTGGGCTTTGTGATCTTGTCTAGACCTTATGATATTAAGTTGTTCACGTTCTCGCTTGCTTGTGGCTTAATCCAAAAGAAAATGGATGCTAAGTTTGACTAATGTCAATTGCTTGCTTCATTCTGGTTAGTTCACTTGCACACACAAAGGCTTTCTTTTGGGCTACCTTATAATCATTCAAAATGACTCAACGGTTTAACAGCAGGAATTAAAATCACATACATAATAATTTTGTAAGGACTAAAATATATCATATTTTTATAAAAAATAAAAACAAAATTTAATAATTTATAGGAACCAAAAACATATTTAACCCTTAATTAAATAATAATAACAATCTAACGAAAAACCAAACAATTCTTGTCGCAAAGACATAGTTCGTATAATAAAATAACAGTAGGAAAATATTTATTATTTCACATGAA
This sequence comes from Vicia faba, assembly GCA_948472305.1. Lineage (NCBI taxonomy): Eukaryota > Viridiplantae > Streptophyta > Magnoliopsida > Fabales > Fabaceae > Vicia > Vicia faba. The sequence goes on along the minus strand of CATIWC010000765.1, from coordinate 11,285 downwards.
TAATTCTTGAAAACAACCGTTTTAGCCTAACACAAATTTTCAAGAGGTTTTTATGGAGTACCATAGATGTGTGAGTTGCTAATATCTCCCCCTTACATAAACAATCCCCGTACCTAGATCTTTTTTTTGGTTTTATCGATATTTTCTCATTCCTTAAACTCGGTGGTCACTCTTGCTTATTATTTTTGCATGTTAAGTTAATCAATAGCTTTATCTCAATTTTTCTGCAGCGAAAGACTAAACAACTTAAAATAAATTAGTTCAATACTCATGCGTAAGGGAAATAGTTTAACAAATCTCACAAAAACAAAACAGAAATCAAAACAATTCGCATCCCAATATTACACAAACTAATTACATAATAATTTTCACAAACTCGTCAACAAAACAAAATTATATTATTGTTCAATAATACTCATTAGTAGGGTAGTAATATTATTACTTATGTCAAACCAACAATAAGGTAATAACTACTTGCTCACCGACATACCAATATAACTCTAAAACATGTCAGAGTCACTCAAATAATAACTCTGACAACTCAACTCATATTCTACTTCTTAATTCAATTCATACAATCATTCAAAAGACTCTGAAGAGTCAAATCTCTCAATTTTAACTATAAGGCTCATCAGATATACTATAAACAACTACTTTTTAATTCAATTCATACAATCATCCAAAAAGACGCTGAAGAGTCAAATCTCTCAACTTTAACTATAAGGCTCATCAGATATACTATAAACAACTCGATATTAATTGTAACAACTCTAAACATGTTAGAGTTACTCAATTAAATAAAAATATGACTCATGATAACTTAATTGACAACTCTGACATGATAGAAAATGACTTAATTTAACTAAATAACTCAATTTACTCAAATAACTCAAAATCACTCAATATTTCCAAGTCTAACTCAAATTTAAAATTTTAATATAAATTAAGATTTTCTATATAAATTAAGGTTTTCCTCTCTACTCTATTGACAACTCTAACATGATAAAAATAACTCTAAGTTTTGCCAATTACTCAATTTATTCAATAACCCTTCAACTCAAACTCTAAACATTTTAACTAAACTCTAAACATATTTAACCTTGATATAAATAATATCATTTTACTCTATTTCTATTACGGTAAGGCCAATATAATATAATAAGAACAACTTTGTTATTAAATTAATTAAAGGTTAAATATATTTTTGGTTCCTGTAATTAACTTAAATTTTATTTTTAATTTCTATTTAAAAAATGATAAATTTTGGTTCTTGGTTCAAAATGTATGTGATGGTGTATGTCGAATAGCTAGTTGAATGGGTTGTAAGCTGTATTCGACATAGTCGAATACAATAGCTATGTAGTTAGTTGAAATTAAGAATGAGCTATAGCATAATGAGTCAAATTGGGTATGGGTATTGTATGCCTATATAAAAGGCTTGTTAGTTTGTAATTTTAACATTCAACACTCACACTCAATACAGTTACAATTCAGTTAGAATCATTACAAACTTTCTATCTCTTTCTTCTCCTTCTTCTTATTCTTCTCTTTCATAAATCATCTTTTTTGAAAACTCTTTATTCCAACAAATTGATATAACAAAAACTCGGTTGCGATTCAGAGATAATCTAATGTCAAACGGAACAACAACGTTAACACAGTTTCCAGTGAATCTACTGATTTTCAATGGTGAAAGCTATCAGCGGTGGGTTGTGCAGATGAAGGTTATTTTCAGATTTCAAGATGTTGTTGAAATCTTAAATGTTGGAGTATCAGAATTGGAAACAAATGCGACGGAAGCCCAGAAAACTGCACACAAAGATCAAAGGAAGAAAGATGGTAAAGCCTTGTTCTTGATTCAACAGTGTGTGGATTCTGATGTATTTCAGAAGATAATTGAAGAAGAAACATAAAAAGGAGCTTGGGAAAAGCTAAAGAACTTGTATGAAGGGGATGAGAAATTGATGAAGGTGAAGTTGTAGACGCTAAGGAAGTAATACGAGATGCTTCAGATGAAAGAATATGAATCAATTTCTGTATATTTCTTAAGAATTGTGACGCTAACAAACCAGATGAAGGCATGTGGTGAATCGATTACGGATCAGTAGAAGATTGACAAAGTGTTAAGATATTTAACTGCAGATTTTGACTACATTGTTGTGACAATTGAAGAGGCTAAGACTCTATCTGATATTAAGTTAGAAGCACTTCAAGCTTCACTAGAGGCTCATTAGATGAGGTTGAACCAGAGAAACTAAAAGAGAGAAGGTGGCTGAACATGCATTGCAATCAAGATTCAGCAAGAATGTTAGAAAAGAGAAGTCGAAGCAGTGAAATAATCTTTCTAGTGATAATAAGTCAAGAAAGAATACTTATTCGATCAAGAAAGGTGTGGGCAACAAGTATTTTGGAGATAGTTGACACGAAAGAGGTGCAGTGTTACAATTGTCAAGGTTTTGGTCACTATGCTCGAGACTGTCGAAGAAAGAAAGCAGCAAAGATGAAAGATAGTGATGAAGTTCAATATGCACGAGCTAGAGATAGTGATTCTGATGATATGTTGTTGATGGTGAACACTCAGTCGAACACTGAGAAAAACAACATGTGGTGTCTGGATTCAGGATGCAACAACCACATGACTGGCAATAAAAATTGGTTTACCAAGTTAGATGAGTCAGTCGAAAAGGTGATAAAGTTTATAGATGGTAGGCACATCAAATAAGATGGTAAAGGAGATATTTTGATTGTCAGGAAGGATGGTAGAAAAGCTACTATCACTGAAGTGTTGTATGTACCTTCTATGACAAGTAACTTGATAAGTCTAGGCCAATTACTTGCAAAAGGCTTCAAAATGAAGCTGGAGAAGAATCAGATGAAGGTATATAGGGATGATGGGAGGCTAATAATGAAAGCACCATTGGGTAAGAAAAAAATGTTCAAAGTTGAACTCAACACATCAGATCACAAATGTCTTGCTTCAACTACAGAAGAAGACAAGAACTGGCTATGGCACCACATGTATGGACATCTAAAATTCAGAAGTTAATGCTTTCTCAATCCGAAAAGAATGGTGTTTGGGATGCCTTATGTGAAGGAACCAAAGCAGGTGTGTGAGGAATGTTGCAAAGTGAAGAAGGCGAGGAAGGCATTTAAATACGACTTGCCCGTGAAATTAAAGAAAAAACTGGAGCTGGTTCATTCTGATGTGTGGACCTTTTGAAGTAATATCAAATGGAGGTAACATGTATTTACTTTCATTGATGAATTCACCAGACATATGTGGATTTACCTTATTGGAAGAAAGAGTGAGGTATTCACACAGTTCAAGAAGTTCAAGTTGCATGCTGAAAAACAAAGTGGATGCAAATTGAAGAAGTTAAGAATTGATGGTGGTGGTGAATATACGTCTGTTGAATTTGCTAGATTTTGCAATGAGGAAGGTATAGATCACGAGGTTATTGCACCTATACACCTTAGCATAATGGAATAGCTGAGAGAAAAAGTAGAAGTATATTGAACATGACGAGAAGTATGTTGAAAGCTAAAGATATGCCTAAGAGATTTTGGGCTAAAGCGGCTTCGACAACAACATATATTCTAAATAGATGCTCAATGAAGAGGATGGTCGAAAAGACACCTCATGAGGTTTGGACAGGGTCGAAGCCATATATGAGTCATCTTTATAGTTTTTGGATCAATGTGCTTCATGCACGTACCTGAACAATTAAGAAAGAAGCTTGATGATCAAAGTGAAGTCATGGTGCTCATAGGTTATCATTCGAATGGTGCATACAAGTTGTATTTGCCAAACAAAGATAAACTAGTGAACAGTCGAGATGTTCTTGTACACGAAAACAAAGGGTGGGACTAGAGTCAAAGTTCAGTTCAACAAGAATCAGATACAGTCACAATTATGTTCAAAGAAGATGAACATAATGAAGCTTCAACGAGTCAAAATGAACAAGGTGATGCTTCAACCAGTCAAATTGAAGAATCACATGTACAAAGTGAAAGAAGTTCGACAAGAACAAGAATCGAGTCGTAAAGGCTAACTGGATATGAAAGGTTTCCAGATCAAGTAGTTGATGCAAATGGTGACTTAATTGAAGAAGCCAAGATGATAGCTGAAACAGAACCAATTGATTTGGATGAAGCCATGAGCAATTAGAATTGGTGTGAGGCCATGAAAGAAGAACTCGTAGATGATGAGAAGAACAACACCTGGGAGCTTGTTGAAAGAACCAACAAGAAACCAATCGATGTAAAGTGGATTTACAAGGTAAAACGATGGCCAAATGGTGAGATTGTGAAGTATAAAGCAATATTGGTGGCGAGAGGTTTTCTATAAAAACCTGGTATCGACTTCAACAAAGTATATACGCCTGTTGCGAGTCTAGAAACAATCAGAATTGTTGTTTTGACAACAACATATAGAGGATGGAAGATGCATCAATTGGATGTAAAGTCTGCATTCTTGAATGGTCCATTGGAAGAAGAAGTCTATGTTACTCAACCACCAGGATTCAATGTCAAATGGAATGAGTCGAAGGTATATAAATTAAGGAAAGCTCTATATGGTTTGAAGCAAGCCCCTAGATCTTGAAATAAGAGAATAGATAGCTTCATGGTCGAAGCAGGTCACAAAGTGTGACTCTGAACATGGGGTGTATGTAAATGATATAAACAGTGTCAGTCGAATCATTTTATGCTTCTATTTTGATGATTTACTCATTACAGGAGCAAACGAAGCTGAGATAATGAAAGTAAAGTGGAAATTAATGCAGGAATTCGAAATTTCTGACTTAGGGAATCTCTCATATTTCCTAGGAATGGAATTCAAAGATACTAAAGAAGGAGTATTCTTGCATCAAACGAAGTATGCTCAAGATATTTTGAAAAGGTTTAAAATGAGCAACTGTAATGAAGTTGTCACTCTGTTAGAAACTGGAGCAAAGTTGAAAAAGAAGACGAATAATAAGTTTGTAAGTTCGACCCTTTACAAACAAATCATTGGATCCTTGAGATATCTTTGCAATACTATACTAGATCTCTGCCAAAGTGTAGGATTGTTGAGTAGATTTATGGAGAAACCACAAGAGTGTCATCTCATCGCAGTAAAGAGGGTGTTGAGATACATAAAGGGAACAATTGATCATGGTGTACTGTTACCAAAGAAGTCGAAGAACAACACAGATGTCGAAGTTCATGGATACACTGACTCATATTTCAGTGGAGATCAAGATGAAAAGAAAAGCATTGCAGACTACATTTTCATGATCGAAGATGCTCCAATCTCTTAGAGTTCGAGGAAGCAAAGCATTGTGGCTTTGTTATCATGTGAAGCAGAATATGTGGTTGCATCATATGCTGCATGCCAAGCAACATAGATCGAAATGTTACTTGAAGAACTCAGGATAATGGAACCTAAGAAGATGAAGTTGTTTGTCGACAACAAGTCAGCTATTAAACTGGCGAATCACCTAGTGTATCATGGTCGAAGTAAGCACATAGAAATGAGGTATAATTTTCTAAGGGACCAAGTCAACAAAGGGAACCTAGAGATAAAGCATTGCAAGACAAAAGTGCAACTAGCTGACATATTTACCAAACCTCTGAAAAAAGTTAGATTTGACGAATAAAAGAGAAGCATTAGGGTGAAAAGTCTCGAGAACATAAACTAGGGGGTGTGTTAAAAGTGTAATTCTTGTTCTGTCAAAATGTATGTGATGGTGTATGTCGAATAGCTAGTTGAATGGGTTGTAAGCTGTATTCAACAAAGTCAAATACATCAGCTATGTAGTTAGTCGAAATTAAGAATGGGCTATAGTATAGTGAGTCAAATTGGGCCTGGGTATTGTATGCATATATAAAGAGCTTGTTAATTTGAAATTTTAACATTCAACACTCACATTCAATACAATTACAATTCAGTTAGAATCATAACAGATTTTATCTCTCTCTCTTTTTCTCCTTCTTCTTCTTCTTCTCTTTCATAAATTATCTTTCTTGAATATTCTTTGTTCCCACGATATATATATATATATATATATATATATATATATATATATATATATATATATATATATATATATATATATATATATATGAGTCAATTCTACATCAAGCGGTATCAATCTCCTCTCGATCATAGTTGCGTAGATCGAACTGTAATTCTCTCTCTTAAATATGACGTCAAGCATTATTACTGCAGGAACAATCTATATATTTACTTGTCTATTCACGCAATAGTTTGAACATCATAACTACCCCATACGAAAATTGGAATTATGCTATGAAGATATCACAATTCAATAAGTTTTAAAAGATATATGTGAGAATGATACATGGCATGCATGAAATAATTGCATTGCGAGCTTTTACGAAAAACACAATAACAAAAGGAGAATAAAAAGGTAGGAGGGTTAGCTATCTCCTATCCGACTACTTAACATCTAATATATAAAGAATTTTTTCTTATTTCGAAAGTGAATATCATTGAACTTTTCTATTCTTGGAATCTACTTCTCTCTTTTCTCCAATGATCACTCTCTTTAAGTTTTTCTGCCGTTTTTTATTTTTAATTTAATAATCCTCTAATTAAATAAAAAATAGCACAAATAACTAATATTTTAATAAACTTAATTCTTAAATAGTTAATAAATTTAATTATTTCAACAACTCTGACCAAACTATATCTCTTAGCAAAATATCCTTCACTCATTCTTCCAACCCTACAACAGAGGTAAAAAAATTTCATGCTGCCTGTTAGTGCAAAGGTTATGAATTTGAGGAAGAAGATGAAAGGGAATAAATGCAATAGAGGCTGACACAAATGATTGGAGAATTGATTGATATAAATGTAATCCTAATACACCTATTTATACACAATAATAATGCCACATAGGCCCTAATTGTAAACTTATCTTAAACAAACAAAATACTAAATTACCCTCTAATACCATCCCATAATTTAGTAATTTATCAGAAGTTAACAACACCAATTTCATCTCTCAAGCGCAGAAATTGGTCTGTTTTTGTTGCCTTTGTCAGAACATCTGCCAGCTGCTTCTGAGTGCTACAGTGCAGAACTTCTAGTACTCCTTTCTGCACTTGACTTCTGAGAAAGTGATACTTCGTCTCAATGTGCTTGCTTCTGCCATGTAGAACTGGATTCTTTGCAAGATTAATTGCAGACTTGTTATCAATCATCAGCTTCAGAGGTTCCTTAACTTCTACCTTCAGATCATGCAGCAGATTCAGAAGCCAAACTGCTTGACAGGCGGCTACAGCACCAGCAATGTATTCAGCTTCACATGTTGACAGAGCCACAACAGGCTGTTTCTTGGAACACCAAGAAATTGGACCTCCCAGAAACTTAAATAAATACCCAGAAGTGCTTCTTCTGTCGACTCTGTCTCCACACCAATCAGAATCAGAATAACACAGAAGTTCTGATTTGATCTTTCCTTCAGAAGGAAATAACACTCCATATTTCAGAGTTCCTTTTATATACCTCAGAATTCTGACAGCAGCTTGGTAATGAGACCACTTTGGTTTGCTCATGTATCTGCTGACCATTCCAACTGCGTAACAAATATCAGGTCTGGTATTGCATAAATACCTCAGAGAACCAACCATCTGTTTGAAGGTTGTAGCGTCCACATCCTCTCCATCAGAATCAGAGTCCAACTTCTGATTCGTATCAGCAGGTGTGATAGCAATCTTGCAATTTGCTAGCTCAAATCTCTTCAGAAGCTCTAGTTCATATTTCTTCTGATGCAAAATGATTCCTTTCTCAGAGTATATAAGTTCCATCCCTAGAAAGAAACTCATTTTTCCAAGATCTGTCATCTCAAACGCCTTCATCAGAACTTTCTTGAACTCAGCTGTTTCTTGTTCAGAACTTCCTGTGAGTAATATGTCATCAACATATAAACAGACCAGAATCATATTACCTTCTGAAGTATGTTGAACATAAACACCATATTCCATCTCACACTTCTGAAACCCTTGTTCCTTGAAAAACGAATCAATCTTCAGATTCCAAGCTCTGGGCGCTTGCTTCAGTCCATACAGAGCTTTACTTAACCTGTATACCATCCCTTCCTGATTCTTTTTCACAAATCCAGGAGGTTGTGACACATAAACTTCTTCCTGTAATGGACCGTTCAGAAATGCAGACTTCACATCCAGATGTATCAAAGGCCAATTTCTGTTTGCAGCTAAAGCAATCACCAGTCTGATTGTTTCGTGTCTAGCTACAGGTGCAAACACCTCAAAATAATCTAGTCCAGGTTTCTGAAGAAAACCTCTGGCCACTAGTCTCGCTTTATGTTTGCCAATTGATCCATATGGCTTTAGCTTCTGCTTGAAAACCCATCTGACGCTGATGGCTTTCTTGCCTTTTGGAAGTTCTGTCAGCTTCCAAGTCTTGTTTCTTTCAATTGCCTCAAGTTCTTCTTTCATGGCATTCAGCCATACTTTCTTCTTGAGTGCTTCTTCAATACCCACTAGTTCAGAATCTACTAGCATGGCACACTGAACGATTTCACCTTCAGAATCTACTTCAGTATCATGCAACATGCTAAAATCTGCAAACTTACTTGGTATTCGTCTGATTCTCTGTGGCCTTTGGTCTTGTTCTGAAGGTTCTCCAGAATTCGGAACAATACTGGCTTCTGAACCTTGTCCAGAACTACTTCCTTCAGAATTACCACCTTCAGAGTTACTTCTGGAAATTTGTTCTCCAGACCCTATGTCTTCAGAGTTTTCCCTTCCAGAAGTAAAATCACCACCAGATTCTGGATCATCATCAGAATCTGGATCAGAATCAGATCCACTATCAGAATCTCCCTGAGATTCTGACTCATCTTCAGAGTCTTCTGCTTCTGACTCTGACTCGTCTTCAGAAACTAACCCTGGTGTTGGCACTACACCAGAATCTGATTGAAGCTTGTTCCAATCCCATGTTTCTGACTCTTTCACAACGACGTCTCTGCTGATTTCAACTTTGTTGGTTTCTGGACAATAAAGCTTGTAGGCACCTGTACTGTGGTACCCCACCAGTAACATTGTTTTGCTTTTATCATCCAGTTTTCGTCTTCTAGCCTCTGGAATGTGTTTGTAGCACACAGAACCAAATACTTTCAGATGGCTAACACTCTGCTTGTCTCCAGTCCATTTTTCTAAAGGAATAGTTTCCTTCAGCTTCTTTGTTGGACACCTGTTCAGAACATATGCTGATGTGGCAACAGCTTCTCCCCATAACATGTGAGGTAACTTCTTCTCTTTCAGCATACTTCTGGTCATATCAAGCAAAGTTCTGTTTCTTCTTTCAGCGAGACCGTTGTGCTGAGGAGTATATGGAGCAGTAACCTCATGTTCTATTCCATTCTCCTCACAGAACTTCTGGAACTCTGTAGAGTTATACTCACCTCCACCATCTGTTCTCAGAATCTTCAGCTTCTGACCACCCTGCTTCTCAGCCTTCACCTTGAACTTCTGGAATTCTGTAAACACTTCATGCTTGAACTTGATGAGTTTCACCCAAGTCATTCTTGTGAACTCATCCACAAAAGACACGAAATATTTGTTTCCTCCAAGTGAAGCTACTGGAAATGGTCCACACACATCAGAATGTACTACACCCAGAGCATGCTTTGCTCTGGGGGCTACTTCTGACGCAAATGGCAATCTTGGTTGCTTGCCTTTCATGCATATCTCACATGACTTCTGAGGCTTCACAATCTTCGAAATGCCATGTACGAGCTTCTTAGAACTTAGATGCCCTAAGCTTCTATAGTTCAAGTGCCCCAACCTCTTGTGCCACAACTTACTGTCTGCTTCAGCGCCTTCTGCACTGAGACACTCTGCTTCAGAGGTTTCTACATTCACCTTGAATGTTCTGTTGCTTCCCTGCTCAGACTTCATAATCATTTTCTGATTAGAATCGTACAACGTCAAGAGGTTGTCCTTCATAACCACTGAAAAACCTTTCTCAACAAACTGACCCACACTCATCAGATTGCTTTTAATTCCAGGAACGTACCAGACATCTTTGATCAGAATGTTTCTTCCATTCTTCACTCTGACTCTGACATTTCCCATACCTTCTGCATTAAGGTACTTATCATCAGCACATCTGATCTTTGTTCTCCTTCTGGAGTCAAAGTCTGTCAGCCATTGTTTGTTCCCAGTCAAGTGATTTGAACAGCCAGTGTCCATATACCACCAATCTCCTGAACAGTTTCCATCAGAATCAGAAGCCATCAGTAGCACAGGTTCATCATCAGAATCTTCTCTGGCTATATTTGCTTCTTCTGATTTTCTTCCTTTGTTTCTACAGTCTCTGGCAAAATGCCCAAACTGTTTACAGCAGTAACATTGAACCTTCTTCTTGTCATACCTTTCCTTTCCCTTCTGATATTTCTTTTCATCAGAAGTTGAGGTTTCTGACTTCTGAAATTTATCACCATGTCTATTCTGCTTCTGGTCCTTCTTGACAAAAGAAGCTTTCAGAGCTTGCTCCACTTCCCTCTCAGAAGTTCTTTCAGTCAGACGCAACTCTTGTGCTTCTAGACTGCTTTGCAACTCTTCTATTCTCATGGTTTCCAGATCTTTAGAGTGTTCAATAGAAACAACAATATAATCAAACTGAGGCGTAAGTGACCTCAGAATCTTTTCTATGATTACTTGTTCAGAAAGTGTTTCTCCACAAGCCTTCATTTCATTAGTGATCAGAATCAATCTGGAAATGTATTCAGAAACTTTCTCACTGTTCTTCATGCTGAGATTTTCATATTGTTTTCGCAGGGACTGAAGCTTTACCTTCTTTACTGATACGTCACCACCATAACATCTGGTCAGAATATCCCATGCCCCTTTCGACGTCGTCGAATCAACAATCTTCTCAAACACATTTTCATCCACACACTGATGGATGAAAAACAGTGCTTTCTGATCCCTCTTCCTTGTAGCTTTTTCTTCTGATTTCTGTTCTACAGTAGCATCAGCTGCAGCTGGAACATAACCTTCAGAAACAAGGTCCAGAACATCCTGAGCACCAAACAGCACACGCATTTGAATCTTCCATCTGTTCCAGTTTTTGCCATCAAAAACTGGAAGTTTAGTGTTCAAACTACTGCCTCCATTCATCTTAAACCTTTGCACAGAAAAACTCAGATCTCACTCAGTGTTTCCCAAACCCACAGAATCAGTGTGATTCTGTTTCAGATTTTTGTTCAAGAATCAAAAATCAAACACACAGCTCACTATCACTCGTGTTT
>CATIWC010000764.1:0-256631 GCA_948472305.1 Vicia faba | reverse complement strand
AATTGAGTTAGATAACTGTGGCAATTGAAATTGGGCTAGATAGCAATGGCAATTAGAAATTATAACATTAGGGACTTACATATTATGTATTCAATATCTCTTATTATTATAAATAATAGATTATACTAATTATAATATTGGTAATAATAATTATTATTATTATATTAATGATTTAGTATTATTAATATAATGATTTTTAAGAGTTTTGAGTCAGGGATAATTAATTTAATCGAGTCGTAATAAGAAATTTAGTGTAAAGTAGAAATAATAGAATTTTTGGTCGATAATTAATTAAACCGGTTTTAGTCGAAATAGTCCGAATAATTATGCGGTTTATTTGTAGTAATTTTTGGTTGATCTATTGGGTGGTGTTTTTGTTGAAAAATGTGAATAGCAGGTGATTTTATTGCCTCTATTTATGGGCAAAATATTAAGTTGCAGGCTTATGGCCAATGTTGAATTAAGTTGAATTATTGTTATTGTTGTTGTTACGTTCATGTCATTAATGCATAAATAGCATATCACGTTGGAGCTGATGCTCGTCAAGTTGGTCTGGATTGACAAATATAAAGTTGAAGGCTTATGCCTTGTTGATGCCTCTATTTATTGGCATATTTCTTGAGAATTCTGCTCCATTGGTACCACATGCATGTGCATAAAAACAAGTCGCATTTCATGTTGCATCTTGAGTTGTCGTGTGGATGAATTAATTATGTTAGATGTTGATAAAAAGTTGTGAAGTGGTGAATTGTATGATCTAATACTAATATATTATTTATTATATATCTGATTATATGGTTCGATGTCTCACCCCTTCTATTTGAATGTTGCCCTCTGTTGGTAACGTGCAGGTAATTAAGAAGGATAGATATTTCTTCGTTAGTTCGAGTCGGTGTTGTCGCTCTGATACGTAGCACTCGGGGGGATGAACGCATGTTTTCTTTATTGTTGATTTTCATTGTGTTGCTGAATTTTTAAGTTATTTTCATTAAAGACTTGTTGTCTTAAAGTTGTTTTGAGTTGGACAAGATGTTATGGTGTTTTCAGTTGAATTTTGTGAATCCGCTGCGTAGTAATGAAAGTTGTTTTATTTTTAAAGGCTAAGCAGGTTGTTATTGGTTCATCCAAATTTCATGTGTTATGTATCTGAACTATAGATGATTGAATGTCGTAGTTTTAAGTTGAAAGTGTAGCACTCTATTTGTTCGTTGGAAATTTTTATAACTCTGATTTTATCTAACTCATCGGGTAGAAATGGGGTGTTACACTCTCTGCCTCGCTCTTGTCTACACACCGAAGTAAATTAGAGTCATGGTTGTGCTTGTAGAGGATTCCATTACTGAGGAAGAACTTTGAGGAGAACCTTCTCAGAAACTTCTTATCATTGACCGATGCCCCCTCGGGATATTCTTGAACCTCGAGATACCTTTTCACTTCATGGAACCAAGGTTTATCCATTACTTTTTCAGTATCAATCTCATGGCAGTATGCTGGTTCATCCAATCTCTCAATAGTGATCTGAGGAGCCTCGTTGTCCCATCTGACCTTGAACATGGATGACGTGGTAGCTAGCGTGTCCACTAATTGATTCTCTTCTCGTGGAAAATGTTCAAAGGTGACTTCTTCAAAGTGTGGAAGAAATATCATCACATGTTCTTTATAAGGGATGAGATTAGGGTGTTTCGTGTCCCACTCTCCTTTGATTTGACTTATTACCAAGGTTGAATCCCCAAAACGTTCAAGAATTTGATCCTTAAGTCAATAGCAGCTTTGAGACCCATGATGCATGCTTCATACTCAGCCATATTGTTGGTATAGTTGAAACATAATATGGTGATGAAAGGAGTATGACAGCCCTTAGGGGAATATGATTACAGCACCGATGCCATTGCTGAGTGCATTGGAAGCTCCGTCAAAAACCATAGTCCATCGGGATCCTTTCTCAGGTCCTTCATCCGGTCCAGGTTCTTCACAGTCAGTCACTAACATGATATTCTCATCCGGGAATTCAAAGTTCATGGGTTGGTAGTCATTCACAGCCTGATGAGCCAAGTGATCAGCTAATACACTTCCCTTGATTGCTTTCTGGGTTGTGTATTGAATGTCATATTCGGTCAGGATCATTTTCCATCTTGCTATTCTTCCGGAGAGAGCCGGCTTCTTGAAGATGTACTTGATCAGATCCATCTTAGATATCAACAAAGTAGTGTGAGTCAACATATACTGTCTCAATCAGCGAGAAGCCCATGCCAAAGCACAACAAGTTTTCTCGAGCAGTGAGTATCTTATTTCACAGTCAATAAACTTTTTGCTAAGGTAGTATATTGCATGCTCTTTTCGACCGAACTCGTCATGCTGGCCCAGCACACACCCCATTGAATTATTTAACACTGTTAAGTACATTATCAAAGGTCATCCTTCAATCAGAGGCATCAGAATTGGAGGCTCTTGAAGGTATTCCTTGATTCTATCGAAGGCAGTCTGGCATTCATCATTCCACTTTACCATTTGATCTTTCTTTAGGAGTTTGAAGATTGGCTCACAAGTAGTAGTTAGATGGGAAATGAACCCGATAATGTAATTTAGGCGTCCCAAGAAGCCTCTAACTTCCTTCTCAGTGCAAGGAGCCGGTATCTCTTGTATGTCTTTAACCTTTGCAGGATCTACCTGAATACCCTTGTCACTGACAATGAAGCCTAGGAGTTTACCAGACCTTACCCCGAAGGTGCACTTGTTCGTATTTAACCTCATCTTGTACGTCTTCAACCTATCAAACAGCTTTTGTATATGATCAAGGTGCTCTTCCTCAGTTTGAGACTTGGCTATCATGTCATCAATATAGACCTCTATCTCATGGTGAATCATGTCATGGAACAAAGCTACCATGACTCGCTGATAGGTTGCCCCAACATTCTTCAATCCAAATGGCATCACTTTGTAACAGAAAGTGCCTCATTGTGTGACGAAGGTTGTCTTCTCCATGTCTTCGGGTGCCATCTTGATCTGATTGTAGCCAGAGAAACCATCCATGAATGAAAAGATCTTATGTTGTGCGGTGTTGTCAACCAGAACGTTCATGTGGGGAAGCGGGAAGTCATCCTTGGGGATTGCCCTGTTCAAATCTCTGTAGTCCACACACATCCGTACCTTGCCGTCCTTTTTAGGCACCGGGACCATGTTAGCAACCCATTATGGATAAGAGGTGACAGCTAAGAACCCAGCGTTCAACTGTTTCATAACCTCTGCTTTGATTTTCTCTGACATTTCAGGGCACATACGATGAACCTTCTTCTTTACTGGAGGGAAATCTTCTTTAGTTGGGAGACAATGAACCATAATATTTGTGTCTAGCCCCAACATGTCTTCATATGACCAGGAAAAGATCTCGACATAATCATGTAACATTTGTATCAACCGTTGTTTGACACTAAGCTCCGAATTTGCACCTATCTTGACTTCTTTTATGTCCTTTTCTGTATCCAAATTCACTGTCTCAACTAGCTCTTCATGAGGCTGTATAGCCCTTTCTTCCTGCTATAACAATCTGGCAAGTTCTCCGGGTACCTCACAATCTTCCTCACCTTCCTCCTCGTCTTGGTTGATCGGATTTTAGAAGTCATAACCGGTAATAGAAGAACTGTTATCAATGTGATCCATAGTGGATATGGATCTGCAATTTGATATGTGAGTGTGTGTAAGAGCATAGCTGTATTGACAAAGTAAAAAGCAGAAAAGAAAGACATATAGCGCAAGATTTGTATGCAAAATGTCCAATGCTTTATTAATGACATATGAGATTGAAACATGATAACCCTCACAAATAAACCATTGTGCCACGGGTAAGACACATGGCCACAGAGTTTATATTGTTTAATTATTACATATCCAAAAACAAGAAAGACAATTACTTCTAAATAAAAGTAATTGGTACAAATTCATTAGTCGTCCAGTTACTGGGTCCACCATTGGTAGTAGGTAATATCCAGCTATCCATGTCATAGTCACCATCATTGTCTTCTAAAGTGTTGACCCCATGATTGTTGATGCATAGGGGAGGTCCTCCAACACGAGCACGACGAACAACCCTTTGAGCCTCTGAAGAGAAACCCAAACCAAACTTATCAGATTTGTATGGAATGTCAGGGAGTTGGCCCCAAATAGTACACCCACCTTCTTCAATAATTGCTTTGGTGTCCTTGAGAGAAGCCATTTTCAAGGGAGGTCTGGTGATCTTTGGCATATTGGTAACAATCTCAGTTGCAGCCATGGTTTGAGGCACCTCTTCTAAGTTTTGACAATGAGTCTCGATGAACTCGCCATCCATTTCCACATACTTGAAAGAGTTCAGGTGACTTACCATGTACTCCTCTTCACCGTGTATTGTGACAATCTTTCCTTTCACCGGGTACTTCATCATTTGATGTAGAGTGGACGTGACAGCTCCAGCCCCATGGATCCAAGGGCGACCCAACAAACAAGAATAAGATGGTCTGATATCCATCACGTAAAAGGTGGAGTCAAAGGTCTGAGAACCAACTTTGATGGGGATGTCCACCTCCCCATGCACCATTCTTTTTGAACCATCAAAGCCATCACTACAATGTTGTTAGGCTTCAGAGTTAAACCTTCACAGTCTAATCTGTCCAGTGCCTTCTTGGGTAGCACGTTCAACGATGAACCAGTATCTACTAGAACATGGGCCAAAGTAGTGCCCTTGCATTCGATGGAGACATGCAGCGCATCATTGTGTTTTCTTCCTCTGGGTGTTAGATCAACATCAGAAAACCCAAACAGTTATCAGTCGTCAAACTGGCCACACAATCTTCAAATTGATCGGCGGAGGTTTCTTGTGGCACATGGGCAGTTTTGAGGAATTTCACTAAAGCTTTTGCATGAGCTTCGGACCATAATAGTAGGGCTAACATTGAAATCTTAGAAGGGGTCTTCCCCAGTTGTTCAACCATATTGCAGTCGCTCTTTTTAATTATCTTTAGAATTTCTTCCATTTCCTTCTTAGAAGTTTCTGGAATGGATTCTGAATGTTCCTTCGTCTGGATAGGATCAATCAATATGTCTTTGCCCCGGGTCTCGGTCGACTTGGTGGTAGGGGTGGAAATAGGGGTAGTCACAAGAATTGCGGTGGTAGTATCAGCAGGAACAACATTAGGAATGATCACAGGAATAATAACGGTTTTTGGAGGAGAAATCTCAGGGGAGAACACTCTTCCACTTCTTGTTATTTTGCTGGTCCCAACAATGTTACCAATGTCGGGATCAGTATTTCTAGAAACTTGGTCTTCAGCAGCCAACAGGTCTTGCTTGACGCCGGGGTAATATATGTCAGCCCCATAGTTCCAGGGAAAATCCTTGTCCGAGGAGTATGGGATTGGCCCTAGCATAGTGATGATCAGGGGAGCCAACTTTGGAGCAGATGTAATCCTGAAGGGTATTTTAGTGGAGACCCTGGGAGGATTGGCAGAAATGGTTATAATAGAAACATCCTTACAAGAAACAGTTGTGACGAGAGTCTTCTCAAATAGGATCCTTTTATCATCCATCAGGCGCTGAACACCTTCTTTCAACAAATAACAACCAGTCGATAGAGATAAACATAAGTGGCAATCTTTACCACATCCGAGAAATAAATCGGCTTGCAACAAATTCCACTTAACAGTCATGAGAGGAGTAATGAGTTCCTCAACAGAAGTAACAAATGTATCATCGTCAACTGCATTAACACCACGACTGTGCTTGGGCATGGGAGCAGTTATAACATTGGGAATCTCAGGAGCTTCAAATTCAATCTCCTTTGCCTCAATAAGGTCTTGCATCTTATTTTTCAAAGCCCAACAGTCGTTTGTATCATGGCCTGGACTTTCTGAATGGTAAGCACAACGAGCATTTGGGTTGTAGCGAGGAGATGTGGTGTTTGGATTCTTGGGAGCTTCCCTCAAGGTAACCAGATTAGATTTCAGTAGGTGAGGAAAAAATTGAGACAAAGTCATATTTATCCGGGTGAATTGTCTTACAGGTCTTTCTGCTCTAGGCTGATCATTTCGTTGTTGGGTAGTTGCATGCTTGGATATCATAACAGCCCCTACCTTTGGACGGCGCTCGGTTCTGCCCTGATTTTGTTGATTGTAAACAACATTGACCTCTTTTTTTCCTACGAAAGGTCTCTTTCCCGCACTTGAAGAGGCACCCTTCTAAATCTTTCCACTTCTAATCCCAGCTTCCACTCTTTATCCCGTCAAAATCAACTCATTAAAGCCAGTTGAGGAGCTTCCAATCAGATGATTGAAAAATGGACCAGATAGGGTACCCAAAAACATATCCATTAACTCCCTATCAGACAGGGGTGTTGGACTCTTCCTGCTAAGTCCCTCCACTTCTGAGCATAATCTTTAAAACTCTCGCTCGAACCCATAAACATACTTTGGAGTTGTGTACGGGTGGGAGCAAGGTCTGCATTATACTGAAACTGCTTGTAGAAAGCAGCAGTCAGGTCTTACCAATTACGAATATTGATCCCCTCCAGCTGATAGAACCACTCTAGTTGAGTCCCAGATAGACTGCCTTGAAAGAAGTGGACCCATAAGTCCTTGTCTGCAGTGCGAGGCTGAATCTTCCTCACATAAGATCGGAGATGCATCTTGGGACATGAGACCCCATCATATTTAGCGAATACCATAACCTTGAACTTATGTGGGATGATAACCCCAAAAACCAAACTCAGCTCTTCAAAGTCCAGCCCCGGTACCTTTTGGATTTCCATTGCATTCAGACGATCCTCTAGTTGTTTGTATTTTTCATTGGTTGGAGGATACTGCTCCTCATTATAGTCAATCTCATTATCAGATTCCCTTGGACTGGGGTGTTCCTCTCTTGTTTCCCCTTCTTGATTATCTCCTTATTTTGATGAAGATGCTAGTTCTACAACCTGCCTTAACGGTCCTCTGAACCTCCTTCCTAAATTCACCACACCAGCTGGCTTCTTTGGCTTCTTCGTCTTCTCTTTGACAATCAGGGATTTCAGTTCCTCTTGCCCCTTAGCCAGAGCCATGATCATTTGTTGAAACTAAGCATTTTGGGTTTGTAGATCCTTCATTGTTTGTTCAAGAGCCATTTCTTTACTGCTGAAATAAACAGCGAAGAAGATAAGAAACCTTCTATGAAACCTGTTTATGCAATGATATATATGATATATGTATGCACTGATTTCAAGAGCCTTATTGGATTTAAGCTCTTTTAAACAAAACTCTTTATTAGTATGCTTTCAAAGAAACAAAAGATTACACATGGATAAACATTGAAAGGAAATTCTAAACTCCTAAGTCTCCCATGGGCACTTCCTCTTGGTGTTGAGGTAGGTGTTGAGATTCCTCTCTTCGTGAAGCTGCTTTGTTAATTCCAACACCTTCTTCTCACTTGCATAGAATTGAGCCTCAAAAGTATCTCGTTCTTCCTTGAGCTGGATCCAAGAATTTTGCAACTCTTCGAAGTTGGTTGGCATATCAGGATGGACAATAATATGGGACTTTCCCCCTTGAACAACAGGTTCTAAGATCACTGGTAATATGGAATTGTATGGCATCATAAGCCTTTGGGATCGAGCTCACACCCATTTGAGGTAAGTCTCCAAAGGGATGGAGTTCCTGCGCCCCAAAGTCTTACTATCAGTCTTCTTAATAATGCCCTAAGCGCGGATGAACCTCTGATGATAATTTTGCAAATCATCTGAGTAGTTGAACACAATACCCTGGATGAGCATATCCGGTGGACCATCTCTCTGTGCATAGCCAAACTGACGTAGTGCTAAAGAATGATTGTAGGTGATGCCTCCCCTAATGCCCAGGAGTGACACATTAGGAAATTCTCCACAGCGATCAATAAAAGAGATGTCTTCTTGAGAGCGAGGACACCAATGGATGTCGGAGTGAGAGAGAGAGAGAGAGAGAGAGAGAGAGAGAGAGAGAGAGAGAGAGAGAGATTAGTCTTTGACTCCACCTTAAGCCTAAATCATTCTGCATTATTGATCGAGGAAGGTGCAAAATAAACCACCTATATAGCAAAGGGGTACAACACATGAGAGTTCCTCGCTTCTTCAGAGTACAGGTATAGAGAGAATGTAGAATATCCCCGAGCAATGTAGGAACTAGATTGTGAGCAAGGAAAATGTTGATGGAATTCAGATCTATAAATTGATCTGAATTAGGAAACAGGATCAACCCGTGGATTAAGAGAGCTAAGATATCTTCTAAGGCATGATAACTCATAGCATACAGGAAAATCTGAGCTTTCTTCATCAGAAAATTTGCAAGGAGACCCTTAATTCCACTTCTTTTTTCCCAATTGGACTCAATGTCAGATGGCTTCAAGTGCAAAGCTACGGCAACATTTTCAGAAGTTGGGTCTTGTTCTAAACCAGTGAAAGGTACTCGCTCCAATATAGGTAAACTAAGTACCTTAGAGATTTCTTCTAGTGTAGGCACCAGTTGATAATCGGGGAATGTGAAGCAATGGTGCTTAGGGTCAAAGAACTGGAATAAGACACTCATCAAACCCTCGTAAAATCTGGTGGTAACCAAACAAAGTAAGTGACCATGCCTTTTGTTGAATGATGAGTCCTCGGGGACTTTCAAGACTAATTCATTGAGCTTGGGAGGAACTTCTGTGAAGTGAATCCGGATGGTTTTTCTACGACCTGAATTCATATCCTACAAAACAACAAAGAGGTAAATCCGACAGGTCCTTGAAATTATTAGTATATATGAATGTCATGATGTTTATGATGTCATGATTATGCTTAAAATCACATATAAACACAAGCAAATCACACAATAGACCTTAGGTTCAAAGGCTTGCATGAGGTTTTAAGGTAAGTACCCTCTTGAATGTTCAGTTGGCTTAACCTATCCTATTAATAGTAACCGGGTTCTAAGGAGCCTCAATATCACTGACCTTCCCTTCAGAAATTGTTTCAGCTCAGCACCGAAGTATTGCGTCCAAAAAATCCCGAAAGTCCAGTCTCAATGAGTGTAGTATCGAGTATCAACAAATCTTTGTTCGAAACCAAAGCTGGTTATCTCACTACTTCCTAATTGATAGGATGAGTCAATTAAAGGTTTTAAAGGTCAGTTAGCACTTAGTGACACTATGAGGAAGCCTAATGTTATCCTTGACTTACTCAAGGAACATTAGTATAATCTAGAGTATCGCGCTAATGTAGCCACCACTTCATTCGTATCGGTCTATGTCGTACAGCTTCCATGATTTATTGCTACTTACCTAAAAGGTGCCCCAGATCCGGGTGTAGGATATTTACAAGAGTACCCCAACAAACCCTCAAAGATAAAGCAAGCAAACATACGATAAAGCATTTAAAATGATGAACTAAAACTCTAAGGTAAACCCTACTTTATTATTTTCCCCAGCAAAGTCGCCAGTTCTGTGATACGGTGGTAGAACCGACTGTAATATTGGTTTTGCATTTTGTATTCGCAAATGTGCGGTAAGCAAGAGTAACCACCGACTTTTCTTTTATCCAAATTAAGGAAAGGGTGAAAAGAACAGAAAAAGACCCTTTTCGAAATTTTCTGAGTAAGAGGGTAGATTATGGAAAGGGAAGGTGTTAGCACCCTTTCCATATGTGGTTTTCCACGGGCTCTTAGGTACTTGCTCATTTTGAAAACTGCTTTCGTGTTTGTGTGTTTTGAAAAGTTTTGTTTGCTTTATGATAACTCTTGTATCAGTCCTCAAGAGTGTGATAAAGCGTTTTTGAAAAGAATTTTGAAAGTATGGTGTGAAAATGAATTAGTTTTGAGCAAGTACTTAACAACCATCTACCTACTAAAAAAAGGCATTCTTTTCCTCTTTTCCTTTAGATAGTGTTATCCTACTATTAGTGAGTAGGTAGCCCTAACGTTGGATGTTGAGGGACTATTGAATGGACATTTACGGTCACTAAGGCAACTAGGCAAGAACTCTTAGTAACTGACCTAAAGTTCTAAGATCACTTTTTTTAACTCAGGCAACAGTCGAGAGGGTCATCGAAGGAGTTTTGATCTCTTAAACTAAAGGAAAACCACTAAAAATCCTCACGTTTCGAGAATTGTGACCGTTTCGAAGGCAAACGAAGTGGGAGATACCCTAGGGGTGAGCATGTGCAAGTGTTCTTGATTTAGATATATTATCTTGCGCATTTAGGGTTATCTAATCGTTTTAATTTCATTTTTTTCATGCAATCCTATTAAGCTAAATAGTTAATGCAGAAAATAAATAGCGGAAAATAAAATTCCTAAGCTATTACAAGGCTTTGGGGCAATTACATAATCAGATGCGGAAATTTAAACCCTAATTAAACTATTAAAAATCGGGAAACAGTTACATAATTAAAAAGAATAATAGTACGAAAAATAACAACACACAAAAATTAAGACGAGAATAAGTTTGACAAAGCCTAAAAATCTAATTGCTTAAAAAATATTTTTGGTATTTTTATATGAAAAATATTTGAGATTTAACCTAATTCCTAATTAATTTTAATTTAAAGAAAAAAACAAGTTAAATTAATGAAATTAAAATAATTTACAAAAAGTATTAATTTTAATTGGAAAAACTTAAATCTATTTTTTTGTGACCTTTTTTTTATTTTTATGATTTAAATAATAAAAAGGTGAATTTTTTTAAAAAGAATAATTAAACAAATAAATATAAAGAAATTAAAAAAAGAAAAACAGACAATGGGCCTGTGGTTTGTATTGGCAATCTGGGGGGTGTGGGACTGAATATGCTAGGACCAGCTTCAGTCAGCCCACTACTGCATTGGATCTGGTAAGGAGGCATCTAAAGAATCTATGGTGGGGCTGCACGCTTGGAGACGCTGGATCCAATTCAACTGGATATGATGGTGTGAATTTGATGGCCTACGGTGCATGCCTTGGATCTGAGAACACTGAATCTGTATGAAACCTGTTAGAAAAACAAAACTCCATACCTGGGTATCGAACCCAGGTCTCTCCTTTTGCACAGATTCCTCTTACCACTCAACCAACCTATTAATCAATTATACCAATGACAAAATAATAATATATTTGAAACACCAAAAAAGATGTTGAGGTGTACACGCCTGCGCCCCAGTGGGCCCTGGATGTTTAAGTGGACCAATCAAGAAATGGCCTGAAGCCATGCATACTCTCGTCTAAGTCAAACAGAGTCAAAGACGCCGGAGCTATACTCTGGTCGTCTTCTCCGTCCCTGCAAAAAACGCCATTAACAAAAATAGGTGGAACTAAGGTTCCAGGCTCCATTTACCCCCCCTATTTTATATGCTATGAATTCAATGGTCATGGTCTCTCATCTTGAAAGTCCCTGCATCACTGGGTATGAAGCTCGTCTGAAACTTTTCCCTAACAATGGCAAAGCTTCATCCCTGCGTCAAACTACTCATGTGATGGCTCTAAAAATTCATAATCATCAGTGCAAACATGGATATGAACATAGAAACAATTTATATCATAGTATGCAATATTTTTGAATTCAAGAAATATACCAATACAGTGATGTGCGATCTGGGCGTTCGGGAGTGCTACGAGCTTGGAGATTGACAAGGATGGACTCTTGGAGTCTTTAGGAATAGATTGGAGTCCTTAGTTTTCCTTGAAAAGGGTTGGGATTGGGCGTTTGGATTTTGACAACTTTGAACCTTTTTTTGAAAATTTGTGAGGGCTTTAGGAGGCAGCTGTGTTTGTCCCTTTAGTCTGGAATTGTTGTGCATATATATGAGACAATTTTAGGTTAAAAAATATGGAAGAATATCCAAGCTTTCATGAGAAATATTTTCTTTCTAATTATGTGATTTTTGACTTGTTTTGGACTAAATCAAATCTTGTCTTCCCTCCACGAGCTTCCCTTGACATAATCAGCAAATCTTGCCCAATACTTAATGGAAAAAGATCCCAAATCAAATCTTACATTATCCCCATTATTTCTTTATTTATTTTTGAATTTTAATGAATAAAATATCAAAATAAATAGCATAAATAATAAAATAATGTATGGGTGAGCTTAGAGGTCGTGGGCCATGTTAGAAACAAGTTTCAAGCATGAAAAGATGGGCCCATTTAGAAAAACTTCAAGTTTGGTCAATATTGGCTTCATGCACTTTTCCAAAAATTGGTTAAATTTAGCAATGCATATCTCTCTCATTTTTAACCCTAAGAGGGTGTTCTTAGACTTTTTACAGAGCTTAGGATGTCCTCTAAACAACCCTTTTGGTTTCATTTCAATTGGATCTTCCATGTTCATGTAAGGAGCTTTGATCCAAAAGGTGTTTTTGTTGACTTTTTGAAAGGACCTATAATGTCTGAGCTTGTATCTTTTATTTGGGGAATTTCTTGAACTTGAGGGCTGTAGAGAAGTTGTAGGTAATTGGATTCTCTTTAAAATGAGCTTTGGTGGAAAAATTTCTGATAAAGTATGAGAAAGTTATGCCTGGTCAAAATTTGGTTGACTTTTCTGATAGAAACCCTAATTAGGAATTTTTGGCTTTTGATGAATTAGGAGTGTTTCTTGAGGAATCATGATCAACACTTGATCAAATGATGGCTATTACTTCAAAATGTTGATGTTGACCAAAAATCTTAAAGTTTGACTGTATATAGGCCACAGTTGACTTTTGACTTAGTATAGTTGATTTTCAAGCATTTGAGTTGTTGACTGAGAAAACTTGTTGTGCAGGGCATGAAATTTGGCATGGACAATCTTGAAGACATATTAGGACCATGGAAAACATTTGAGACCTTTGGAGCTCACACATCTTGGTGAAAAGTGAAACCCTAATTAGAGGTTTATTGCCTTAGGAGGAGAATTTGCCTGGTCAATTCTTGGTCATCTATGGGCAAGTTGGGGACCTCAATGGGTATGTGTTGAGTAAAATGAGAGGGCAAATTTTGGGGTACAACACACGCTAACGTAGTTATCATTTTGTCCATATCGGTCTACACTATACAACTTCCATGATTTATTGCTACTTACCTAATAAGGTGCCCCAGATCCGGGTGTAGGATCTATAATAACAACCCAAATAAGCCCTCGAAAGTAAAGCATACAAAGCAAGCAAATACAACAGTTTTAAAATGAATTAACTCTAAGGTAACCCCACTTTTTATATGTCCTTAGCAGAGTCTCCAGTTCTGTGATACGGTGGCAGAACTGATTGTTTAATACTGGTTTTACGATTATGTTTGCAAATGTTGCGGTAAGTAAGAGTCGCCACCGACTTTTCTTTTATCCAAATTAAGGAAAGGGTGAAAAGAACAGAAAAAGACCTTTTTTGAGATTATTCTGAGTAAGGGGGTAGATTATTGAAAGGGGAGGTGTTAGCTCCCTTTCCATCCGTGGTTTTCCATGGGCTCTTAGATGTTTGCTCATTTTTAAAATACCTTTGTGCTTTGTGTTTGAAAATGTTTTGAAAACGCCTTAGTACAACGAACTTTTTAATGTTTCTCGGGATAGTGGAGAAAGTATATAAAGTGTTTTGAAATGTCTTTTGAAAAGTAGTTTTTGTGTAAGTACAAAATGTTTGAGCAAACTTCTAACAGTTATCTACTTTTATACTCGAAAAGGGTCGTTCTTTTCCTCTTTTCCTTTAGACATTGCTATCCTACTATTAGTGAGTAGGTAGCCCTATCGTTGAATGTATTAGGGACATTCGAAATAGATGTTACATTCATGAAGGCAACTTGTGGAGACGCTTTAGCAATTTTGTATAGGGACTAGATCATTTACCGAGAAGGCAATTGTAGGGTCATCGAGGGACTATGATCTTTTGATTTATGGGTCTTTGCTAAAGTGTTCCTGCCTCATGACTGTTTTATTTCTGAAGGAAACCAAAGTGGGGTACCCTAGAGGTGTATATGTGCAAGTGTGTTATGTTCAGTTATTTTTTGCCTTTTTGTTAAGTTTACTAATGTTTGATTTCAGTCTTTTCATACACACCTAGTTACTAGCAGTTAATATATACAGAAATGTAAAGTGCGGAGATAAAACCCTACGCTATTACATGGCTTCAGGGAGGGGGGTTACAATGTACAGAAATTGGGGGAAGAAAAAAATAAAGAAAGCAGTAAAAATCCTAACTAGTTTATTACATCCAGTATACAGGTACAATAATGAATAGAAATTGCAACAATAAATAATGCGCGCGGAAGTTGAAAATACGTCTAACAACCTAGTAAGAAAATCTTTTTGCTTATTTTTTGATTTAAAAAAGTAAATAACCTAAAAATTTATTTAGAAAATAAAATTAATCAAGAAAAATAGTCTAAATTCTTTTTTTAGTTTTTTTTTATTATTTAAAGAAAATAATTAAACATAAATTAAGTCCTAAGTTCTAATTTATTTTTAATTAAAGAAA
The DNA here is from genome assembly GCA_948472305.1 of Vicia faba. Classification (NCBI taxonomy): domain Eukaryota; kingdom Viridiplantae; phylum Streptophyta; class Magnoliopsida; order Fabales; family Fabaceae; genus Vicia; species Vicia faba. The sequence goes on along the minus strand of CATIWC010000764.1, from coordinate 242,215 downwards.
AGTAGTTAAAATAGTTATTAATTAATTCACAAAATTAATTTAATTAAAAAACTAAAACTATATTTTTTGTGATTTTATTATTATATTATACTAATTAAATAAATGAAGAAAAAAAATTAAAATAAAAAATATATATAAAGCAAAATGACAAAAACAATGTGAAATGGGCCAGGATAATTAGAAATTGAGGGGTGCTAAAATTGAATTTTGTTAGGCCCAAGTGAATGTTAAGCCCATGCCACGCTGGATCAGGTGAGATGAGGCCTTGAGGGTGCATGGTGGATCTCAAATTGAAGCCTTTAGATCTAGACCCCTTATGATTTGAAGGCTAGATATGGTGGTGTTTGGTACACTTATGGCCATGTAATGCATCGAATATGCATGAAACAAGTTAGAAAATATTAAAATGGAGCTTACTGAGACGTTTTGTGATGTTCCAGGGCTTGGTAATGATTGCAAAAGCTTCAGGGAGCCTCCAGGAATGTATTTGGATCTTTTGTTTGGACTGAGGAAGGCTGGAATCTAAAATGCGAATTTTACAACTTTGATATTTTTTGAAAAAATTGTAGAGCTTTTCCAGGCTGTATATCATGTGTCTTGAAGCTTGCTAATGTGTCCTTTATATAGAGAGGAGGGAGGAGACAAGAGAATAAAGGTAATAACAACCATAAACATGTGTTTTTAAAGCCATGAATGATGTTTTGTAACTTTTCCAAAGACATGGAATCTTGTCCTTTTTGAATTTGAATGAATGTGGGGATTGCTTGCACGAAAATTTATGGGCCTAGTATGTCTAAAACATCAACCTAAAGCTCAAAGCCCATTTCCAATTATTTTATACATTTTATTTTATATTTATTTGAAATAAATTAAAATAAGTATGAATAAAATAGTTAGCAAATGCAAGGCATGGCAAGAATAATTTTAGAGGTCCTCTATAGGCTTAGGAAGATATTTGAATTCCAAGAAATTAAGCCATTGACCTAAAACTTCAAGTTTGCTTAATGCATAATTCTTGAAAATTCTCAAATTTTCCCAACTTGGGCAGGCCATAACTTGCTCAATTTTTATCTCATGATGATTATCTTTAACTTTTTGGAAATACCCAGATTTCTACTTCAATCCCTCTTTTGATCAATTTTGCATTTGAAGATTTTATCTTGATGTAAATGGTCTTGACAAAAAGTGTCTTTTGTTGACTTTCTGAAAATGACCTGTAATGTATAAGCTTGTATCTTTCAAATGGTGCATTTCTTGGACTTGAGGGCTAAAGAGAAGTTGTAGGGAACTGGATTCTCTTCAAAATGAGATTTAGTTGGGGAAAGATGGATGAAGTATGAGAAAGTTATGTCTGGTCAAAGTTTGGTTGACTTTTCTTGTAAAAACCCTAATTAGCAATTCTTGACTTTTGATGAATTAGGAGCATTTCTTGAGGGATCATGATCAACCCTTGATCAAATGATGGATATCACTTCAAAATTTTGATGTTGACCAAAAATATTGAAGTTTGACTGTATATAGACCATAGTTGACTTTTAACCTAGTATAACTGATTTTCAAGCATTTGAGCAATTGACTGAGCAAACTTGTAGTGTAAGGTAAGAAATTTGTCATGGATAATCTTGAATACATATTAGGACCATGGAATAAATTTGAGACCTTTGGAGCTCACACATCTTGGTGAAAAATGAAACCTTAGTTTGAAGGCCAATGCTTAGGAGGAGAATTTATCTGATCAATTCTTGGTCAACCTTGAGCAATTGAGGACCTCTAGGAGTATGTCTTGTGTGAAAATGGGAGGAAAAATTTTGGGGTACAACAACTGTCTACCGATAAAGGAAGGTTAAAATAGAAGGTTTGTCGAATGCGTCCTGAGATGTATGAAAAGATCAAAGTTGAGGTTATGAAGCATTTCAATGCAGGTTTCTTGGTTGTTACGTCCTATCCTCAATGAGTTGCAAATATGGTGTCAGTACCTAAGAAGGATGGCAAGGTGCGTATATGTATATACTACAGGAAATTTGAATAGGGAAAGCCCCAAAGATGACTTTCCGCTTCTGCATATTGTGTTCTGGTTGACAAAACCGCTCAGTATAAAGTATTCTGCTTCATGGATGGTTTCTCTGGTTATAATCAAATCAAGATGGCACCCAAAGACATGGAGAAGACTACTTTTTTCACACAGTGGGGAACTTTCTGTTATAAAGTTATGACTTTTGGTTTGAAGAACGTCGGTGCAACATATCAACGCGTTATGGTAGCTTTGTTCCATGATATGATCCATCATGAGATAGAGGTTTATGTTGATGACATGATAGCCAGATCTAGGACTGAAGAAGAACATCTCGACCACCTGCACAAGATGTTTGAGAGATTGAAGAAATGCAAATTGAGGTTGAATCCAAACAAGTGCACCTTTGGGGTAAGATCCATTAAACTCCTAGGTTTCGTCGTCAGTGGTAAAGGTATTGAAGTTGATCCTGCCAAGGTTAAAGCCATCAAGAAATGCTAGCTCCCTATACTGAGAAGGAAGTCAGAGGTTTCCTGGGACGATTGAACTACATTTCCAGATTTATTTTCTATTTGACTGCTACCTGTGAGCCAGTCTTCAAGTTGTTGAAGAAAGATCAAGTAGTGAAATGGAACGAAGATTGTCATATAACCTTAAACAAAATCAAGGAGTACCTCCAAGAACCTGAAGTTCTGATGCCACCGAATGAAGGAAAACCTTTGATCATGTACCTGACAGTATTAGAGAACTCAATAGGGTGTGTATTGGGGAGACATGATGAGTCTGGTCGAAAAGAGCATGCAATATACTACCTTAGCAAAAATTTATCGATTGTGAAACAAGATACTCACTGCTCGAGAAAACTTGTTGCGCTTTGAAATGTGTTACTCACCGACTAAGACAATACATGTTGACTCATACTACTTTATTGATCTCTAAGATGGATCCAATAAAATACATATTCGAGAAACCCGCCTTCTCCGGAAGAATAGCAAGACAGAAAATGGTCTTGACAGAATATGACATTCAGTATACTACTCAGAAGGCAATCAAATGAAGTGTATTGGCAGGTCATTTGGCTCATCAAGCTGTAGATGACTATCAGTCTATGAATTTTGAGTTCCCATATGAGAATATTATACTAGTTACTGATTATGAAGAACCTGGACCATATGAAGGACCTAAATCAGGATCCCAATGGACTATGGTTTTTGATGGAGCTTCCAACGTGCTTGGTAATGGAATCAGTGATGTGATTATCTCTCCCAGGGGTTTCCATACGCCCTTCACCGCCAGGTTGTGTTTTGACTGTACCAACAATATGGCCGAGTATGAAGCATGTATCATGGGTATCAAAGTCGCCATCAATATGAGAATTAAATTATTGAATGTATATGGGTACTCAGCCCTAGTGATCAGTCAGGTTAAGGAATAATGGGATACAAAGCATCCAAATCTCATTCCTTATCGAGAGCATGTGTTGACATTAATTTCGTACTTCGAGGAAATCACTTTTGAACATATTCCACGAGAAGAGAATCAATTGGAAGACGTATTAGCTACCATGTCATCTATGTTCAAAGTCATATGGGATAATGAAGCTCCTCGAATTACTATTGAGAGACTAGACGAACCGACACATTGCTACGAAGTTGATACTGATGGGGTAGAGGAAAAGCCTTGGTACCACGAAGTAGAAAGATACCTTGAAACTCGAGAATATCCGGAAGGACCATCTATCAATGATAAGAAATTTCTAAGGAGGTTCTCTGCCAAGTTCTTTCTAAGTGACTAAATCTTGTACAAGCGCAACCACGATTCAAATTTGCTTCATTGTGTAGACAAGAAGGAAGCTGGGAAAATTATAGAAGATATGCATGAAGGAGTCTTTGGTAATCACTCCAGTGGGCATACAATGGATAAGAAGATTCTGAGAGCAGGTTATTATTGGTCTACCATGGAAACCGATTGCCATCATAATTCCAGAACTTGCAACAAATTCCAGATTTATGCTGACAAAGTACATGTGCCTCCAGTTCCTTTAAGTGTCTTGACTGATTCTTGGTTGTTTGTAATATGGGGAATTTATATGATTAGAGAGATTAATCCTACTGCTTCCAATGGGAATCGTTTCATCCTAGTCGCTATTGATTATTTCATGAAGTGGGTTGAAGCAGCCTCATTTGCTTTCGTTACCAAGAATGTTGTGGCTCGGTTCATTAAATACAACCTTATATGTCTTTATGGCATCCCTGAAAGGATCATCATGGACAATGGTACCAATCTTAACAATACTATGATCACAGAACTCTACACGCGGTACATGATTAAGCATCACAATTCTTCTCTGTACCGACCAAAGATGAATGGCGCAATGGAAGCCGCCAACAAGAATATCAAGAAGATCTTGCAGAAGATGACAGTGACATAAAAATATTGGCATGAGATGTTACCATTTTCTCTTCATGGTTATCGCACTTCAGTATGTACATCAACTAGAGCAACCATGTTCTCTCTAGTCTATGGTATGGAGGTTATCTTACTTGTTGAAGTCCAGATTCCGTCCCTAGGGATTATGAAAGATGCAGGTTTAGATGAAGACAAATGGACTCAGACTCGACTGGACCAAATAAATTTGATCGATAAAAAAAGGCTCATGTCTGTTTGTTATGGTCATATGTATCAAAAACGCGTGATTAAAGCCTTTAACAAGAAAGTCAAACATCGGGTATACCAGGCTGGTGATTTGGTAATAAAGCGCATTATCCTATCACAAGGTGATCTTAGGAGAAAATGGACTACCACATACGAAGGTCCATTTGTGATAAAAAAGATATGTTCTGGTGGTGCTATGATACTTACTACCATGGACGATGAAGATTTTCCACACCCTGTGAACACGGTCTGTTGGTGTAAGCCCTAGAGGCCAATACTTTTGGTACTTGTATCGAATTATTTATTAATAATAAAAGGCATTTCTTTATTATGTTTTCTTTCCAAAATAATAAAGTCCCTAGAATGGTTTATTTGTTTAATGAAATGTTAAGTGTGACTTAATCATGAGATCCCATTAAACATAAGACACTATTCTTAAAGTATCTGTAGTCAAGCTTTAATGTGAAGTGGGATAACATTAAAGCATTAAGATTATTATGAAGATAGATTGATGATCACATCTCATGGATCATAGATAAGGAGTTATCAAGTCTTGACATAGGTATGAATATTAGGAGTAATATTTATACTGGATTGACCCGCTATGAGAATACTACATAGAATGTTATGCAAAGTGTCATAAGTTATTCTCATGATGATAATGGTGTATACCACCCTTCGACCTGAAACCACTATGGACCCTAGATGTAGAGTCAAGTACTTTATTGTTGATCAAACGTCATCCGTAACTGGATGACTATAAAGACAGTTGATGGGTACTTCACAAAGCATGCTAAGGGACATGAGTGACCTAGATGGAATTTGCTCATCCTGCATAACAGGATAAATGTCTAAGGGCCAAATATTGAACTGGACAAGGGTGACACAGTGTATGTCTTGTGTTCAATATAGACATGAGGGCAAAAGGGTAATTGTACAACACAAATATTATCATGGAAAAGGTTTGGTCAGATCACATGACATTTTCGTGACTTGGATAACAGTGATGTATTGCTAGATACCGCTCACTGTTTATTATATTAAATGTGTGATTTAATATAATTGCCAACGTCGCGAAAACCTACAGGGTCACACACATAAGGACAGGTTGATGAGAGATAGAATAAATAAGGAACACCGTAAGGTACGGTGCACTTAAGTGTAATACAGAAAGTGGTAAGGTACCACGTGGATAAGTGATATATGGTACATCATAAGGTATGATGTCCATAAGCTTAATTGGGCCTTTAGCTTATAGCCTTAATTGGGCTTTTAGCTTGTAGCCCACACGAGTGATTCTATAAATAGATCCCTTGTGATGCAGCAATTTCACTTGATGCAATTTCGTTTTTGATTCTCTCTCTCACTCAAGGTTTCCGTTCGTGATCAGCTAGCACTGTGACCAGAAGTGATTTGTCGTGTGGACTGAGTAGAGGCGTTGTTCTTCATCAACGCTCGTGATCACAACATCAAAGGTCTAAATCGCCACAAGAGATAAATATTTCTATCTCTGACCATGCTCATTCGTAAGGATCGCTAAAGGAAAATCTTAAATTCCGCTGCGCTTTTGATCGCAATTTTCCTTCAGTGGTATCAGAGCCTGGTTACGAAACCATGGATCTGATAGTTGTTTATGTTCTATATTTTCTATTTTGATTCGATTAAAACCAGAATGAATTGAATAATAAACGAGTAATTAAATTTGGCATCTGTTGTGTACGATTTGGATGATTGATGTTGACTATGCTTCGGAATCCAACATTAGTATGGTGAAGCAGCGATACATCGATCGTCCATAGGTTACACAAATAAGATCGATCACTTTTATATATGATATAAGTAAATCTGATGCAACGATGGTATATGGGATATATTGTTTATGTTTCATTCATTCAAACACTTGATGTTTGTTATTCCTTTGACCGATCGCTGTTCATATGCTTCGGAATCCGACATTAGTATGGTGAAGCAATGGCATGTGATTAATCATACTGAATTATCAATCGAAATATGTTTGACAGCATGAAACTGTTGCATTAGGGTTCATGACGGCACAAGGGTTGTGTTGTTGCAGAGTTATGCGATTAGGGTTGTGAATGCACAAGAGTTGTGCGAAAATGACGCCGATTTCAAATGAATTGTTCATTAAAATTTTGCGTCGGGGCGCTACCCCTAACAACCCCGCAAAGGGGCGCTGCCCCCTTGACCCCCGTCCATTGAACGGTCAGCGGAACCACCGGGCAGCGGAACCCCCGGCTAACTCTGCGTAGTGTGATCAATCGTCGAAATTTAATTTGCCTTTTTTAATTAACAAAATTTAAACTAATAATAAAAGTGTGTTTATTATTATTGTCTTGTGGTGATCAGTTATGGCCTTAGCTTTTTCCTTTATTTTGTTTTGGGATTGTAAAATAAGGCCTGCGTGTCGTGCCTCTCTCTAAAATTCTTGATGTAACTTCTTTTCTCATCTCACTCCCTCGTATGTAAAACGAGTTTCTTTTATGTAATGTAATGTTATGAAGAAAGAGAAGAATACAATATCAAAGGAGGATAACCTTGGAGATCTTGCTTGGAGAAGTTTAGATCGTTATTAGGTTAGCTTAGGTTCTCTCATTGGCTTGGGAGAACAATTGCGCTAGGGGCCATAATTGTATCATTTTATGTATATTGATGCATGTGTTTGTATGTTGATGCATGAGAGAAACGAATTGTTAAGCCGGTGAGATCAAACTAATAACAAAATCCCTCAAGTTAAATATTAAGTTCATGCTTTCCAAATTTTAGCACTCATCAAGACTAGTATCGAACAATGTAGGTTTCGCCTACGCGAGGTGCATGTTCTATATTAGTAAGTTGCGATGGGATAATTGTAATATCCAACTGCTAAAACAATGGGTCAAACTTAACTAAACACATTATAATAAGATTATACATGTTTAGAAGCAAGAGTTGGGAATGATTCATATGATGAATTAGAATAAGGAGTTATTCACCCAACTGAAAATATTCGAGAGTTGTATGAGATACAATTGGAAGGAGTTCCTACCTAAATAACCTAGTTTTGTGTAATCAACCTAACGCTGACTTAGAACGAAGTGAAATGTGGATCTCGACCCACTAGAAAGTCTTCCAACGGGATTTTCCGAATCAAATGATGAGGGTCATTTGGTTTGAGTAAAATAGTGGGAGCATATTTGATTAAAGGCCTAATTAAATATGTTGTTTTAATGATACTTATATTTTCAATTTTTTGTAGATTACCATGACAACAAACAAACATATTTTGCGATTAATCCTAAATAAGGAAAAATTGTCTGGGACAAATTTCTTGGATTGACACCGAAATCTGAGGATTGTCCTCAAGCACAATAAGAAGTTGTATGTCTTGGAGACACCTGTTCCTGAAGAGGAACCGCCTAGTTCGGCACCTAAGGCAGAAAGAGATGCTTATAAGAAGCATTTTGATGATGCTAACGAAGCCGCTTGTCTCATGCTAGCTACTATGAACTCGGAGTTGCAAAAGCAACACGAGAACATGTCAGCGTTCGATATGATCGGACATCTGAAAATGCTCTATCAAGAGCAGGCAAGAAATGAGAGGTTTCATGTTTCAAAGGCCCTTTTTAACAGCAAGTTATCTGAGGGAAACCCTGTAGGTCCCCATGTACTCAAAATGATTGGGTATGTGGAGAACCTTGAAAGGTTAGGGTTTCCGCTTGGAAAGGAACTTGCAACTGATTTTATCTTGCAATCGTTGCCAGATAGCTTTAATCAGTTTGTCATGAATTTCAACATGAATGACATGGATAAGAGTTTTCCAGAATTGCTAAGCATGTTGAAAACCGTTGAGCAGAATATGAAGACAAAAGGGAAGTCCATTCTGATGGTCAGTAATGGAAAGAAGCTGAACAAGAGGCCTACCAAGCAAGTTGGTAAAGGGAAAGGCAACGAAGTTGCCAAGCCTAAACCTACTGTTCCTGCTTTGAAGCCTAGTGGAGGCATAGCAAAGGAGGGCACTTGCTTCCATTGCGGTAAGACCGGACATTGGAAGAGAAACTGCCCAAAGTACCTGGAAGATATGAACAATGGAGTAGGGACTTCAAATTCAGGTATTTTTGTTATTGAAATTAATTTATCTACTTCTGCATCATGGGTATTAGATACTGGATGCGGTTCTCACATTTGTACTAATGTGCAGGGGCTAAAAAGGAGTAGAGATTTGGCAAAAGGTGAAGTTGACCTACGAGTTGGAAATGGAGCAAAGGTTGCTGCTTTAGCCGTAGGAACTTATGTTTTGACTTTACCTAGTGGTTTAATAATTCAGTTAGAGAACTGTTATTATGTACCTGCAATTAGTAGGAATATTATTTCCGTTTCTTGTTTGGACAAGTTTGGTTTTTCATTTATAATAAAGAACAATTGTTGCTCTATTTATTTGAATGATATATTCTATGCTTCTGCACAAATGAACAATGGACTATATGTCCTTGATCTTGAAATGCCAATTTATAACATTAATACTAAACAGATTAAACCTAATTAGTTAAATCCAAGCTACCTTTGGCACTGTCGCTTAGGCCACATAAATGAGAAACACATTTCCAAACTCCATAAAGATGGACTCTTGGACTCTTTTGATTATGAATCATATGAGACATGCAAATCTTGTTTAATTGGAAAGATGACAAAGTACCCATTCACAGGAAAAGGTGAAAGGGCTAATGATCTTTTGGCCCTCATACATACTGATGTATGTGGACCACTGAACATACCAGCCAGAGGAGGTTTTCAATACTTCATCACATTTACTGATGATTTCAGTAGATATGGTTATGTGTATTTAATGAAACACAAATCTGAAACCTTTGAAAAATTCAAGGAATTCAAGAATGAAGTACAAAACCAACTAGGTAAGAATATTAAAGTTCTTCGATCAGATTGAGGCGGTGAATATTTAAGCCTAGAGTTTGATGACCATCTAAAGGAATGTGGGATTTTATCCCAACTTACTCCTCCCGGAACACCACAATGGAATGGTGTATCTGAGAGAAGAAACCGAACCTTGTTAGACATGGTCCGATCCATGATGAGTCACGTCGATCTTCCGAACTCCTTTTGGGGACATGCACTATTGACTGCAGCTTACACACTTAACCGGGTTCCATCCAAAAAGGTTGAGAAGACACCATATGAGATATGGAGTGGTAAGAAACCACATATGTCTTACATGAAGATTTGGGGTTGCGAAGTTTATGTGAAACGACAAATTTCAACTAAGCTTGAGCCCAAATCTGACAAATGCTTATTTGTGGGGTATCCTAAAGAAACAAGAGGGTATTACTTCTACAATCCTTCTGAGGGAAAAGTGTTTGTCGCTCGAACTGGAGTTTTTCTGGAAAGGGATTTTATTTTCAAAAGAATCAGTGGGAGGAAAATAGAGCTTGAAGAAATTCAAGAACCACAAAGTATTGATACACCTATGGAGGAATTAGAGCAGGTAACACAAGTAGTTGTGGAAGAGCAACCTGCTCAAGTAGAACAAGACCAGCGTAGGTCAAGCAGGATACGTCAACAACCTGAGAGATATGGATATCTCATAAGTGATCAGGGTGATGTATTACTCATGGATCAAGATGAGCCTGTGACCTACCAAGAGGCCATAACTGGTCCTGAGTCCGAAAAGTGGCTAGAAGCCATGAAATCTGAAATGGATTCCATGTACACAAACCAGGTTTGGACCTTGGTAGAGCCTCCTATAGGAGTTAACCCTATAGGATGCAAGTGGGTCTTCAAAAAGAAGACTGACATGGATGGTAAGGTACATACCTATAAGGCAAGACTGGTTGCAAAAGGCTGTAAACAAATTCATGGGGTTGACTATGATGAAACCTTTTCACCAGTTGCAATGCTTAAATCTGTTCGAATTTTACTTGCTATCTCCGCATATCATGATTATGAAATATGGCAGATGGATGTCAAAACTGCTTTCCTTAATGGGAATCTTCTTGAGGATGTGTACATGACACAACCTGAAGGATTTGACATACCAGAAGAAGCCCAAAAGATATGTAAGTCACAGCGATCAATTTATGGATTGAAGCAAGCTTCCAGAAGCTGGAATCTTCATTTTGATGAAACAGTAAAACAATATGGATTCATCAAGAATGAAGATGAGCCTTGTGTCTACAAGAAGGTTAGTGGGAGCATGATCGTATTCCTGGTATTATATGTAGATGACATATTACTCATTGGAAACGATGTCCCTACCTTGCAACAAGTGAAGACTTGGTTGGGGAAATGCTTTTCAATAAAGGACCTAGGCGAAGCAGCCTATATATTAATAATCAGGATCTATAGAGATAGGTCACAAAAACTGCTTGGCCTAAGTCAGAGTACATACATAGAAAAAGTGTTGAGACGCTTTAATATGCATGATTCCAAGAAAGGATTCATACCTATGCAACATGGCATGTGTCTGTCAAAAACACAATCCCCTTCAAGTAAGGAAGAAAGGGATCGCATGGATAAGATTCCATATGCATCTGCAATAGGATCTATCATGTATGCCATGCTATGTACTCGACCAGATGTCTCGTATTCTTTAAGTGCAACGAGTAGGTACCAGTCTAATCCCGGTGATGCTCATTGGATAACTGTCAAGAATATCCTTAAGTACTTGAGAAGAACTAAGGACTCACTCTTGATATATGGAGGTCAGGAAGAGCTTGCTGTAATTTGATACACCGATGCTAGCTTCCAGACAGATAAGGATGACTTTAGATCGCAATCTGGTTATGTGTTTTGTTTAAATGGTGGCGCTGTGAGCTGGAAAAGTTCAAAGCAAGATACAGTTGCTGATTCTATAACCGAGGCTGAGTATATTGCTGCCTCAACTGCAGCAAAGGAAGCTGTTTGGATCAAGAAGTTCATTAGTGAACTTGGCATAGTCCATAGCATTGTGGATCCCATTGATCTCTATTGTGATAACAATGGTGCTATCGCACAAGCTAAGGAGCCTAGATCTCACCAACGATCCAAACACATACTTAGGCGTTATCATCTCATTCGAGAGATAATCGATCGGGGAGATGTGAAAATATGCAGAGTACCTACACTTGGCAATGTTACTGACCCATTAACAAAGCCTCTTGCGCAGCTGAAGCATGATGGACATACTAGATCTATGGGTATTAGGGGTATGCCTGATTGGCTCTAGTGCTAGTGGGAGATTGTTGGTGTAAGCCCTAGAGGCCAATACTTTTGGTACTTGTATCGAATTATTTATTAATAATAAAAGGCATTTCTTTATTATGTTTGCTTTCCAAAATAATAAAGTCCCTAGAATGGTTTATTTGTTTAATGAAATGTTAAGTGTGACTTAATCATGAGATCCCATTAAACATAAGACACTATTCTTAAAGTATCCGTAGTCAAGCTTTAATGTGAAGTGGGATAACATTAAAGCATTAAGATTATTATGAAGATAGATTGATGATCACATCTCATGGATCATAGATAAGGAGTTATCAAGTCTTGACATAGGTATGAATATTAGGAGTAATATTTATACTAGATTGACCCGCTATGAGAATACTACATAGAATGTTATGCAAAGTGTCATAAGTTATTCTCATGATGATAATGGTGTATACCACCCTTCGACCTGAAACCACTATGGACCCTAGATGTAGAGTCAAGTACTTTATTGCTGATCAAACGTCATCCGTAACTGGATGACTATAAAGACGGTTGATGGGTACTTCACAAAGCATGCTAAGGGACATGAGTGACCTAGATGGAATTTTCTCATCCTGCATAACAGGATAAATGTCTAAGGGCCCAATATTGAACTGGACAAGGATGACACAGTGTATGTCTTGTGTTCAATATAGACATGAGGGCAAAAGGGTAATTGTACAACACAAATATTATCACGGAAAAGGTTTGGTCAGATCACATGACATTTTCGTGACCTGGATAACAGTGATGTGTTGCTAGATACCGCTCACTGTTTATTATATTAAATGTGTGATTTAATATAACTGCCAACGTCGCGAAAAACTACAGGGTCACACACATAAGGACAGGTTGATGAGAGATAGAATAAATAAGGAACACCGTAAGGTACGGTGCACTTAAGTGTAATACGGAAAGTGGTAAGGTACCACGTGGATAAGTGATATATGGTACATCATAAGGTATGATGTCCATAAGCTTAATTGGGCCTTTAGCTTATAGCCTTAATTGGGCTTTTAGCTTGTAGCCCACACGAGTGATTCTATAAATAGATCCCTTGTGATGCAGCAATTTCACTTGATGCAATTTCGTTTTTGATTCTCTCTCTCACTCAAGGTTTCCGTTCGTGATCAGCTAGCACTGTGACCGGAAGCGATCTGTTCGTGTGGACTCAGTAGAGGCGTTGTTCTTCATCAACGCTCGTGATCACAACATTAAAGGTCTGAATCGCCACAAGAGGTAAATATTTCTATCACTGACCATGCTCATTCGTAAGGATCGCTAAAGGAAAATTTTAAATTCCGCTGCGCTTTTGATCGTAATTTTCCTTCACGGACATAGTCAAAAAATACTACGCATAAAAGAGACCTGCTAGGTTGACAGGCCTAGGCAAAAGTAAGGGCATCCCAGTGAACCAAAAGGGTTCGGGCAAAAATTAGGGATATATATAAAAAAATTATACATCCGGCAAGTCGAAAACTTGAAAAGGCGGCTTGATAAAAAAGGATATCTTGTTAGACGGAAAACCCAAAAGGGCAGTCCAGGAAAAAGTTAGGGATTAAAGCGTACGTGTAACACCCCAATTCTACCCCTCGTAATTAATAATAAAATTAGAGTTTCAAAATTTCATCCAAATATAAATTGAGGTATCACATATTCGTGTTTTTTATCACTTTGCATTATAATGCACATAAAAAAATCAAAAGTCGGATATACCGATTCATAACATAAATCATCATATAAACATATGGCTAATCACAGCACAACGGATGTGTTCACAAAATGTACGTATCATCATGTTATCATCAATACATAAAGTCATAAGATAGTATACATAAACTATCCTAACAAAATAATAACGTCGCCCAAATCTCGAGTGTTACTACTATCAGAGCAGAGCGACTCAAAATAAAGAGACTCGAGCTAATCCTCATCATCCTCGCGGATCACCTGCACGTTACCAATATAAAGGAAACGGCGAAACAAGTAAAGGGTGAGATACTCCAAAACATATAATTAAAGGCATGATAAAATATATAAATAGTTTTGGAATCATAAATGATATAGGTTAATAAGAATATGTCAACAAATATCAAACCTCACATACTTTAAAATCATCATTTAGTGTATAAGATCAACACTTTGATATCATCACATAATCACCATAATCATGTCAAAATAAGACATAAACTCCATTGCCATAAGCTCATATCGTCGCTTTACCGTCATGTTATATCCATCGCATAATTTTCATGAAAATTATCACATCATAATCACTTTATGTTCAACACAAAAATCGTCACAAAACAAGGTATCATATAACATCGCAATTCATTATAAGCCATCAAATAAAACTCAACGCCAAAAGACTAAAAAATAAACATAACTGACTCCATGAGACACGACTATGTTATGCATGTGGTACCCGTTGCTTTGTCCATAACTAGGGACATTCGGCATAAAAGCCCATCGTTGCTTTGGCATAAAAGCCCTCGTCGCTTGGCATAAAAGCCCTCGTCGCCAATGCAATGTATATGACTCGTCAACACGACATCACATACACGACACAACAAAACATCATCATCGCACATCAAAATTGGTATAAAACTCACGTCGCCATATTCATCCACATCAAGATAAACATATCATCCCATCGCATATCATCAAGTATTCATTATAAATAAATCGTCGCAAACATCATATTTAATCACACCACATCATTATCAAATAATTCACTAAATTTCAAACACGGAAAAATAGTCCAACATTAATAATCATCGCGAAAGTCATTCATAATAATCCGCATCAATCATAATCATTAACGTCGCAATTGGATTGTCCATACGCGACTTAAACCGACTAAAACGCAACACATTTCAAATTAACCATAAATTGACTTATTTCGGGTCGCTCTGTTAAAAACTCGTAATATCAAAAAACTAACCTTACCACGACGTTCTACACGTCAAAATTAGATAGTACGTCAAATTTCGTTCAATTCGTTGCAACTAGCTCTGTCACCGAAATTTCCGAAATCGGGAAATTAGACATAATCGGGTTCCAAATTAAATCGGCTAACTTATGTCATATTTATATTTAATTAATATAAATATTTAATATATTAAATTAAGAAAAAAAAAGAAAAAAAACATAAATTAAATAATTTCTAAACTTAGTTTCAATTCTTACTGCAAGTTCTGCTATATTGCATAATTGTCATTGAATACTGCTATTTAACTATAGGAAACGTAATATGCTGCATCCTTTAGTTTCTAACTTTAATATAATAAACATACTAACATACTGCTATTTAACTATAAGAAACGTAATATGTTGCATCCTTTTAGTTCTTAGTTTTTCTTCTATACTGCTACTTTTAGTTTTAGTTATAACTTAACTGCTACTTTAATTTTGTTTATAAAACTAAACTTAACTGCTACTTTAATTTTGTTTATAAAACTAAACTTAATTAATATGATTTAGTTTTTCTAATTTAATTTCTATTAACAATACAATAATCCCACAACACTAACACCTAAATTAACTCTCCTAATTTATCTCAACAAATCTCAAGAACCCTAACATCAATTTTATCCCAAATCAAAATATATCAAATCAAACCCTAACTATAAGCATTGGAAAATCAAACCCCTTACCTTAAATGCTTGAAATGATTCTTGATGATTCAACCAACCCAAAATCCAAGCTTTGTTCTTGCTCCTCTTCTTCTCTTCCAAGACTCTCTTTTTTGTTCTCTAAGTGTGTTTTGTGTTATGATACTTCTATCTCTCATAAAACAACAACTAATGCCTTTGTTTAGATTTTGGTCTTAAGACAACATGAAAATACCATACTACCCTCCACTAGTCTTACTAACCCAAAATATAATTCAAAAGGCCACTTAATCAAAATAACTCCAAATAATTAAAATAACTCAGAAAAATTAAATATCGGTCTGAATAATATTTTACCGAATCGAACGGAATAAAACCGGACCGAACAAAATAATTACCGGTCCCTCAACAAAATACCGGACCGAATAAAATAATTACCGGTCCCTCAAAATAAATACCGGACCGAATAAAATAATTACCGGTCCCTCAAAATAAATACCGAACCGAATAAAATAATTACCGATCCCTCAAAATAAATATCGGACCGAATAAAATAATTACTGGTCCGAATAAAACGTCGCCGAATATATTAACAGATATAACGGTTAATTTAAATATTATCGTCGCAAAAATAAACGTCAAACGGTAACTCGAAAATATTAATATAATATAATATTAAATAAAACGGGGAGTTACAACTCTCCCCCACTTATAAAAGTTTCGTCCTCGAAATTACCTAACTCGAAAAGCTAGGGATAGGAATCCCGCATCTTGCTTTCTAACTCCCACGTCGCACTTTCACCAGCTGCTCCTATCTAAACAACCTTAACCAAGGAGATCTCTTTGCCACGAAGAGACTTTATCTCACGATCTTCGATCCTTAATGGCATCGTCTCCACCGTAAGATTGTCTCGAACTGGAATATCATCCATCACAATCACATGTGAAGGATCTGGAACATACTTCCGAAGTTGCGAAACATGGAACACATCATGCAAGTTCGAAAGATTTGGCGGTAACGCCACTCTATAAGCCACTTTTCCCACTTTACTAGTAATTTGGTAAGGACCAATAAAGCGAGGAGTTAGCTTCTTTGACTTCATTGCTCGCCCAACGCCGGTTGTAGGAGTAACTCGCAAAAATACATGATCACCATCTTGAAATTCCAAGTCTTTTCTCCTTTTATCATGATAACTCTTTTGTCGACTTTGAGAAATTCTCATCTTTTCTCTAATCATCTTCACCGTCTGAGTAGTCTCTCTAACCAATTCTGGTCCAAGCACCACACTTTCACCCGACTCATGCCAACACAAAGGAGTTCTACACCTCCGACCATACAAAGCCTCAAACGGTGCCATTCCAATACTAGCATGAAAACTATTGTTATAAGTAAACTCAATCAAATGAAGGTATGTATCCCATGAACCACCATGTTGAAGAATACAAGCTCGTAACAAGTCTTCCAACGATTGAATCGTCCTTTCTGTCTGACCATCAGTTTGAGGATGATAAGCCGAACTCAACCTCAACTTTGAACCCAAAGCCTCTTGCAAGCTCTTCCAAAATTCAGAAGTAAACCTCGGATCTCTATCCGAAATAATACACAAAGGAATACCATGTAATCTTACAATCACAT
Source organism: Vicia faba (assembly GCA_948472305.1). Taxonomy (NCBI): domain Eukaryota; kingdom Viridiplantae; phylum Streptophyta; class Magnoliopsida; order Fabales; family Fabaceae; genus Vicia; species Vicia faba. Next base: position 225,063 of record CATIWC010000764.1, on the reverse strand, counting down.
GCGTATAAATTTCCGCCAACTTCGATACAGGATAAGTGATGTTAATAGGAATAAAGTAAGTCGACTTCGTAAGCCTATCAACAATCACCCAAATCGCATCGTGTCCTCTTGGTGTATTCGGTAACCCCGTTACAAAATCCATAGAAATGCTATCCCATTTCCACTCTGGAATATCTAACGGTTGCATCAACCCTGCAGGTTTTTGATGCTCCACTTTAGACTTCTGACAAGTCAAACAAGCATAAACAAACTGAGCCACCTCTCTCTTCATGCCCGACCACCAAAATAGTTTCTTTAAATCTTGATACATTTTGGTCGCTCCGGGATGAATACTCAAATTGCTTCTATGACTTTCTTCCAAGATCATTCTCTTCAAATCCACATCATCGAGAATACAAATCCTATCTCGGAACCTTAATACACTCTGAGCATCCAACTGGAAATCTTCATTTTCAGTTTGTCCAATACCAACCAACAAATCAACAAGTTTCACATCAAGCTTCTGAGCTTCTCTAACACTATCAAGGAAATAATTATTGATCTTTAATATTCCCAAGATAACACTCTTCGGCGTCACTTCTACTACAAGACTCATATGTCTAAATTGCTCAATCAATTCCAACTCTTTCACCATCAAAAGTGACATATGCAAAGTCTTTCGACTTAAAGCATCGGCCACCACATTAGCTTTACCAGGATGGTAATTCAATCCAAAATCATAATCTTTCAACAATTCAAGCCACCGTCTTTGTCTCATATTAAGCTCTTTCTGATCGAACAAGTACTTCAAACTTTTATGGTCACTGAATACTTCAAATCTAGAACCATAAAGATAATGCCTCCAAATCTTAAGCATAAAAACAACCGCTGCAAGCTCCAAATCGTGCGTAGGATAATTCTTCTCATGAATATTCAATTGCCTAGAAGCATAAGCAACCACTTTGCCATTTTGCATAAGTACACCACCTAAACCCATCTTAGAAGCATCACAATAAACAACAAACGGTTCTTCAGGATTAGGTAGAATCAAGAGACGTTGTCAACCTTTTCTTCAATTTAACAAAACTTTCTTCACACTTGACATCCCACACAAATGCAGCTCCTTTACAAGTTAACTTTGTCAAAGGAAGCGCCAACTTAGAAAAACCTTCAATGAACCTTCTATAGTAACCAGCCAAACCCAAGAAACTTCTAATCTCAGTAACAGACTTAGGATTTTCCCATCTCAACACAGCATCAACTTTAGAAGGATCAACTGCAATTCCATCACCAGAAATGACATGCCCCAAAAAGCTCACTTCACTAAACCAGAACTCACACTTTGACAACTTAGCATAAAGCTTCTTCTCTTTCAGAACTTCCAACATGATGCGCAAATGTTCTGCGTGCTCTTCTTCTGATTTAGAATAAACCAGAATAGCATCAATGAAAACAACCATGAAATGATCCAAGTAAGGATGGAATATAAGATTCATGTACTCCATGAATACTCCCGGTGCATTAGTGACACCGAAAGGCATCACTAAATATTCATAATGTCCATACCTCGTCCTGAAAGCAGTTTTCTGAACATCTTCTTCTTTCACCCTTATTTGATGGTAACCCGATCTCAAATCAATCTTACTAAACATGCGAGTGTCAACCAATCGTTCCATCAAATCATCAATTCTAGGAAGTGGATACCTATTCTTGATAGTCACTTTATTCAACTGACGATAATCAATACAAAGTCTCATGCTACCGTCTTTCTTCTTCACCAATAACACAGGATCTCCCCACGGTGACACACTAGGTCTAACAAACTTCTTCTCGAGTAAATCTTCTAATTGGCTCTTCAATTCTGCTAACTCAGATGCGGACATCCTGTGTGGTGCCATAGATATAGGTCTGGTACCAGGGACAAGATCCACAGAAAATTCAACTTCTCTTTCTGGAGGTGCACTAGGAATCTCATCAGGGAATACTTCGGGAAAATCGCACACCACCGGAAAGTTTGCTATCACAGCTTGACTCTCCACAGAAAGAGTCGCCATCAACAAGAAAACCAACGCCTCATCCTTCATGAACTCATTCAACTGCTTCGTCGACACCAACATAGATTGTTCTTCTTCTACTAAAGAAGAAAACCTCACAGTGTTGTCATAGAAATTGATATGGACATAATTAGCTTTCAACCAGTCCATACCTAAAACCACGTCCAACCCGACAAGCGGTAAACAAACAAGATCCACCATAAAGTCTCTATCAAAGATTGATAAAGGGAAACTTGCACACACAAAAGAAGTAGTAACCGTTCCCTTAGCCGGAACTTCTACCACCATATCTCTATCCAGAGACGACAAAGTGAGACCCAATCTCTTTACACAATCAACAGCAATAAAATAGTGAGTAGCACCAGTATCAATAATAGTAATAAGAGGAAAGATATTAATGAAACTAGTACCTCAAACAAGACCATCCTCGCTTGCCGTCGGAGCACCCGACAAATCAAACACCTTTCCTGCTTCTTGAGTCCTCTTAGGATTCTTACATTGAGCACTAATGTGACCTCCCTCACCACAATTAAAACAGACCACGTCCTTATGTCTACAATCGCGAGTCATATGGCCCACTTCTCCACATCAGAAACATATCACCTCATTCTCCTTAGCTCTAACATCGCTTCGACAAACATTACTCTTGTGGCCAGGTTTCCCACACTTGTAACAAACAATACTAGCAGGAGCATCTCCCCCACTAGTTCTTCGCCCTTGAAACACTTTCTGTTTCCCTTTACTAGCTGAAGAATCATACGATTTTCCACGGCTTTGCTGACCTTTGTTTCTCTTATCAGACATAATCTTATAATGAGCATTACTGCCCTCCTCAAAGATCCTACAACTATCAATCAAATCTGAAAAAACACGTATTTTCTGATAACCAACAGCTTTCTTAATCTCATGACGCAAACCATTTTCAAACTTGATGCATTTAGAGAACTCGTCATTCGGCCCATCATAATGCAGATAGAACTTGGCCAACATAGTGAACCTTGCAGCATAATCAGTGATAGACATGCTTCCTTGCTTTAATTCCAGGAATTCTATCTCCTTCTTTCCCTGAACATCTTCCGGGTAATACTTCCTCATGAATTCCCTTAGGAAAACTTCCCATGTCACTTCTTCACCAGCAACCTCAAGCCTCTGACGGGTTTCAACCCACCAGTCATCCGCTTCAGCACTTAGTTTATGAGTACCATAACGGATCCTTTGCACAGGAGTGTAATCCATCACACGGAAGATTCTTTCAATCTCCTTCAGCCACGCCAAAGCACCTTCGGGATCATACTTTCCTTGGAAAGTAGGAGGATTCTCTCTTTGGAAGGTTGCCAAACTACGAGACCCAGCGTTCTCGTCAGTATTCGGCGGGTTTTGGAAAGCCTGAGCCATTACCTGCATAGCAGAAACAAGAGCCTCATCATTCCTACTAGTGTTCCTTCCAGCCATAACAACTTCTGCTCAAAACAAAACAAGGATTAGAATCAACAAATAACAATACTTGATTGATAGACGACAACAAACTCAACAACTTGGCTGGACAGACCGACCAGCTTTGATACCACTAATGTAACACCCCAATTCTACCCCTCGTAATTAATAATAAAATCAGAGTTTCAAAATTTCATCCAAACATAAATTGAGGTATCACATATTCGTGTTTTTCATCACTTTGCATTATAATGCACATCAAAAAATCAAAAGTCAGATATACCGATTCATAACATAAATCATCATATAAACATATGGCTAATCACAGCATAGCGGATGTGTTCACAAAATATATGTATCATCATGTTATCATCAATACATAAAGTCATAAGATAGTATACATAAACTATCCTATCAAAATAATAACGTCGCCCAAATCCCGAGTGTTACTACTATCAGAGCATAGCGACTCAAAATAAAGAGACTCGAGCTAATCCTCATCATCCTCGCGGATCACCTGCACATTACCAATATAAAGGCAACGGCGAAACAAGTAAAGGGTGAGATACTCCAAAACATATAATTAAAGACATGATAAAATATATAAATAGTTTTGGAATCATAAATGATATAGGTTAATAAGAATATGTCAACAAATATCAAACCTCACATACTTTAAAATCATCATTTAGTGTATAAAATCAACACTTTAATATCATCACATAATCACCATAATCATGTCAAAACAAGACATAAACTCCATTGCCATAAGCTTATATTGTCGCTTTACCGTCATGTTATATCCATCGCATAATTTTCATGAAAATTATCACATCATAATCATTTTATGTTCAACACAAAAATCGTCACAAAACAAGGTATCATATAACATCATAATTCATTATAAGCCATCAAATAAAACTCAACGCCAAAAGACTCAAAAATAAACATAACCGACTCCATGAGACACGACTATGTTATGCATGTGGTACACGTCGCTTTGTCCATAATTAGGGACATTCGGCATAAAAGCCCATCGTCGCTTTGGTATAAAAGCCCTCGTCGCTTGGCATAAAAGCCCTCGTTGCCAATGCAATGTATGTGACTCGACAACACGACATCACAAACACGACACAACAAAACATCATCATCGCACATCAAAATTGGTATAAAACCCACGTCACCATATTCATCCATATCAAGATAAACATATCATTGCATCGCATATCATCAAGTATTCATTATAAATAAACCGTCGCAAACATCATATTTAATCACACCACATCATTATCAAATAATTCACTAAATTTCAAACACAGAAAAATAGTCAAACATCAATAATCGTCGCGAAAGTCATTCATAATAATCGGCATCAATCATAATCATTAACGTCGTAATCGGATTGTCCATACGCGACTTAAACCGACTAAAACGCAATCCATTTCAAATTAACTGTAAATTGACTTATTTCGGGTCGCTCCGTTAAAAACTCATAATCTCGAAAAACTAACCTCACCACGACATTCTACGCGTCAAAATTAGCTAGTACGTCAATTTTCGTTCAATTCGGAGCAACTAGCTCCGTCACCAAAATTTCCGAAATCGAGAAATCGGATATAATCGGGTTCCAAATTAAATCGGCTAACTTATGTCATATTTGTACTTAATTAATATAAATATTTAATATATTAAATTTAGAAAATAAAAAAAATAAAACATAAATTAAATAATTTCTAAACTTAGTTTCAATTCCTATTGCAAGTTCTGCTATAATGCATAATTGTCATTGTATACTGCTATTTAACTATAGGAAACGTAATATGCTGCACCCTTTAGTTTCTAACTTTAATATAATAAACATACTAACATACTGCTATTTAACTATAGGAAACGTAATATGATGCATCCTTTTAGTTCTTAGTTTTTCTTCTATACTGCTACTTTTAATTTTAGTTATAACTTAACTGCTACTTCAATTTTGTTTATAAAACTAAACTTAATTAATATAATTTAGTTTTTCTAATTTAATTTCTATTAACAAAACAATAATTCCACAACACTAACACCTAAATTAACTCTCCCAATTTATCTCAACAAATCTCAAGAACCCTAACATCAATTTTATCCCAAATCAAAATATACCAAATCAAACCCTAACTATAAGCATTGGAAAATCAAACTCCTTACCTTAAATGCTTGAAATGATTCTTGATGATTCAACCAACCCAAAATCCAAGCTTTGTTCTTGCTCCTCTTCTTCTCTTCCAAGACTCTCTTTTTTGTTCTCTAAGTGTGTTTTGTGTTATGATACTTCTATCTCTCATAAAACAACAACTAATGCCTTTGTTTGGATTTTGGTCTTAAGACAACATGAAAATACCATACTACCCTCCACTAGTCTTACTAACCCAAAATATAATTCAAAAGGCCACTTAATCAAAATAACTCAGAAAAATTAAATATCCTTCCAAATAATATTTTACCGAACCGAACAAAATAAAAACTGAACCGAACAAAATAATTACTGGTCCCTCAAAACAAATACCGGACCGAATAAAATAATTACCGGTCCCTCAAAATAAATACCGGAACGAATAAAATAATTACCGGTCCCTCAAAATAAATACCAGACCGAATAAAATAATTACCGGTCCCTCAAAATAAATACCGGACCGAATAAAATAATTATCGGTCTGAATAAAACGTCGCCGAATATAAAAACAGATATAACGATTACTTTAATTATTCTCGTCGCAAAAATAAACGTCAAACGGTAACTCGAAAATATTAATATAATATATTAAATTAACGGGGCGTTACAATACGACTATGTCCAGTTGGATCGCCCATCTACTTACAGCCAACTTCATTACTAGTGTCAAGTTCAAACGGTACAGAACAATTCAATCATCTTCTTCCAACAGTAAGTGATGAGATGCTTGAAGACATTGGGGCAATAGCAAAGTTGGAACTTGATGGGATCATTTTCACATAGTTTTTTCCTTGTTTTTCCTTTGTACCCTTTCTTCATTCTTACGACGATTTCCTTTTACTAGGATTTCTGTCTCTTTGTATAAAACTGTCTGCTTATAGGAAAACTTTCAGAATCAATGCAATTAGATTTAACAATTCAATTTTTTTATTTTCTCTGTTTTGTTTGCAAAAACATCCAATGATTACATTGTGTGAACATATGCATTTGAACATGATTACTGTTAACAAAATATATGCATAAAAATAGGATTATCATTTACTAAAGACTCTAGGAGTTGGGATAATGTTCAAGTCATCCACAAACCTCCACAGAACAATCTCCATGGAGCAATCTCCACGGAACTATCTCTATAGAGCTATCTTCACAAGCTCATCCCCAATAGAGAGATATCCCCAGCAAATATAATATGCCATCAGACAGAAATTGCAGCATCTTCCAGCGGTTCACCTCTATACCCCCTGATAGATAGCTCAACATGATCATCTTCCCTAATAGGCCCCCTAGCAGATAAGGAAGTTTGATCATTTCCCCAGCATACAGTGAAACTTCCTCAGCGCAACCTATGAAATATTGATCCCCATCAGAGATTATTTCCTCAACATAGTCTACAAGGTTTATTTTCCCAACAGAGTTTATTTCTTTGATATTGCAATTCCCCGACAAGATTCTCTTCCCCGGACATATGCCATTCAACTTTGTCCTCCCTAGAAGAGTTGACATCCATATCTGAAGCTTGGTCAGACAGCACATTAGAGGATTATCCATCTCTTTTGTCCTCAGTCAAGGTACATAAGAATCAAATCCTTCAAAAGAACGATGAACGACCAATTTTCCAGGAATTCTTCTATCCCCAAGCAGAAGTCGAACGTCCCAAGCAGAGTGTCCTCAAACAGAAAGCGGGAATCCCCAGCAAAGACGTTCTAAACAAAATTGAGAAACTATTACCTTCATCCCCAGCAACAATCAGATATTTGTTTTCCCCAGCCAAATATGTTATACAAAGCTACTGATACGTTCCAGCGACATATTGCATCCATACATCATTTACAGAATATCATAACATATGCATACGAAACGCATATAGTATTCTCATTTATTTTGAGAGCACCATAACACAATACACATACATCATGACATTGCATAAAACTAACTTTGTTTTTTTCCAGGTTAGTTCATAAACAGATAAATATTGTCAATAGTTTATCATCCTTCAGATACAATCAGTCAATGATTCATTCTGATACTACTTTAGATACAATCAATCAACAATTTATTCTGATATTCCTTTGGATACAGTCAGGAGTAGACTCATTCCAATACATCTTCCAAATACAGTTTAGATATGATCGAGATATAGATTCATTCTGATACTCATTCCAGTATATCTTCCAGATACAGTCCAGATATGATTGAGATATAGATTCATTCTTATATTCATTCAGGTACATCTTCTAGATACAATTCAGATATGATTTAGATCCATTTTGATATTCATTCTAGTACATCTTTTAGATACAGTCAAGCGTAGACTCATTCTAATATGGATCTCAGATACAGTCGGGAAAAGACTCACTCTAATCCTCTTATAGATACAGTCAAGACATAAACTCATTCTAGAATATCATTCAGATACAATCGAGACATAAGATTCATTCTGACACTCCCCAGCACATCTGCTAGATACAGTCAGACACATACTCATTCTAGTATACTTCTCATATGTCGTCGAACATAGACTCACTCTGATACTCCTATCAACAGTTACTTAGGATGGCATCTGTAAGCCCATCTCCGACGACACTCTATCACCTCTCTGAATGGAATCTTTAAGCTCATTCAAGCAATACAATCAACCAAAAGTGTTACTTCGTGCACATGTGAGTGCAAATTTCTGGACACTTAAGTGTTCAATCCTCTTCCACCTTCAGATCACGAATGGCGTACATGCCAATCTAACTCCTCAAGTTTAAGAAGATTGAACAGGGGAAGTTGTTGTACCCCAAAATTTGTCCTCCCATTATTCAATACAAATTATTTCAATATGTCTCCCCATGCTCCTAGGATTCTTAATTGCTCAAGACTACTCAAGGATTGATCAGACAAACCCTCCTCCTAAGCAGTTGACCTACAACTGGGGTTTTACTTATCTCAATGAAAATTGGACTTCTAATGCCTTAAGTGGATTTCATGATTTCAAATATGTCTTAAAGTATCTTCATGCCAAATTTCAAGCCTTGCAGCACAAGTTTGCTCAGTCAATTAGTCAGATGATTGAAAATTAACTATATTGAGCAAAAAGTCAACTTTGACCAATTTACAGTCAAACTTCAAGGTTTTTGGTCAACATCAACATTTTGAAGTCACATTAATCATTTGATCAAGGGTTGATCATGATTCATCAAGAAAAATCAAGATTCATCAAAAGTCAAAAGTTACTAAATTAGGGTTTTCTTAAGGAGAAGTCAACTGAACTTTGACCAAGAATAACTTCACATACTTAATCATAAATTTCTCAACCAAAGTTAATTTTGAAGGAAATTCAATTCTCTACAACTTTGTCTCTTTAAGCTCATGGCCAAAAATGCTTCATTTGAGAGATATGGGCAAAAATATTACAGGTCATTTTAAAAGTCAACAAAAAGAAAATTTTTGTCAAAGCAATTTACATCAAGTTAAAGTCTTCAAATGAAAAAAAATTACCAACATGGAGATTGTAGGGGACATCTTGAGGTTTCCAAAATGTTCAAGATCGCCTTCATATGATAAAAATTGAGTGAGATATCATTTAGGCAATTTGGGCAATTTTGAGAAAAAACATGAAGTTCAATTTGAGCAAACTTGAATGTTTGGGCTAATGAGCTTATCTTTTAAGGTCTAAACGTTATCCTGACCTCATAATAGACCTCTAAGTCCATTCATGCATCATTCTAATTTTTATTTCATTTATTTTTTATTTTATTCATTTAAATTCAAAATTAAATCAAATAAATATTAAATAAATGTGTAAGGCATAAAAGGCTTGTGATCTGATTTTTTTGGAGACCCGAGAGCGTGCTATAAACCGTGTATCCCTATCCTTGAAACAAATCTTCATGGTTTTACAAGATTTCAATCTATTTTCAAAAAAATCAAAAGATATGTTTTACATGATGTACAAGCCCATCTCTTAACCTAAATCTTCCACTCTATACTCATCATATTCAGACAGAGAGAGGACACAAAAGCTACACAAGAAACAAGGGTTGAGAAGTTGAAATTTGCAAGGAAGAAGGTGAATTTGAAATCCATCATTCATCCATCCTCAAGGCCATCCAACCATTCAAATCAATTCCTGGGGTATCATAGGGTAAGTTTTGATCATTGTTGATGATCAAAGATGCCTGAAACATGCATGTGATGCATCACCAGTTTCATATTTTTGTGAAATTCGTATTTTAATATTCATGATGCTTTGATGTAAACTAGTATCATTAACATGTTCCTGAGACAAAATAGTGCAAGTTTGATCCCTTGCATGAGGCCCATGACGCCATAATGGTCCATTACCATTATTGAACCAATTTGCATTATTTTGGTTGTATCTCTTTGCACAGGTCGAATTAGCCAAAAATAACGCCACCATTGGATTCTCAAGGGTTAATTTAGGGGGATAGGGCTCTTCTTGATCTCTAACGCGCTTTAATTTTGCAGGTTGAAAGATAGCTTCACCGGAGAAGACGACCGGAGCTAGGGCTCCGACGCCTCTCCGGTCCACTGTTTATATTATATTTAATTACTGAATTTGTATAACTGAATGAAAGTGCAACGCGGTTGGTTGAGGCGAAGGCTTGTAACATGGAGGGTGTGGGTTCGGTCCCTGTAGTTTGCAAATATTTTCTGTTATTTTCCATCTAACGCGCAAGTTTCAAATATATCATTCAAGTTCTATTTCCAAACACCAACACGCAATTGGCTTAGTGGCATGCGATGCAGTAGTGAAGCCAGGGGGTGTGGGTTCAACACCCACCCCATGCTTTTTTTTTGCCCTATTATTTTTTAACCTAATTCCTTTTCTTTTCTTTTCCAACCCTATTTGTTTTTTAAGTTAATCATTAAACTAACCCTATTTTTTTAACACTAATAAATTAGAATTAGGTTTTTAACCAATATTTAATTTTCTTTATTTACTAAATTAATTTAATTAGTCAAACTTTTTCTTAAACATTAAAATCAATTAGAATTTATGTTATTAATTATTTTTCATAAAAATCATTACAAAAAAACATGTTAACATAGGACGCACTCTCCATTGTAGTCGCGCAGATTTATTTTCGGTATTTTTTCCTATTATGCAACTGCTCACAGGATGTAATAGCTTAGGTTTAATTTTCTGCACTTTATTTTTCTTTACATTTTTAACTGTTAGTAATTAGGGTTTGTATGGCAAGACTAATAATTGAACTTAAAAAACTCTAATTCTTAAGATAAAATAAACTGAAAACAAACACTCTTCACACTTACACCTCTAGGGTATCCTCTTTTGTTGCCTTATGAAATATTGCTCGCGTCCCTTGAAAGTGGGGATACTTTAGAAAAATACCCTTGGTCAAATCATCATGTCCCTTTCGAATAAAGATCATAATCCCTCGATGACCCTTCGAGCTGCCTAAAAAATGATCTAGTCCCTTCGAGTTGCCTACAAAATTATGGTAGTCCCTTCGATACAATTGCTAAAGTATCCTTACTTGTTGCCTTTGATGACCATACGATGACCCTACGCATGTCCCTTCACATCCAATAGATAGGGTTACCTTCCAACTAATGGTATGTATAATACTATCTCTAAAGGAGAAGGAAAAGAATAAGAAACACTTTAGTGGGTAAGAAAATCTTAATTGATTGCTCATAACTTTTCTCAAAACTTTTTTCCATACTACACTTTCAAACAAATATTTTCAAAAATAACACTTTGTATACATTCTTGAGGACTGGTGCAAGAATCATTACAAAGTCAACCTTACATTGGTGATTTCAAAATATTTTCAAACAAATCATAAACACAAAGCAAGTTTTCAAAAGTGAGCTAAGTAATTAAGAGCCCGTAGGTAACTACGGATGAAAAGGGCGTTAACACCTTCCCTTTTCATATCTTACCCCCCCCCCCCCCCCCGAACTCAAAATCTATCAAAGGTCTTTCATGTTCTTTTCACCTTTCCTAAATATTGGATAAAAGAAAATTCGATGGCGACTCTAGCTATCCGCACATTTGGATAAAACCAAAAAGTCAGTTCTCCCACCGTATTATAAACCTCTATCAAGACATCAAGCTTTAGGATTAAATAAAGTTACTTCACCTTGTAAAAACATAGATAATAGGTACTTCTTAATTCTCTTAAGACATAAGATCATAAATAAATCACCTCCTATTTCTTCACAGTTGAAAACTCCCTTCATTTTAGATACAGATCATAGAATTAAAGTTTCTAGATCATTACGAGATAAATATTCATCTCATAAATATTTATAAGAAGTCCATCTTCCAGTTAAACTAGTAATATCCTTGGAAATCATAATCAGGATCACTTTCTTTATTAAGCCAAGATATATAAAACCTGCACAGTTGTCCTTGAGATAAGCAGTGTATTCTACTTCACAAAGATCCAACGTCTTCATACTCATATGAATGCTTTGACATCGATTGATCTTTACTCTGGTTCCAACATTCTCTTTAGCATAAAAGACATTTTGAAATCAGTACTGATGTCTTTGATATTTAGTCTAGACATTTTGTCCAATTCTCCTTAACTCCTGATTGGATCACCTTCCAAGGAACACGATAACAATAAGAAAACCTTTATTAAAAATCATAAAATAAGCTCCCATAGAGTTGAAAGCAAAAATAAATTGTTATTTTCCTTCTTTAATGGCTTGTCACTTTCATGTCAAACCTCTAGAGTAGAGACTTGAGAATCTTCTTCTTGACCAGCCTCCCATCTGAATACTTTTCTTCCAAACACACTTAGATGTGCCTCTATGAGTGGACTTGAGAAATTTACTATGTGTCTTAGGTCATAATACAAGTGATGAACAATCTGGAAAAAAAAACACTTAATAATTCATAGATTGTGGTATTGATAACTTCTAAATCCTAGAGACCCAGCACATGCTCATTCCCCTTGTCTTCTAAAATATCATGATTCTTCCAACCTGATAAACTTCACAGTTCCATAATCAAATGATTACTAGAATGGTATCACTCTAGCTTTCCAAGCAACACATAGTACCAGAAATATACCTCCCTGAAACTCACCCAATAGGCCAGGGAGCCTGCTCTAATACCAATTGAAATTCTAGTACAAGAAACACATATAAACAAAAATATATTAACAATATACAATGTCAAGACAAATATTACAACATCTGGTAGCAGACTAGATCAATTAAGCTATAAGTGATACATAAATAAAAATTGTTGAATGATAAATAACACGACGCGTTATTAACCTAGTTTGGTGCAACTCACCTACTCTATGGGCTACCAAGCCAGGAAGGAAGTTCACTATCAGCAATATTAGTTCAAAGCTAAACTCCTTCGTTTACAACTTCTCGCCTAATCCCTACCCAATGCAACTTCTACCTAGGTACCTCCTAGATATGAGAAATCTCCATCTCAGTTCCTAAACCACCTTAGTGATATCTAACAGTCCAAATCCCAGTGACTGCAAAAAATACAACACAATTTAAAAGATTACACTTCAAATACAAAAACTCAAACTCTTGCTTAAAAGCTTTGAGTGAGAACAATAACTTGACTAACAGTCAAGTAACAATCAATCGACCATATAGTATACAAAGATACATGGGTGACTTACAAACTACACAAGAGACTCTCAAAACCTAAGATTTATGCTTCCCCTAATTTTACAATTGTTGAAAACTTAAATTACATTAGGTTATGATTCCCCTTTAAATACAACTCTGCAATCCATGGGCTTCGAATTCTGCATCCAAAAGTTTCTTGATCCATAAGCTGAGTGATGCACCAATTATATAGAAAATCTCCTTAAATCTTGGAGCAAACAATACAAGGTTTCATAAATTGTCTCAAGGCCCAATTTAGTAATAAATGCACAAATGGAGATATTAAACCTGTTCCAGATTAAATCTTCTGGACCTGTGAAATAAACTAAGATATATCCACACAAAAATATCACATAATCAAATCAAATCTGCCAAGATTTAAAACATCAGCCCCTGTTGTACCAGACCAAGATGTCATGACATCTACTTTGACATCTGGCTGAAAAACTCATAACAGCAAAACTGCTATAACAGTTGACAAGAATATTGTACCATCTTGATCAACATCATTAGAACCATGTTTTATCAAAATTATGCCAACACCAAAACCATGGAACTAACATAGAGGTGTGATTGGATCTCTTCTATATCTTACGATATCTAGGCCTGATATTATGTTTAGCATTTGCATGTGCGCCCGATATCACGGCTCCCAAGGAATCACATATAAAAGCAATTAAGAATATTATTATATAACTCATTGGTACTTCTAAGTTTGGACTTTGGTATTCCAAGGGAAGCAGTTGTATCTTTGTTGGTTACTCCGATTATTATTTTTTCGGTTGTAAATCGGATAAGAAAAGTACTAGTGGAACTTATCACATGGTTTCAAACCCTTGGTTAGTTGGCATAATAAAAAGAAAGTTTTTGTAGCTTTGTCAACGGCCGAGCCGAAATACGTGGAAGCTAATAGTTATTATGCCCAAATCTTGTGGCTTAAGCAACAATTACTTGATTTTGACATTAAACGTTCATGTAATCCTATCTTGTGCGAAAATACTAGTGCAATTAATCTAACCAAGAATATGGTCCTACATTCTTGAACTAAACATATTGAGATACATCACCACTTCCTTCGTGATCATGTTGAAAAAGAAGATGTTGTATTCGAACATGTTGATAGTAAAAATCAACTTGCCAATATTTTTACAAAACCTCTTGCAACTGAACTATTTATCAATATACATGGGGATTGGGGATTATAGATATCTCCAATGTTGCTTAAATTACCTTCATTTCATGCACTTTAATAATTTTTCTCTAACCCTTGTTTGAGTATTTAACATCATGTGAGTGCATCTTCCATTTCATCAACATTGAGGTAATGTTGTTCTAAATTTATCCTTGAAAGTAAGACTTTTCTTTCTGCATGTTGTTTATATTCCAAATGCTTGATATGTTCAAAATGATAAAATCCATGAATTTTGTTGTACCCCAAAATTTGCCCTCCCATATTCTTCAAAGTTTGTCAAGATCAATCTCTAAATGGTTCAAGATCTCCCCAGGGTTGCACAGTCCAATTGCCTTCTAACACAGTCAAAATTAGGGTTTTGGTTCTTGCAAGGAAGTTGAGGCTTTCAATGGATCAATCAAGTCCCATAGGCCTATATACATTGTCAAGCATCTACATGGCAAGTTTCAAGGCTCACAGGGTCAAGTTGCACAGTCAAAAGCTTCATTTGGTTCACAATCAACTGCAGGGGCAAAATGGTCATTTGGCAGTCAAAAGTCAAAAATTTTGGTCAACATCTTATTTTGAAGCCACAATCATCATTTGATCAAGTCTTGATCATGATTCCACAAGCATGGCTCAAAAATCATCAAGATGCAAAAGTTTCTATTTTTGGACAGCTGAAAAGTCAACTGTAACTTGACCAAGGCATAACTTTTTCATGGTTCATCAGAAAAATTCCATCCAATGCTCATTTTGAAGGGGATGACATTTCCTACAACTCATATTCATATTCCAAGTCCAAGAAATTCTCTCACAAAAAGTTATCAATTTCTACATTATAGGTCAATTTCAAAAGTCAACAAAAAGGCACTTTAAGTCAAAGACCATAACTTGAGATTGGTAAATCAAAATGACATGGGACCAAAGGCATTGGTTAGAGGACTTCAGGACCTTTCCAAAATGTCCAAGAACATGTTCATATGATCAAATTTGAGCAAGATATGCATTGGAAAAGTTAGGAAATTTTTGGGAATTTACAAAAGTCAACTTTGCCTAAAACACTTCATTTTTGCTAATGGGCCTCAAATTCTTTCTTGAACCTTTTCCCAAGGCCTATGCACGACCCATTAAGCTTAAATTGATTTATTTTCTTATTTTTAATTAATTAATTGAATTTTTATTAATATTAATTCATTTAATTGATTTTAATTGTAGGAAAATTCAAAAGATATTATTTTCAAATCTTTTGTGGAGCAAATATGACCAACACATGCTGAAGATTTCATGTATCAATCAAAGAGGCAAAAAACTCCATGTTTGGCAAGCTTTATCAATCAAAAATATGCAAAAAGATTTGATTGGAAAAAAGATTGAAAACATAATGCCATGGATCTTTGACCTAGTTTGTACCCTAATTCCCTTCCAACATAAATATTGAAGCCAACCCTAGTGTTGTGGACGTGCAAAACTGCTGCAAAGAACCCTTATCAAATTGAAAAAATTCCAAGAAAGCTTGAAACTGAATTCCCCTTTTCAGGCCCTTTCAAGGAGATTTAAAGATTCAAATACGTTGCTGGGACACTCAGGAACCTATTGCAATCACAAACAAGCTCTAACACTCAAAGAATCACTCACTTCAGTCACACGGTTTGCCTAATTTTTCTAGAATCGAAACTCATAATTCTTGCATACTTAACATGATATAATTGTTGCTTTGCATTGCTATGACCTTTCTGAAGCTGGTGATATAGGTTAATTGCATTATGGTGCCCTGAAACGTAAACTACCATGGACGAATTCTAGGTTTTCAAAGTTCTCAATTTAGGGCTTTACAGCATAAGTAAAATCAGAACCAATGATACCCATGGTTGAATTCGTCAAGGCCGAACGAATTCAACCCAACCATCACGCCCTTTTTATGTAACGCACAGAGCTAATCGCTATTTTTGCATTTTGCAGTTTGTGGGGGTTAAAAACCCCCGCTATCTTGTTTTCGTTTTACAGGAAAAAGGATGAAGATGAAGACGTGTGTGTGCATGATTGGTCCATTTAAATGAAACGCGCGCTTTTTCATAATTGTTAGCATATGCTGTTGTTTTATATAATATATTTGTTGCATATTATATTAACAAAGACAATGCAGTGGCGTGGTGGTTGATGACGTGCTTGGCAACTACTGGGACCTGGGTTCGATTCCCAGGTCCCCCAAACCTTGTTTCATATTTTTTTCTAACATCTTCACATGCAGCGCTTGTCCAGAATTCCACCATAAACCTCACTCATCCAGCGTGCCAAGTGTCTTCAACAGCCATCCAAAGACCATGGGAGGAGGAATACCATGTTCTTCAGTCAAAGCATGTGCAGGCAATCCAGAAAGTCAACAGGCTTGGCTTATTGGGCCTAAATTTCCAACCTTCACCTCCATTGGGTCCAACATACCCCATCTGGTTTTACTATCTTTTTTTATTTATTTGCTTTCTCCTTTTAATTCTTTTAAATAATTATTATTATTATTAATTCATAAATTAATTATTTTTTTATAATAAAATCAGGAACTTAAAATATTATTTATTTTTTATTAATTATTAATTTCACTTTAATTCATTATTTTGTAAATAAAATACTAATTAACTAACTTAGTTTAAATTAGGTCAATTTTAATATTTTTTTCATAAATAAATAAGAATCATGTAGAATTAGGGTTTGACAATTTTCAATCATATTTTCTTATCATCATTATTCTCATTTATTAATTATTATTTTTGTAAATAAAATGTAAATTAATTAAATTAGTTAAATTAGGTTAACTTTAACTTTTTTGACAATAAATAAAATAAACTTAGAATTAGGTTTCACTAACTTTTAATTTTAATTCCTTTTCTTTTTATTTTCATAAAACATAAAAAACACAAAAAAAACATTTTTCTTGTAAATAATTAATTAATTAATTAGGTTTAGGGTTAATATTTTAATTAAATTGTAAAAAAGGACAAAACTTAAATTCTTTTCTCAAAAAGGGTCAAAACCCTAAGGACGTCCCGATTCTATTTCTTTTCGCACCTTATTCTTATTTTGATTATTTATGTATCTGCCCAAAGGATGTAATAGTTAATTAGGTTTTATCGTTTTCTTTTATTTTCTTGCACTTATTTTCCGAAACGGGTTTTTGTTTTTGGCGATGTATAGACCCGCGCCTTGTAATAGCGTAGATTCATATTTCCGCACTTTATTTTCCACACTCTTAACTGTTAATATGCATGCAAGACTGAATGACAAATAAAACCAATCCGTAGCTCACAAATGCATGTTCAAAGATAAACATTAACTGGAAAAAAACACACATGCACATGCCACTCTTAGGGTACGCCTCACTGGTTGCCTCGAACGTGGTCGTCAAGTATAGGGTGTTTTAGAGGTCGCCCTCCTGTCTAAGATCCAGTTGCCTCGAAACGGTTGCCTCGGATAAAAAAGGATCTAGGACATTAGGGTTACTTCTAAGGTGTCCTACTATTGCTTCGGTGACCACACTGTCCCTAATAATCGAATTGACCCGAATACCTCCAACGACGGTGCTACCTACTTCTCAATAGTGGGATGGCACTATCTAAAGGACTCTTACACAGCCTAATTCCTTAGAGTGGGTAGATCTCATGGGTACTTGCTCTTTTCAAAAACAAACAAAAATACTTTTCACACTGACACTTTCAAAAGTTTTCAAACAAATTTTTCATACACTCTTGAGGACAGATACAAGAGTTACTTAGAAATTTTTCAAACGAAACTTTTTCAAAACCCACACACATTTGAAAAGCAAACATATTTTGAAAACATAAGAGCAGGTACCTAAGAGCCCGTGGATAACCACAGATAGAAAGGGTGCTAACACCTTCCCTTTCTATAATCTACCTCCCGAACCGAGAAACATCTCGAAAAGGAATTTTGCTGTGCTTTTGTCCTTTCCTTGTTGGAGAAAGTAAAAGACGGTGGCGACTCTTGCTTACCGCGACATTTCGCGAACCAGCATTCCAAAACAGTCAGTTCTATTTCCACCGATCACAGAACTGGCGACTCTGCTGGGGACACTTAAAGTGAGGTGTACCTTAGGATTAGATCATATTTATGTTTTCAATTGCCTGTTTTGATTGCTTTAATATTGTGGGCCTGTTTTGGGAGTTTCATAGATCCTAACCCGGATCTGGGGGAAAACTTTTAGGTAGCAACAAACTGTGAGGGAACTGTGTGGGGTATACCGACACGGTTGAAGCAGTTGCTACGTTGATGTGGCACTTTGGTGAGTACCGGTAACCCTTGAGTCAAGTCAAGGAGAGTACGGGGCCGCCGCGTGGTGTCGTGAAGCATCAACTGACCTTATGAACCTTACTTGACCATCCTGGCCTCTTTAGGGTAGTGAGATCACCGACATTGGTGCAGTCCGAAGTTGGTAGATACTCGATACTACACTCATTGAGGGTTGTTTTCTTGGAATATTTTGATCGCCAATTCAGTGGCTAAATCAAAACAATGAACACAGAAAATAACCCAATGATATTAGACCCTTAGAACCCGGTTACTTCCGATAGGACAGGTTTTTGAGCCCACCAACTTCAAGAGGGTAGTACCTAGACCCCATGCTGGCCTAAACTCTAAGGGTTGTCTTGTGTGACTTGTGTGCCTTATCATGTTTGCCTTTTGTGAATACTTGTGGTGTGTTTTTATCATAACATCATAACATCATACAGCATCATATGCATCCACTAACCACTTCAAGGGTTCGAATCTTCATCTTTGTTCTTGTTTTGTAGGACATGGAAACTATCCGCAGAAAGACAATTCAGGTCAACCTTGTAAGGGTCCCTCCTCAGCTTAAGGAGCTTACATCCAGGATTCCCGAGAACTCTTCCTTCAGTGAAAGGCATGGTAGACTCATCAGCTTGGTCAACACCAACATTGAAGAAGATATGATAAAAGTTCTCTTCCAGTTCTTTGACCCTTTGCATCACTGTTTTACTTTCCCGGATTATCAATTGGTGCCTACTTTGGAAGAGTTTTCTCAGTTTCTGAAGGTTCCCATTCTCAGTCAACTACCCTACAACGGTACGGAAAGGGAACCAAAACTTAAAGAGGTTGCTAAAGCATTACGCCTACAACCATTTGACATCAAGGGACATTGGGAAGTTAGAAGTGGTATCAAGGGATTCTTGGCAAAGTTCCTGTTTGAGAAGGCCCAAGAATGTTGGAATTCCCTTGACCTACAAGCTTTTGAAGAAGTGGTGGCACTCCTTGTCTATGGGTTGGTATTGTTCCCTAATCCGGATCAGCTTATAGATATCAATGCTATCAAGATCTTCATGTCCAGGAATCCCTTACCTATGTTGCTTGGGGACATCCTCCACTCATGTTACACTCGAACCATGAGAAAAAGAGGTGTTCTCATGTGCTGCACTCCTCTCCTGGCAAGGTGGTTTATTTCGCACCTTCCACAATCAGTTCTGAAGAACGAACGGGGTTTGAGATGGTCACAACGATTAATGACTCTCACACATGCTGATATACATTGGTGTTCTCGGTCCAGAGAAAATGTCACTATCATTGATCGTTGCGGAGAGTTTCCTAATGTTCCTTTACTTGGAATCAAAGGAGGCATTACTTACAACCCGTTTCTGGCTTTGAGACAGTTTGGATACGCTCGGAGGGATGGCCCTCATGACATGTTGATTCCTGACATAGTTTTTGACTTTGATAACGATGCACAAGGACTTCGCCAGAGATTCATCAGAGCTTGGAGGATGCCCAACAAGGTAGATAGCAAGACACTGGGGCACAAGAACTCCATCCCCTTGGAGCCTTATCTCAAGTGGGTACGAGCCCGCTCCCAGAAGTTGGTGATTCCATATCCTCATGTTCTCCCCGTGATCAAAGAGCCAGTTTCGGAAGGAGAGGTGTCATACACCATTCAACATCCTGACATGCCAACATCTTGGGAAGAAATGCAAAAAAGCTAGATCCAACTCAAGGAAGAGCAGAATTCTCTTGAAGCCAGTCTACATGCCAGTGAGAAGAAGGTCTTGGAGCTCACCCGTCTACTTCACGAGGAAAAGACTCTCAACACTTACATAGCTCCAAAAAGGATGCGCAGTGTCTTTTGGGATTAATTATTTTGTAATGTTTTGCCCATGAGGCCCTGATGTACTGAACAAATTATTTCTTAATAATAACGTGTGTTCCTTTTTTGTCTACAACGAATTTGAACTTTCGAACCCTTGAATGCATCGCATAAATAGCATATCATGCATCATGTGCATAACATGTACTCTTTTTTTACAGGTTGCTTAATCTTTTTCGCTGTTTATTTCAGCAGTCATCATGAATCCTGAATCATCCAATGAACAAGCTATCAAGGCCCTCCAGGCCCAGAATGCCCAGTTTCAAGAGTTGGTCATGAGCTTAGCCCAAGGTCAAGAGGAATTGAAGGCTCTGCTGGTGAAGAAGAAGAAGAAGAGAACTGTACTGTTCAACACTGGACGGAGGTTTGGTAATACACTGCAAAATGAGGCTGATCAAGCTACTTCCTCTGTAGGGAAAGACAGCCCCCAAGGGGGAAGGGTTCCTAGTCCTGTGGTCTCCGACAACGAGACAGATTTCAATGATGAGAAGTACCCTCCCGCTGAAGACAGGTACAAACAGCTAGAGGACCGTCTGAGTGCCATGGATATTCAACAGGTGCCTGGGTTGGATTTTGGGGATCTAGGTTTATCTTCTGGGGTGGTGATCCCACACAAGGTCAAGGCACCTTCTTTTGCGAAGTATGACGGGGCTTCCTGCCCTAAGCTGCATCTCAGATCCTATGTAAGGAAGATCCAACCTTACACTGCAGACAAGAACTTATGGATCCATTTCTTCCAGGATAGCCTTTCAGGGGCTCAACTCGAGTGGTTCTATTAGCTGGATGGAGCCAGTATTCGAAACTGGGAGGACTTGGCTACTGCATTTTATAAGCAGTATCAGTATAATGCCGACCTCGCTCCTACCCGTACCCAACTCCAGGGTATGTCGCTAGGATTGGGAGAAGGTTTTAAGGAGTATGTGAAAAAGTGGAGAGACCTGGCTGGCAGGGTGCAGCCACCGTTGACTGACCGTGAACTCGTGGACATGTTCTTGGGGACCCTGTCTGGTCCGTTCTTCAACCATCTGATTGGTAATTCTTCTGCTGGGTTCACAGATCTGATCTTAACCGGGGAGAGGATAGAAGCTGGTATTAAGTCGGGGAAGATACAGAAAGGTGCATCCTCAAGTTCTGAAAAGAAGCCTTTCAAAAAGGAATCAAGTGTTGTTTATGGTTCCAGGAAACAGAATAAACCGGGACGCCGCCAAGCTGTCAACACGGTGGTAATTTCAAATCCTGATGCCACTCCTCGGCAATATAACCAACCAAGGGGTGAGAGACCCAGAAGGGAATACACTCGGCTTAGTATGACCTTATCTCAGATACTGCCGCAACTGCTGTCAACCAATCTGGTAACCATCAAAGAAGCTTCGAAGGTTGTGAACACAACATCTCCGAAGTACAATCCCAACGCCCGTCGCGCTTATCACTCTGATAGCCCGGGGCATACTACTGACGACTGTTGGGCTCTAAGGAATAAGGTTCAGGACCTTATTAATGCTAAGGAAATACAGTTCGAGGCACCCGAAAGGCCTAATGTTGTGACTGCTCCCATGCCCCAGCATGGAGTGAATGCTGTTGAGGAAGACCTGTATGTGGCCTCTGTGGAAGATATTGTTACTCTGTTATTGACTATCAAGAGAAACCTGTTGCTAGCCGGTTTATTTTCGGGATGTAGTAAAGGTTGCCTTCTATGTTCTGTATCACCTGCTGGTTGTCCTTTGCTGAAGTCAGGCATCAAAAACCTGATGGATAGCAAAAAGATCTTGTTCAAGAAGATTGTTGTTCCTGTTGTCCCTGCTGAAGAAGTGTCCATTGTTACTATTTTCAACAACTCTCCTAAGGCTCCCTCAAAGAAGCCTGTCAAAATCATGTCTGCTCAGAAGATTGCTCCTATCATCATCATTGTTCTGGGGCCCCTCCCCTATACATCTGACAAAGCTGTCCCGTGGCACTATGGGGCAGATGTTTATGTGCTCGGAGTAAAATAAGAGTTTGATACCAGTACCAGCGTCACCAATATCACCGGGCCTGCCAAGGTTACTCGTAGTGGTAGGCTGTTCTCACCAGATATTGCACCTCCAGCCATTCAGAGGCCTCTTGTCATCACACCTGCAAGTGTGCCCACTTCCCTGCCTGACCAAGTTCCTGTTTCTACCCCTGCTGCCGAGTCATCTGACGCTCGGGGCAAAGGGACTGCTACTGATGTGCCTGCCCGGACGGAGGCACCAAAGACAACCACTGTTGAAGCTTCCCAGTAAGAGATGGAAGAGATCCTCAAGATCATTAAGAAAAGTGATTTTAATGTAGTTGAGCAGCTGGGGAACACCCCATCAAAGATTTCTATGCTATCACTGTTGTTATGTTCAGAGGCCCATGCCAAGGCCCTGATTTCCTTCCTGAAGATGGCCCACGTGCCACAAGAAACATCTGCTGATCAATTTACCGATTGTGTGGCCAACTTGACTGCTGACAATGGTTTGGGTTTCTCTGACGCTGATCTGACCGCCAAAGGAAAGAACCATAATGACGCCTTGCATGTTTCCATTGAATGCAGGGGCACTACTCTTGCTCATGTGTTGGTAGACACCAGTTCTTCGTTGAACGTATTACCCAAGAAGGCCCTAGACAGGTTGGATTGTGAGGGTTTAGAGCTGAATCCTAGTAACATTGTGGTCCGGGCCTTTGACGGGTCGAAAAGGATGGTGCATGGTGAAGTTGACATTCCAATCAGGGTTGGTTCTCAGGTCTTTGATTCAACGTTCTATGTGATGGACATTCGTCCATCCTATTCTTGTTTGCTGGGTCGTCCATGGATCCACAAAGCTGGAGCTGTGACCTCAACTCTACATCAGAAGCTTAAATACCCGGTCAGAGGGAAGATTGTTACAGTGCAGGGGGAGGAAGAATATATGGTCAGCCATCTTAATTCATTCCAGTACATAGAGATGGATGGGGAGTTCATTTAGACCCCCTTTCAACATTTTGAAGAGGTGCCTCGGACACTGGCGTCAGCAGAAACTGTAACTGAAGAGGGCTCTCCTTTGAAGATGGCTTCCTTGAAGGATGCCCGGGCTGTGGTTGAGAAGGGTGAGTGTGCAAACTGGGGCCGACTTCCTGATTTTACTTCGAAGACTGACAAATTTGGCTTGGGTTTCACTGCAGAAGCTCAGAGGGTTGTGCGTAAGGCAAGGATTGGAAGACCTCCTGTGTTCATCACCAACCCGGGAGTGAATGCTATTGAAGACAACATGGAGGAATCCGAATTCAACAGCTGGATCTACCCAACAACTGACGGTGGACCAAGCAACTGGACTGCCAAAGACTACATACCTATTACTTTTGTCACTCAGTAATGAACTCCTTTGTTTTAAATTTGTAACGAACAATAATTTGAAACTTTATGGCCCGGTGTCTTACCCGGGGCACCGTGGCTTCATTTGTGAGGGCTTATTATTTGTCATTTTCATATATCATGAATAAAAGCATTGGACATTTTTCGCATTTCAAATCTTGTGCTCCCTTTCTTTCTTTATATATTGCAAAAACAGCTATATTTACACACACTCACATATACAGGTTCCAATCCACTCTGGATCTCACTGGTAACGACTCTGCTACTGCCAGTTATGACTTCGAAAATCCGATCAACTTAGCCGAAGACGAAGGTGAAGATGATTGCGAAGTGCCTGGTGAGCTTGCAAGACTGCTACTCCAGGAAGAGAGGGCCATTCATCCACATGAAGAGCCAGTGGAAACGGTAAATCTGGGTACTGAGATAGACAGAAAGGAAGTCAAGATTGGTGCCAATCTGGAGCTCAGTGTGAAACAACGGTTGATTCAGATGTTGCATGATTATGTGGAAATCTTTGCCTGGTCTTACGAAGACATGCCTGGGTTGGATACTGACATTGTGGTTTATCACCTGCCTACCAAGGAAGACTGCCCTCCGGTTAAATAGAAGGTCCGCCGTATGCGTCCAGAGATGTCCGAGAAAATCAAAGTTGAGGTTATGAAACAATTTGATGTCGGGTTTCTAGCAGTGACTTCTTACCCTCAGTGGGTTGCCAATGTGGTTCCAGTGCCGAAGAAAGATGGTAAGGTCCGAATGTGTGTTGACTACAGGGATTTGAATAGGGCGAGCCCCAAGGATGACTTCCCTCTGCCTCACATCGACGTTCTAGTGGACAATACTGCTCAGCATAAAGTATTCTCTTTCATGGACGGTTTCTCCGGTTACAATCAGATCAAGATGGCTCCTGAAGACATGGAGAAGACCACTTTTGTTACTCAGTGGGGCACCTTTTGCTACAAGGTCATGCCTTTTGGGTTGAAGAATGCTGGGGCAACCTACCAACGTGCCATGGTTGCTCTGTTTCATGATATGATCCATCATGAGATCGAAGTATATGTTGACGATATGATTGCAAGGTCCCAAACAGAGGAGCAACACCTTGACCATCTGCAGAAACTGTTTGACCGTATGAAGTTGTACAAGCTGAGGTTGAACCCAAACAAGTGCACCTTTGGGGTGAGATCTGGAAAATTGCTAGGCTTCGTCGTGAGCGATAAAGGTATTCAAGTGGACCCTGCCAAAGTGAAAGCCATACAAGAGATGCCGACTCCCAAGACAGAGAAAGAAGTCAGAGGCTTTCTAGGACGGCTGAATTACATTGCCCGATTCATCTCACATCTAACTGCTGCCTGTGAACCAATCTTCAAGATGCTGAAGAAAGATCAAGTAGTACGTTGGAACGATGAATGTCAGGCCGCTTTCGACAGAATCAAAGAGTATCTCCAAGAACCACCCATTCTTATGCCACCGGTTGAAGGGAGACCTCTAATCTTATACTTGACAGTACTTGACAGCTCAATGGGGTGTGTGCTGGGGCAGCATGACGAGTCTGGCCGAAAAGAGCACGCCATTTATTACCTTAGCAAAAATTTTACCGACTGTGAGACCCGATACTCACTGCTCGAAAAGACTTGCTGCGCTTTGGTATGGGATGCTCGCCGGCTGAGACAGTATATGTTGACTCACACTACCCTGTTGATTTCAAAAATGGATCCAATCAAGTACATATTCGAAAAGCCTGCTCTGTCTGGAAGAATAGCAAGATGGAAGATGATCTTGACGGAATACGACATCCAGTACACGACCCAAAAAGCAATCAAGGGAAGTGTATTTGCAGACCATTTGGCACACCAGGCAGTGGATGATTACCAATCGATGAACTTTGAATTTCCAGACGAGAATATCATGGTAGTGACTGATTGTGAAGTACCTGGACCGGATGAAGGACCTGAGGAAGGATCCTGATGGTCTATGCACTTTGACGGAGCCTCCAACGCTTTGGGTAATGGTATTGGCGCTGTGATCATCTCCCCTAAAGGCACTCATACTCCACTTACCGCCCGACTATGTTTCAACTGCACCAACAACATGGCGGAGTATGAAGCGTGCATCATGGGTCTTCAAGCTGCAATTGACTTAAGGATCAAGTTTCTGAGGGTTTTCGGAGATTCCGCTCTCGTGATCAATCAGATCAAAGGCGAGTGGGATACGAAACACCCAAATCTTATTCCTTACAAAGAGTGTGTGTTGACATTGATCCCTCATTTCACGGAGATAACTTTTGAACACTTCCCAAGAGAGGAGAATCAGTTGGCAGACGCGCTGGCTACGATGTCTTCCATGTTCAAAGTCAAATGGGACAACGAGGCTCCCCGGATCATTATCTGGAAATTGGATGGACCTGCATATTGTTGTGATCTCGAGGCTGAAGAGGTAACCGAAAAACCCTGGTATCATGAAGTGAAAAGGTACTTAGAAGCTCAAGAATACCCCGAGGGTGCATCTGTTAATGACAAGAAGTTTCTAAGAAGGTTCGCGGTGAAGTTCTTCCTCAGCAACGGCATTCTGTACAAGCGAAACCATGATTCAACCTTACTATGTTGCATGGGTAAGACTGAAGCAGAAAGGATCATGTCGGAGCTACATGAAGGTACCTTCGGAACACACTCCAGTGGATATACTATGGCAAAGAAAATCCTCCGGGCAGGATATTTCTGGTCCACAATGGAAGCCGACTGTTACCAACATTCTCGGACGTGTCACAAATGCCAAATATATGCAGATAAGGTGCACATTCCTCCAGTACCTCTGAACATATTGACAGCACCTTGGCCTTTTGCAATGTGGGGCATTGATATGATCGGCGAGATCAGACCTACAGCATCCAACGGGCATTGCTTCATCCTGGTAGCGATTGATTACTTCACAAAGTGGGTTGAAGCAGCTTCCTTCGCTACCGTAACCAAGAACGTCGTGGCACGGTTCATTCGGCATAACCTGATCTGTCGATACGGTGTACCAGAAAGGATCATTACGGACAATGGTACCAATCTTAACAACAAGATGATCACTGAGCTCAGCGAGCAATTCAAGATACAACACCACAACTCTTCCCCCTACCGGCCGAAGATGAATGGGGCTGTAGAAGCGGCAAACAAGAATATCAAGAAGATTGTGAAGAAGATGACAGTGACCTACAAAGATTGGCACGAGATGTTACTGTTTGCTCTTCATGGGTATCGTACCTCAGCACGGACGTCAACAGGGGCAACACCCTTTTCCTTGGTCTATGGCATGGAGGCAGTCTTGCCTATTGAATTCCAGATACCATCTCTCCGGATAATGAAGGATGCAGATTTGAGCGAAGATGACTGGATCCAGACTCGGCTTGATCAATTACACCTAATTGACGAAAAGAGACTCACCACTATGTGTCATGGTCAGACGTACCAAAAACGGATGATCAGGGCATTTAACAAGAAAGTTAGACCACAAGAATATCAAGTTGGGGACCTGGTCATCAAGCGCATCATTCTTCCTCAAAGTGATCCCAGGGGAAAATGGACCCCTACGTACGAAGGGCCATTTGTGGTTAAACATATCTTCTCAGGAGGAGCTATGATTCTAACCACCATGGATGGTGACGACCTTCCTCACCCCGCCAATGCAGATATAGTAAAAAGATACTACGTATGAATAAAAGACCCGCTAGGTTGACACACCTAGGAAAAAATAAGGGCTTCCCGGCGAACCAAAAGGGTTCGGGCAAAATAAGGGATGAAATGAAAAAAAATATGTACACACGGCAAGTCGAAAACCTGAAAAGGCGGCTTGGGAAAAAATGGGTATCCCGGTGGACTGAAAACCTGAAAGGGCGGTCAGGCAAAAATTAGGGATAAGCGTAATTGTGATACGGTGGGAGAACTGACTAGTGTTTTGCGTTCGTATTCGCACTTGTGCGGTTGAGCAAGAGTCGCCACCGACTTTTTATTTTATCCTAAAGGAAAGGTTAAAAAAAGCACAGCAAAAACCTTTTGAGATGATTTCGCGGGTTCGGGGGGTAGATTATGAAAAGGGAAGGTGTTAGCACCCTTTCCATCCATGGTTATCCATGGGCTCTTAGTTACTTGGTTTTTTAGATCACTTGCCTTGTTTTTTCGATTGCTTTGAAAATGGTGTGTGTGTGGGTGCTTTTTGAAAATGTTTTTTGGAAAAAGATGCCTTGTCTTAGGCAACTAATGTATTTGACTCGTGATTGAGTGTTTTACAAAAGTGTGGATCTTTTCGAAAAGATGTTTCAAATGTTTTTGAGAGTTTGTTTTGAAAGTGTTGTGGATTGTGGTTTTTGAAAAGAAGGCAAGTGTTTTTGCAAGTTGATCTCAAGTAACTAAGAGTTTTGTCTACCCTATTGTACTCAAAGGTTTTTGTTATGTTTTAACCCCTTTTTAACAATTTTGTTCCACCATTGAACTTGATGGACAATCTTGCGTTTAGGAAGTTTATTCGGGACGGGCGCGGGTCATCGTATGGACCATGAATGCAATGGTGCCAAGTGTCTTTGGCAATTTGCTTTGAAGGGACTATGATCATTTCGTTTAGGCAACACTTTGAGACTTATGATCATTTGATTTTGTTTTGCCAAAGATACTCGACGTGCAAGCATGGCCCATTTTGGAAGGCAACATGTGGGATTACCCTAGGGGGTGCAAGTGTGATTGTGTATTGATTACATGTATTTGTCTGGTATTAGGTTATCTAGCGTTTGATTTTATGTACATACAAACCCTAGGTCTAACCATGGTATAATTGGAAAACTGTAAATTGCGGAATGTAAAATCTACGCTATTACAAAATAGTGTCCGGGAGTGGGGGTATAAATGTACAAAAGGGGATGAGACTTATAGTATCCAATAAGTTACAACCAAATCGAATGTGCGATCAAATGTAAATATCGAATATACAAGATAAACAAATGTATAGGAGCAATATGAATGGATTTGCATTGTGTAAGTATAAGTGTGTATATGTATTGTATGTAATTTATTTACAAGTGCGGCATGTGAAATTGAAGCGTATTAGGGTTTTTGACCTAAAGAAATGTTCACTTAGTCTTGTATTTTTGTATTTAGATATGTACAATGAGAAAATGTTTTAATTGAAAGTTCTTATTTCTAATTAAATTATGTATAAAATGTATCATGGTTTATTATATACAAAGAAAAGTATTTTAATCAAATGTTTATGAATTTTAATATTAGAAACAAAAATGTATTTTTATTATTATGTACAAAAAGTATTAAATGTCCAAAATTAAATTATGTATGTTAAAAAAAGTATTTTTTTAAATGTTATGTACAAAATATATTTTAATTAAAAGGATAGAAAAATATTTTTAATTTTAGTTATATGATATAAAAAAAAAGTATTTATTATCTATGTGAAAAATGTAAAAGAGGTAATGTATTTTATTATGAATATGATTTTTTTTTGCAAAGAATAAATAGGAAGAAAATATTGTTCAAAAATGGTTAGTGTTAATGTTTTTGTTAAAAGAACAAGAGGCATTTTAATGGGCTTAGGCGGATTAGAGGCAAGATAAGGGGGTGAGAATTAAAATGTTTGGGCTTGGATGCATCAGAAATGCGCTGGCCCAAAGTGGAGCAAATGTCTTAGGGTCTGAAACATATTTTCATTTGGAAAGCAAAGTTTTTAGGGTTTGAGCGCGCCGCTCACTTGTTCGTCTTCTTCCTCGCTTCCTTCGTCTCTCCAACCCAGGGCCCTTGATTCCCTCCACCCTTCGACTACCGGGCGCCACCTCCGTCCTCGTCTCCTCACAGCTTGTTCAATTAAAGATGGCCGAAGAGGTAATGATCTTTTCTGGACGTTTTTAGGGTTTTTAACTACTGTCTTTACATGTCATGATTGAATCTTATTTTGTGTTTCATTGTTTCTGTGAGCGAAAAAAAAGGGAAGAGAATGGGTTTATACCTTAGGTTTTTGGGAGATGGAGATGAGGCGGAATGGAGGCGCTGAGGATGGCCGGTGGGTGGAGAACGCAGCGCTGTGATGATCTTAGCTTTGCAAAGTCTCCTGGTATTTCTGTATTAACCCTCTTGCTTAGGTTTTATGATGTGTTCTGAAAACCTTTATCCTGAAATAGACTCACTTCTTTATCTCTTCTCTGCGTGTTGCCTCAATTTGTTGCTTTGAATTGCTGATCTTGTACTTATGTATGCTTTCTGAGATGCTTCCCTGAGTTTGAAATGTGATGCTTTGATATTTGTTGCCCCTTGAACGAACTTTCTCTCTTCTTCTCTTGTTGCCCTATGTTACCTTGAACTGGATGCCTTCTGAGATTTCGCCCAATGATGTTATACTGAGGGCCTTTATGCTTGAAATGCTATGGCTTTGAGCTGGTTTCTGTGTTGGCAGTAAGCTTGGTGTTTGACAGGTAAATGGTTGTTTGACAGGGGTTCAGGCTTGACAGGCCTGTAGAGGCTTTTGTTTTCTTCTTTTGAACTGTGTGTTTGATGGTTTATTGACAGGCATGGTGAGGTTTTGTGGTTCTGAGGTTGAATGCTTAGCAATTTTTTGAGTTTGTATGTATGGTTCAGGCAGGGTTGTAGTATTTTACAGGGTGCAGGTTAAGCTTCAGCATGTTTTTATGTTTGCTTGGCTTGGTTTTATCAGTTTGCAGGTTATGGTGGGTTTTTTGGTGAAGCTTAGGCAAGTTCACTTAGGCTTCAAAATGCTTAGCAGGTTGTTTTAATGCAGGTTGAGTTTTGGTTTCAGCTTGCAGGTTATTGTTTGACAGTATGGTGGGTTTGGAGGTTTCACAGGATTTACTCCAACAGGTTTTATGGCTTTTGAGGTTATGACAGTAGATTGGGTTCTGTTGAGGCTTCAGGCTCTTTTTTTTTGTTTTTTTGGTTTAAGGTCGAATGCTTCAAGTTTTATGTATTGTTCCTCTGGACCAAGGCTTATGCTTGCAGTAGTTTATATGTTTTGTCTATTTTTTTAGTTTTGCTTGACAGTTTGTATATCTGCTCTTTCCTGCTGCATGCAAAAAGCCTCAAAACCTGCATCTTTCCCTCTTCTTTCTCTCTCTATAGTACACTTAGAAGAATTTTTAATGTTTCTTTGCTGTACTTTTTTCCTGAAAGTGGCCCTGATGGGAAATGATGAAAAAAGAATTTGCTTGCATAACACATTACTTCTGCATATTCATCTTTCTTTGACAGCTTTGGATTTGACTTTGTATTTTTCTTTGATATCTTGGCCAAATCCTTTTTGACAGCTTGGGTAGACTTTTTGTCTTTGACAGTAGGTTGCACTTTTGGCTTTTGATGGAAAGTGGTAACTTGGATTTTTCAGTTTGGTTTGAATTTGAAGTTTGAGATTGAGTTTGTGCAGTTAGGCACTTTATGCATTTTGACATTTTTGCATTCATGAATAAAATTCTTCCCTCTTTGTGAACCGGGAGAAATCCCGTGATTTGCAGAGAGGGTCAACTGATCCCAGTCAGTGGCCCTTAATGATGATTGCAAATTTTATCTACTTTTAATTAATTCAACCGCTTTTGACTTTTCTTTTTCTTTTTGCAGATGAAAAAATGGAGCACCGGAGCAAAGTGAAAAATGAAGAATTAGAAATAAATAGGATAATTTTTATTTTATTTAATATTTAAATTAATGTAAACTATTGTTTGTAATTTAAATTATAAACAACATTTGTACAAATAATTCAAATATCAATAAAATCTTTATTACCCAATTAATTCTAATTTTCTTTCTTTATTGTTTATTTATTTATTTAAAACTCTTTGAATTAAAACAATTGAAAAATAAATTTCAATCATTCAATTTAGAATAATAAATAACTTAAATAAAACAATA
Source organism: Vicia faba (assembly GCA_948472305.1). Taxonomy (NCBI): domain Eukaryota; kingdom Viridiplantae; phylum Streptophyta; class Magnoliopsida; order Fabales; family Fabaceae; genus Vicia; species Vicia faba. The sequence goes on along the minus strand of CATIWC010000764.1, from coordinate 193,174 downwards.
TTGATCAATTAAACTTGTCTCTTCCAATATCCAAAGCAAAGCAGCAGTCAACCAAAATAAACTGATCAAGCGCATTCCCTCTTCACTGATTTGCCATAAACACTGTGAATCCAATACTGCATATTTCTTTTGACTGGCCCAAACAAAACAACCTGAATTCAAACCACTGTCTCTTTTACTGATTAAATCAAAACAACGCTAATTCAATCCGAATCTCGGAATAACTTGCAAAGCGCTGTGGAATTTTAATTTTGCTGAGAATATGCCCATGAAACCTTAATTCCTGATTAAATTCCAAATAACATTCGCCTGATCAGAAATGCGCCAGAATCAAACACAACCCTAAGCCAGCTGTATGAAACAATCCAGAGCTCTAAAAATCAGTAAAAACCCTAATTTTGCTTGACTGTTAAGAAAAGTTCGTTTGTCCGATTCTTGAGCCAGTTTTGAAAGTCAGGAAATGTCTGAAGCTGAGATTTCTTGTGGAAAAATGCGAGGGCAAATTTTGGGGTACAACAGTTGCCCCTGTTCAATCTTCTTGGACCTGAAGAGTTAGATTGGCAAGTTTGCCTTTCGCGACTTGAAGGTAAAAGGAGATTGGACACTAGAGTGCCCGGAAATTTGCACTCGCATGTTGGAGTATCAGCAATGTGATGTCGGGAATGGGCTTATAGATGCCATTTGGAGAGATGGTGGACAGGTGGATGGGCTTATAGATGCCATCTGAAGACGTGACAGAACCTTGTCGGGAATGGGCTTATAGATGCCATTTGGAAGTGTTGATCGCGTAAGAGATTCCTTAGCGAGAACTTGTGTATTTTGAGAATGGAAGATGTTTTCCTGGCTTGTTACAGGTATTTGATCTTCAATCTCCTGATGTAGATATGCCCTGGCTAGATACAGGAATCGAATCCTCAAACTCTTCAGACGTGCCCTGGCTAGATACAGGAATTGAGTCTGGAAATGTGGTCAACAGATATGCCCTGGCTGGATACAGGAGTCGAATCTGGAAACGTGGTAGTTGATAGACATGCCCTGGCTAGATACAGGAATTGAATCCTCAAACTCTTCAGACGTGCCCTGGCTAGATACAGGAATCGAGTCTGGAAATGTGGTCAACAGATATGCCCTGGCTGGATACATGAGTCGAATCTGGAAATAATCGTCAACAGATATGCCCTGGCTGGATACAGGAATCGAATCCTCAAACTCTTCAGACGTGCCCTGGCTAGATACAGGAATCGAGTCTGGAAATGTGGTCAACAGATATGCCCTGGCTGGATACAAGAGTCGAATCTGGAAAAATGGTAGTTGATAGACATGCCCTGGCTAGATACAGGAATCGAATCCTCAAACTCTTCAGACGTGCCCTGGCTAGATACAGGAATCGAGTCTGGAAATGTGGTCAACAGATATGCCATGGCTGGATACAGGAGTCGAATCTGGAAACGTGGTAGTTGATAGACATGCCCTGGCTAGATACAGGAATCGAATCCTCAAACTCTTCAGACGTGCCCTGGCTAGATACAGGAATCGAGTCTGGAAATGTGGTCAACAGATATGCCCTGGCTGGATACAGGAGTCGAATCTGGAAATAATCGTCAACAGATATGCCCTGGCTGGATACAGAAATCGAATCCTCAAACTCTTCAGACGTGCCCTGGCTAGATACAGGAATCGAGTCTGGAAACTGATCACTCTCAGATGTGCCCTGGCTAGATACAGGTATCGAATCTGGAATTGTGACAGTTGATAGTAGTTGTCTTTTGGATTGTTTTTTCCCTGAAAAGGCAACAACATGAGTTGTATGCAATGTCATGATGCCTGATATGCATGATGTTCAACATGAGATAGTGTCGTATGCGCTTTATCATGTGTGTAAGCAAGATGTATGAAAATGTGAAATGTTTATGAATGTAAATTTCGTCTTAGGAAAATAAATCCTTGACGACCGGCCGGGGAGTTGCTCTGTGGAAGAGATATTTGGCCGAGGTTTGATGAGAGGCCTGTTGAGGACTTTAATGATGGATTCCGCTGGGGATCGAAGGAACTTTGCCGAGGGCGATCTTCTGTGGTTCTTAGTTGAGGATAACCCAGTTATAAGTCCTTGAGAGGAAATAACTCTGAAATAAAAACTCGGGAGAGACGCCCGTATCCTGCAGGGAACAAGCTTCCAGAATCTACTGGGGAGTGAGTTTTAAGACCCGCCGGGGGTATTGAGACTTCACAGGATTGACGGGGAATCAACTCCGCTCGGGGAAAGTAATGCCGAATCTTGTCTTACTCTGCGGGATGTTGAGATGATTTGGTCACATTCTTCAGTCGAACTTGCCTTGGTACCTTGGCGGACAAAACAACCAGACTGCATCGGACAACTCCACATTGCCCCTGTTTCTGATGTCACTTGTAATTAATCTTTCGTTTCATGTGCAAATATTTATGAATCAGCAATTTAATGTCAAATGCATATATCAAAAATGAACATTGGACGTTCTTCGCAAGACAAAACAGAAAAAAGAAAAGAACAATGGCGATTTGCATGGACAAGTGAATTTGTATTGATTTGAATTTTGCCTGTGAATAGGCGTTTTTGTACAAGAGGCTGACATCCTAGTAAGAGAATGCCGCCAAATAACATAGAGTTAACAATTTGAAAAAAGGGAAATCAAAACAGCTATGTGAACGATCCCACTGGGTTCCAACTCGGCTATCGCCTTTATGTCTTCGAATGTCTCATCGCTTTGCTACCTAGTTGAAGATGAAGCTGATTGGTCGATGCCGAAATCTGAGCCAGATAGTTGATGCCGAATTCCGGATGCGAAGTGATCCAATGAGACATAGTGTTACGCTTTTATCCCTAACTTTTGCCTGGACCGCCCTTTCGGGTTTTCAGTCCACCGGGATACCCATTTTTGCCCAAGCCACCTTTTCAGGTTTTCGACTTGCCGGGTGTACAGGTTTTTATTCATTTCATCCCTTATTTTTGCCCGAACCCTTTTGGTTCGCCAGGAAGCCCTAATTTTTGCCTAGGTATGTCAACCTAGCGGGTCTTTTATTTATGCGTAGTATCTTTTCACTATGTCTGCATTGGCGGGGTGAGGAAGGTCGTCACCATCCATGGTGGTTAGGATCATGGCTCCTCATGAGAACACACGTTTAACCACAAATGGCCCTTCGTATGTAGGGGTCCATTTTCCCCGGGGATCACTTTGAGGAAGGATGATGCGTTTGATTACCAGGTCCCCAACTTGATACTCTTGCGGTCTGACTTTCTTATTAAATGCTCTGATCATCCGTTTTTGATACGTTTGACCATGACAGATAGCAGTGAGCCTTTTTTCGTCAATCAGATTTAATTGATCAAATCGAGTCTGGATCCAGTCATCTTCACTCAAGTCTGCATCCTTCATTATCCGGAGAGAGGGTATCTGGACTTCAATTGGCAAGACTGCCTCCATGCCATAGACCAAGGAGAAGGGAGTTGCCCCGGTTGACGTTCTTGCTGAGGTACGGTACCCATGAAGAGCGAACGGTAACATCTCGTGCCAATCTTTATAGGTCACTGTCATCTTCTGCACAATTTTCTTGATATTTTTATTAGCTGCCTCTACAGCCCCATTCATCTTCGGTCGGTAGGGAGAAGAATTATGGTGTTGTATCTTGAATTGTTCACAGAGTTCAGTGATCATCGAATTATTGAGATTGGTACCATTGTCCGTAATGATTCTTTCCGGGACGCCGTACCGACAGATCAGATTATGCCGGATGAAATGTGCTACGACGCTCTTGGTTACTGTGGCGTAGGAAGCTGCCTCAACCCACTTCGTGAAGTAATCGATCGCCACCAAGATGAAGCGATGCCCATTGGATGCCGTCAGTCGGATCTCACCGATCATATCGATGCCCCACATTGCAAAAGGCCAAGGTGCCGTCAGGACATTCAAAGGAACCGGAGGGATATGCACCTTGTCGGCATAGATCTGGCATTTATGACACGTTCGGGAGTGTTGGTAACAATCGGCTTCCATTGTGGACCAGAAATATCCTGCCCGAAGGATTTTCTTAGCCATGGTGTGTCCACTGGAATGTGTTCCAAATGTACCTTCATGCAGTTCTATCATGATTTTCTCTGCTTCGGCCTTATCCACACAACGTAGCAGAGTTGAATCATAATTCCGTTTGTAGAGAATGTCGTTGCTGAGGAAGAATTTTGCAGCAAACCTCCTCATGAACTTCTTATCATTGACAGACGCACCTTCAGGGTATTCCTGAGCTTCCAAGTACCTCTTCACCTCATGATACCAGGGTTTTTCAATCACCTTCTCAGCCTCGAGCTCGCAGCAGTATGCGGGTTCATCCAACTTCCAGATTATGATTCGGGGAGCCTCATTGTCCCATTTAACTTTGAACATTGAAGACATCGTAGCTAGGGCGTCCGCTAGCTGATTCTCCTCTCTAGGGAAGTGTTCGAAAGTTATCTCTTCAAAGTGGGGAAGCAAGGTCGACACATACTCCTTGTAAGGAATAAGATTCGGGTGTTTCGTATCCCACTCGCCTTTGATCTGATTGATCACGAGAGCGGAATCTCCGAAGACACTTAGAAATTTAATCCTTAAATCGATTGCAGCTTGTAGACCCATGATACATGCCTCATATTCCGCCATATTGTTGGTGCAGCTGAAACATAACCGGGCAGTGAGGGGAGTATGAGTTCCTTTGGGAGATATGATTACAGCGCCGACGCCGTTACCCAAAGCATTGGAGGCTCCATCAAAATGCATAGACCATCGGGATCCTTCCTCAGGTCCTTCATCCGATCCAGGTACTTCACAGTCAGTTACCACCATGATGTCTTCGTCCGGAAAATCAAAGTTCAATGATTGGTAATCGTCCACAGGTTGGTGTGCCAAATGATCTGCCAGTACACTTCCCTTAATTGCTTTCTGAGTTGTATACTGGATGTCATATTCTGTCAAGATCATTTGCCATCTCGCTATTCTTCCAGACAGAGCGGGCTTTTCGAATATGTACTTGATAGGATCCATTTTTGAAATCAATAAAGTAGTGTGAGTCAGCATATACTGTCTCAGCCGGCGAGCGCCCATACAAGAGCGCAGCAAGTTTTCTCAAGCAGTGAGTAACGAGACTCACAGTCGGTAAACTTTTTGCTCAAGTAATAAATAACGTGCTCTTTTCGGCCAGACTCGTCATGCTGTCCCAGCACGCACCCCATTGAATTGTCAAGTACTGTCAAGTATAGTATCAGAGGTCTTCCTTCCACTGGTGGCATAAGAATGGGTGGCTCTTGGAGATATTCCTTTATCTTTTCAAAGGCGGCCTGACATTCATCATTCCAGCGTACTACTTGATCTTTCTTCAGTAATTTGAAGATTGGCTCACAAGTAGCAGTCAGATGTGAGATGAATCGGGCAATGTAATTCAGTCGTCCTAGGAAACCTCTGACTTCTTTCTCTGTTTTTGGAGTCGGCATCTCTTGTATGGCTTTTACCTTGGCAGGGTCCACCTGAATACCTTTATCACTTACAATGAAACCTAGCAATTTTCCGGATCTTACCCCAAAGGTGCATTTGTTGGGATTCAATCTCAGCTTGTACAACTTGAGTCGGTCAAATAACTTCCTCAGATGGTCAAGGTGCTCCTCCTCAGTTTGAGACCTTGCAATCATGTCATCAACGTATACCTCAATCTCATGATGGATCATATCATGAAATAAAGCAACCATGGCACGTTGATAGGTTGCCCCAGCATTTTTCAATCCGAATGGCATGACCTTATAACAGAAGGTGCCCCACTGAGTCACAAAGGTAGTCTTCTCCATATCTTCTGGAGCCATCTTGATTTGATTATACCTTGAAAAACCATCCATGAAGGAGAACACCTTGTATTGAGTTGTATTGTCAACAAGGACATCAATGTGAGGTAGGGGGAAGTCATCCTTGGGGCTGGCCCTGTTCAGATCCCTTTAGTCAACACACATTCTGACCTTACTGTCCTTCTTTGGTACCGGCACCACGTTGGCAACCCACTGAGGGTAAGAAGTCACTGCAAGGAACCCGGCATCAAACTGTTTCATAACCTCGGCCTTGATCTTTTCAGACATCTTTGGTCGCATCCGTCGGACTTTTTGCTTTACCGGAGGGCAGTCTTCCTTGGTTGGCAGGTGATGAACTACAATGTCGGCATCCAAACCAGGCATATCTTCATAGGACCAAGCAAAAATCTCCATGTAATCCTGTAGCATTTGGATCAATCGTTGCTTCACGCTGAGCTATAGATTGGCACCAATCTTGACCTCTTTCCTATCTGTCTCAGTACCCAGATTAATTGTCTCCAACGGCTCTTCATGTGGTTGAATAGCTCTCTCTTCCTGGAATAGAAGTCTTGCGAGCTCACCAGGCACTTCGCAATCATCTTCACCTTCGTCTTCGGCCAAGTTGATCGGATTCTCAAAGTCATAACTGGCGGTAGCAGAGCTGTTACCAGTGAGATCCAGAGTGGATTGAAACCTGTATAAGTGAGTGTGTGTAAATATAGTTGTTTTGCAATATGTACAACACAGAAAGAAAAAGAGCACAAGATTTGAAATGCAACAAACGTCCAATGTTTTGATTGATGATATATGAAAATGTCATACAAAAAGCCCTCACAAATGGAGCTACGATGCCCCGGGTAGGACACCGAGCCAACAAAGTTTTAACATATTGTTTGTTACAAATTTGGAAATCAAAAGAAATCAATTACTGCGTGACAAATGTGATAGGTGTAAAATCCTTTGCCGTCCAGTTGCTTGGTCCGTTGCTGGTAGTCGGGTAGATCCAACTGTCAAACTCTGCTTCCTCTACATCCTCCTCAATAGCATTCACCCTTGAGCTAGAGATAAACACCGGAGCCTTTCTGACCTTCTCCTTGCGCACAGCCCTCTGAGCCTCTGCAGTAAAGCCCAACCCAAACTTGTCGTTCTTCTGAGTGAAGTCAGGAAGCTGACCCCAGTTTGCACAATTGCCTTTCCGAACCACAGCCCGGGCATCCCTTAGGGAAGCCATCTTCAAGGAAACATTCTCTTCGACTGTTGTTTCTGCTGCCGCTGAAATTGGATGTACCTCCTCGAAATGCTGAAAGGGGGTTTCAATGAACTCCCCGTCCATCTCAATGTATCTGAAGGAATTCAAATGGCTCACCATATACTCCTCTTCTCCTTGCACAGTGACGATCTTCCCCCTGACAGGGTACTTCAGCTTCTGGTGCAAGGTAGAGGTCACAGCCCCAGCTTTATGGATCCAAGGTCGACCCAGTAGACAAGAGTACGGTGGACGTATATCCATCACATAAAAAGTAGAGTCAAATACTTGAGAGCCCACACGAATAGGGATGTCAACCTCTCCATGAACCATCCTTTTTGAACCGTCAAAGGCCCTGACGATGATATTGTTGGGCTTCAGTTCTAGGCCTTCATAATCCAAACGGTCTAAAGCCTTTTTCGGTAGAACATTCAAGGAAGAACCAGTATCCACCAACACATGCGCCAGAGTAGTGCCCCTGCATTCGATAGAGACATGGAGGGCATCATTGTGGTCTCTTCCCTTCGCAGTCAGGTCAGTATCTGAAAAACCCAAGCCATTGTCCGCTGTCAGATTTGCTACGCAATCAGTGAACTGGACTGCAGACGTTTCCTGCGGCACATGGGCCGTCTTGAGAAATGAGATCAAGGCCTTAGCATGGGCCTCGGAGCATAGCAATAAGGAGAGCATGGAGATCTTGGAGGGCGTATGCCCCAGCTGTTCGACAACATTGAAATCACTCTTCTTTATTATTTTCAGGATTTCCTCCATTTCTTGTTGGGAGGCCTCAACATTTATAGGTATTGGTGCCTCCATCCGGGCAGGCTCCTCTTCAATCCTTTTGCCCCGAGCATCAGATGACTCGGCAGCAGGGGAGACAACTTGATCAGTAGCAGGAACAGGTAAACTTGTAGGTGTTATAAGGAGAGGTCTTCGAATAGCGGGTGGTGCAATGTCAGGCGAGAAAAGCCTTCCACTGCGGGTGACCTTGGCTGGACCAGTGATATCGCAGATACTGGCGCCAGCGTCGAATTCTTGTTTGATTCCATTTACATATACGTCTGCCCCATAATGCCAGGGGACAGCTTTATCAGATACGTAGGGGAGAGGCCCCGGAACAGTAATAACCACAGGTGCAACGGTCATGATTTGAACAGGCTTCTTCGGGAGAGCCTTAATTGGATTTTTGAAGATGGTAACCACAGAAACTTCTTTTACCGGAACCAACTGAACAGCAGACCTCTTAAACAGAATCTCCTTGCTATCCATTAGGTTTTGAATGCCTAACTTCAGCAAGGGACAACCAGATAGGGAAACAGCACAGAACAGGCAACCTTCACTGCAACCCGGAAATAAACCGGCCAGCAGTAGGTTCTTCTTGACAGTCAAAAGAGGGGTAACAACTTCATTTACCGAAACAGCATACAATTCTTCCTCAATGGCATTTACTCTATGCTGGGGCATAGGAGGAGTTACAACATTTGGTCTCTCTGGCGCCTCGAACTGAATTTCCTTTGCGTCGATCAGATCTTGCACTTTGTTTCTCAAGGCCCAGCAATCATCAGTAGTGTGCCCGGGACTATCAGAATGATAAGCGCACCGGGCATTTGGGTTATACTTAGGAGACGTAGTGTTGACGATCTTAGGAGCTTCTCTGAGGGTTACCAGGTTGGTGGATAACAGTTGGGGTAAAATTTGAGATAAGGTCATACTCAGTCGAGTATACTGCCTCTTAGGCCTTTCGCTTCTTTGTTGATTGTACTGCTGAGGAGCAGCAACAGGTTTCGAGATGACCAAAGCATTGACGGCTTGGCGACTTTCGAGCTTGATTTGTCTTTTAGGACCATAGACGGCACTTGCTTCTTTCTTAAACGGCCTCTTCTCAGCGCTTGTGGAGGCAGCCTTTTGTATCTTGCCTGACTTGATGCCAGCTTCAATTCTCTCTCCCGTCAATATCAAATCTGTAAACCCAGCGGAGGAGTTACCAACCAAGTGATTGAAAAATGGACCAGACAACGTCCCTAGGAACATATCAACCAGCTCTCGATCAGTCAATGGAGGCCGCACCCTGCCAGCCAAATCTCTCCATTTTTGTGCGTACTCTTTGAACCCTTCACCCGTTCCTAGAGACATACCCTGAAGTTGGGTACGCGTAGGAGCGAGATCAGAATTGTATTGGTATTGTATGTAGAATGCGGTTGCCAAATCTTCCCAGTGTCGGATGCTGGTTCCATCTAACTGGTAGAACCATTCAAGCGGTGACCCCGAGAGGCTATCTTGGAAGAAGTGAATCCAGAGGTTCTTATCCGCCGTGTAAGGTTGGATTTTCCTTACGTACGACCTCAGATGCAGCTTTGGGAAGGAGACCCCATCATACTTGGCGAAGGCAGGCGCCTTAAACTTGTGTGGAATTACTACCCCAGAAGATAACCCCAGATCTCCAAAATCCAGTCCCGGCACATTCTGAATTTCCATGGCGCTCAAGCGGTCCTCCAATTGCTTGTATATGTCAGCAGCAGGTGGGTATTGTTCGTCGTTATAGTCCGTCTCGTTGTCGGAGACTGCGGGACTAGGAGCTCCTCCCCCTTGGGGACTGTTTTTCTCAGCAGAAGAAGTAGTTGGATCAACTTCATTATGGAGTGTGTTCCCAAATCTGCGTCCGGTGTTGAACAACGCAGTCCTCTTTTTCTTCTTCTTCTTTAGGAGTAGAGTCTTCAGCTCTTGCTGACCTTGGGCTAGGCTTAGGACCATCTCTTGAAACTGTGCACTTTGGGCCTGAAGGGCCTTGATTGCTTGCTCACTGGAGGAGTCTGGATTCATGATGACTGTTCAAAATAAACAGCGAAGGAGATTAAGCAACCTGTGAAATAGGGTACCTGCTATGCATATGGTGCAATTGAATGCGTATGTTTTATGTTTTCAAAGACAAACAAGATTTCAACTTTGTAGACAAAAAGGGGAAACACACTTCATTAGATTAAAATTTTCAATTTGTTCAACAATTTGCCCTTAGGCATTACAGGAATGAAAAATACTGGAAAGGAAATAAACTATAAAGAGAAATAACCAAAGCCCATCAATGCTCCCATGGCCTCCTCTTTTCAGTGCTGATGTAGTTGTTCAGGACCCGCTCTTCCTCCAATTGCTTAGTCAGCCTCTGGATCTTCCGTTCCTGCTCGTTGAACTTCTCCCGATAGAAATCCCGTTCTTCCTTTAGCTGTGCCCAAGATCTCTTCATCGTGTCAAAATCAGCGGGTATCTGAGGAGGGAGGACAGTTGGAGGAACCCCATCTTCATCAGGAGACTCAAGGATGAGAGGTCTAACAGCTTCGTAGGGCATACCTAACTTTTGAGCACGGATGCAGACCCATTTGCAATAGGGCTTCAATGGCAGAGAAGTCTTTGGTCCCAACTCATGTGGGTCGGCTTTGTGGATTCTGTCCCAAGCTCTAATGAATCCCTGGCGTAGTTTGTCACTGTCTGCCTGAAACTCAAAATGGAAATGAGGAACCAGCATTTCATGAGGCCCATCTCCTCTGGCTCTTCCAAACTGACGGAGAGCTAAGCATGGATTGTAAGAGATTCCCCCTTGGATACCGATCAACGGAACATTAGGGTATTCTCCGCAACGGTCAATAACAGCTACCTTATCCAAACCTCTGAGAGTCCAGGTGATGTCATTATCAGTGAGAGACATTAACCTCCGAGCCCAACCTTTTCCTTCTTCATTCTTCATCACGAACTTAGGAAGGTGCGAAATAAACCACCTTACTAGCAAAGGAGCACAACACCACGGAGTTCCTCGTTTTCGAGCAGTACGAGCATAAAGTTGTTGTAGAATATCACCCAAAAGGGTGGGTATCGGATTCCGAGACATGAAGATCCTTATGACATGGATACTGATAAAGGTGTCAGGGTTGGGAAACAATACCAGACCATAGATCAAAAGAGCCAGAACATCCTCGTACGCCTTGAAGTCCAAGTCATTCCAGAAATCATTAGCCTTGCCAACCAGAAATTTGACCAAAAAGCCCTTGATCCCATTTCTAGTTTCCCAATTGGACAATACCTCTTCTTTGGTCAAGGGGAGAATTGCAGCAATCTCTTCAGGCCTAGGAGTCTTTTCCAGACCAGTGAATGGAGTTTGTTCCAAGACAGGGATCCCAAGTAAATAAGAAAATTCTTCCAGGGTAGGAACCAGCTGGAAGTCTTGAAAGGTGAAACAATGATACAGAGGGTCATAAAACTGGGTCAGAACACTCATCAGTTGTTGGTCCCACTTTGCAGTGACTAAGCCAAGGAGAGAACCATGTATGTTGATGAAAGAAGAAGTGTTTGGAATCCTTCCAACCAAATCCTTGAGTAAAACTGGTGGTTGAACAAAGCTGAGCCGGACAGTATTCCTACGCACGGGCATCATGATGTCCTACAAAACAGAGCAAAGATGAAACCTTTTTTGTCTTTGAAATGGGTTAGTCCTTTATACAGGATGCATGCAATGGTATGATGGCATGATGCTATGATGAAGCACACCACAAGTATTCACATAGGCAAATAAGGCACACAAGTCACACAAGACACCCTTAGGTTTCAAGCCAGCATGAGTTTCAGGTATTACCCTCTTTTGGTTTTGTTGGTTAAAACCTGTCCTATCAAAAGTAACCGGGTTCTAAGGGTCTCAAATCATTGGCTACCCTCAATCGGTCATAACTCCAGCATCGCAATCTTTTCTCGCGGCCAGAACCATCTCGAGAGTTTAGCCTCAATGAGTGTAGCATACTGCTACTGTCCTAATAGCCAAGTTGGTCAATTTAGGGTTCTAAGGTTGGTTGGTGTTTAATGACCCCTTAGAAGACCTATATTCTCCTCGTTGCAACACAAGGGATATAGGTACAGACTAAGATGCCACACCAACGTAGCCACTGCTTCACCCATGTTGGTCTACGCCGGACAGGTCCCTCACAGATTATGCTACCTAAAAAGGGTATTTCCCAGATCCGGGTTAGGATCTATGAAACTCCAATGCAAAGCCCACAAATGTAAAGCAAACAAAGCAATCAATTGAAAACAAAGGTGATCTAAACCCTAAGGTAACCCCACTTTTAGAATACTCCCCAGCAGAGTCGCCAGTTCTGTGATACGGTGGGAGAACTGACTAGTGTTTTGCGTTCGTATTCGCACTTGTGCGGTTGAGCAAGAGTCGCCACCGACTTTTTATTTTATCCTAAAGGAAAGGTTAAAAAAAGCACAGCAAAAACCTTTTGAGATGATTTCGCGGGTTCGGGGGGTAGATTATGAAAAGGGAAGGTGTTAGCACCCTTTCCATCCATGGTTATCCATGGGCTCTTAGTTACTTGGTTTTTTAGATCACTTGCCTTGTTTTTTCGATTGCTTTGAAAATGGTGTGTGTGTGGGTGCTTTTTGAAAATGTTTTTTTGAAAAAGATGCCTTGTCTTAGGCAACTAATGTATTTGACTCGTGATTGAGTGTTTTACAAAAGTGTGGATCTTTTCGAAAAGATGTTTCAAATGTTTTTGAGAGTTTGTTTTGAAAGTGTTGTGGATTGTGGTTTTTGAAAAGAAGGCAAGTGTTTTTGCAAGTTGATCTCAAGTAACTAAGAGTTTTGTCTACCCTATTGTACTCAAAGGTTTTTGTTATGTTTTAACCCCTTTTTAACAATTTTGTTCCACCATTGAACTTGATGGACAATCTTGCGTTTAGGAAGTTTATTCGGGACGGGCGCGGGTCATCGTATGGACCATGAATGCAATGGTGCCAAGTGTCTTTGGCAATTTGCTTTGAAGGGACTATGATCATTTCGTTTAGGCAACACTTTGAGACTTATGATCATTTGATTTTGTTTTGCCAAAGATACTCGACGTGCAAGCATGGCCCATTTTGGAAGGCAACATGTGGGATTACCCTAGGGGGTGCAAGTGTGATTGTGTATTGATTACATGTATTTGTCTGGTATTAGGTTATCTAGCGTTTGATTTTATGTACATACAAACCCTAGGTCTAACCATGGTATAATTGGAAAACTGTAAATTGCGGAATGTAAAATCTACGCTATTACAAAATAGTGTCCGGGAGTGGGGGTATAAATGTACAAAAGGGGATGAGACTTATAGTATCCAATAAGTTACAACCAAATCGAATGTGCGATCAAATGTAAATATCGAATATACAAGATAAACAAATGTATAGGAGCAATATGAATGGATTTGCATTGTGTAAGTATAAGTGTGTATATGTATTGTATGTAATTTATTTACAAGTGCGACATGTGAAATTGAAGCGTATTAGGGTTTTTGACCTAAAGAAATGTTCACTTAGTCTTGTATTTTTGTATTTAGATATGTACAATGAGAAAATGTTTTAATTGAAAGTTCTTATTTCTAATTAAATTATGTATAAAATGTATCATGGTTTATTATATACAAAGAAAAGTATTTTAATCAAATGTTTATGAATTTTAATATTAGAAACAAAAATGTATTTTTATTATTATGTACAAAAAGTATTAAATGTCCAAAATTAAATTATGTATGTTAAAAAAAGTATTTTTTTAAATGTTATGTACAAAATATATTTTAATTAAAAGGATAGAAAAATATTTTTAATTTTAGTTATATGATATAAAAAAAAAAGTATTTATTATCTATGTGAAAAATGTAAAAGAGGTAATGTATTTTATTATGAATATGATTTTTTTTTGCAAAGAATAAATAGGAAGAAAATATTGTTCAAAAATGGTTAGTGTTAATGTTTTTGTTAAAAGAACAAGAGGCATTTTAATGGGCTTAGGCGGATTAGAGGCAAGATAAGGGGGTGAGAATTAAAATGTTTGGGCTTGGATGCATCAGAAATGCGCTGGCCCAAAGTGGAGCAAATGTCTTAGGGTCTGAAACATATTTTCATTTGGAAAGCAAAGTTTTTAGGGTTTGAGCGCGCCGCTCACTTGTTCGTCTTCTTCCTCGCTTCCTTCGTCTCTCCAACCCAGGGCCCTTGATTCCCTCCACCCTTCGACTACCGGGCGCCACCTCCGTCCTCGTCTCCTCACATCTTGTTCAATTAAAGATGGCCGAAGAGGTAATGATCTTTTCTGGACGTTTTTAGGGTTTTTAACTACTGTCTTTACATGTCATGATTGAATCTTATTTTGTGTTTCATTGTTTCTGTGAGCGAAAAAAAAGGGAAGAGAATGGGTTTATACCTTAGGTTTTTGGGAGATGGAGATGAGGCGGAATGGAGGCGCTGAGGATGGCCGGTGGGTGGAGAACGCAGCGCTGTGATGATCTTAGCTTTGCAAAGTCTCCTGGTATTTCTGTATTAACCCTCTTGCTTAGGTTTTATGATGTGTTCTGAAAACCTTTATCCTGAAATAGACTCACTTCTTTATCTCTTCTCTGCGTGTTGCCTCAATTTGTTGCTTTGAATTGCTGAGCTTGTACTTATGTATGCTTTCTGAGATGCTTCCCTGAGTTTGAAATGTGATGCTTTGATATTTGTTGCCCCTTGAACGAACTTTCTCTCTTCTTCTCTTGTTGCCCTGTGTTACCTTGAACTGGATGCCTTCTGAGATTTCGCCCAATGATGTTATACTGAGGGCCTTTATGCTTGAAATGCTATGGCTTTGAGCTGGTTTCTGTGTTGGCAGTAAGCTTGGTGTTTGACAGGTAAATGGTTGTTTGACAGGGGTTCAGGCTTGACAGGCCTGTAGAGGCTTTTGTTTTCTTCTTTTGAACTGTGTGTTTGATGGTTTATTGACAGGCATGGTGAGGTTTTGTGGTTCTGAGGTTGAATGCTTAGCAATTTTTTGAGTTTGTATGTATGGTTCAGGCAGGGTTGTAGTATTTTACAGGGTGCAGGTTAAGCTTCAGCATGTTTTTATGTTTGCTTGGCTTGGTTTTATCAGTTTGCAGGTTATGGTGGGTTTTTTGGTGAAGCTTAGGCAAGTTCACTTAGGCTTCAAAATGCTTAGCAGGTTGTTTTAATGCAGGTTGAGTTTTGGTTTCAGCTTGCAGGTTATTGTTTGACAGTATGGTGGGTTTGGAGGTTTCACAGGATTTACTCCAACAGGTTTTATGGCTTTTGAGGTTATGACAGTAGATTGGGTTCTGTTGAGGCTTCAGGCTCTTTTTTTTTGTTTTTTTGGTTTAAGGTCGAATGCTTCAAGTTTTATGTATTGTTCCTCTGGACCAAGGCTTATGCTTGCAGTAGTTTATATGTTTTGTCTATTTTTTTAGTTTTGCTTGACAGTTTGTATATCTGCTCTTTCCTGCTGCATGCAAAAAGCCTCAAAACCTGCATCTTTCCGTCTTCTTTCTCTCTCTATAGTACACTTAGAAGAATTTTTAATGTTTCTTTGCTGTACTTTTTTCCTGAAAGTGGCCCTGATGGGAAATGATGAAAAAAGAATTTGCTTGCATAACACATTACTTCTGCATATTCATCTTTCTTTGACAGCTTTGGATTTGACTTTGTATTTTTCTTTGATATCTTGGCCAAATCCTTTTTGACAGCTTGGGTAGACTTTTTGTCTTTGACAGTAGGTTGCACTTTTGGCTTTTGATGGAAAGTGGTAACTTGGATTTTTCAGTTTGGTTTGAATTTGAAGTTTGAGATTGAGTTTGTGCAGTTAGGCACTTTATGCATTTTGACATTTTTGCATTCATGAATAAAATTCTTCCCTCTTTGTGAACCGGGAGAAATCCCGTGATTTGCAGAGAGGGTCAACTGATCCCAGTCAGTGGCCCTTAATGATGATTGCAAATTTTATCTGCTTTTAATTAATTCAACCGCTTTTGACTTTTCTTTTTCTTTTTGCAGATGAAAAAATGGAGCACCGGAGCGAAGTGAAAAATGAAGAATTAGAAATAAATAGGATAATTTTTATTTTATTTAATATTTAAATTAATGTAAACTATTGTTTGTAATTTAAATTATAAACAACATTTGTACAAATAATTCAAATATCAATAAAATCTTTATTACCCAATTAATTCTAATTTTCTTTCTTTATTGTTTATTTATTTATTTAAAACTCTTTGAATTAAAACAATTGAAAAATAAATTTCAATCATTCAATTTAGAATAATAAATAACTTAAATAAAACAATATTGATCAATTAAACTTGTCTCTTCCAATATCCAAAGCAAAGCAGCAGTCAACCAAAATAAACTGATCAAGCGCATTCCCTCTTCACTGATTTGCCATAAACACTGTGAATCCAATACTGCATATTTCTTTTGACTGGCCCAAACAAAACAACCTGAATTCAAACCACTGTCTCTTTTACTGATTAAATCAAAACAACGCTAATTCAATCCGAATCTCGGAATAACTTGCAAAGCGCTGTGGAATTTTAATTTTGCTGAGAATATGCCCATGAAACCTTAATTCCTGATTAAATTCCAAATAACATTCGCCTGATCAGAAATGCGCCAGAATCAAACACAACCCTAAGCCAGCTGTATGAAACAATCCAGAGCTCTAAAAATCAGTAAAAACCCTAATTTTGCTTGACTGTTAAGAAAAGTTCGTTTGTCCGATTCTTGAGCCAGTTTTGAAAGTCAGGAAATGTCTGAAGCTGAGATTTCTTGTGGAAAAATGCGAGGGAAAATTTTGGGGTACAACAGTAATATTATGTCTCATTGGATCACCTTGCATCCAGAATTCGGTATCAGCTATCAGGTTCAGACGGCATCAATCAGTCAGCTTCACCTTCAACTATGCAGCAAAGTGATGAGACGCTTGAAGACATAAAGGCGATAGCAGAGTTGGAACCCAGTGGGATTATTTTTCACATAGCTGTTTTGTCTTCCTTTTCACAAAATTGTATAAACTCTGTTTGGCGGCGTTCTCTTACTAGGACGTCAGCCTCTTGTACATAAACGCCTATTTACAGGCAAAATTCAAAAATCAATACAAATCCACTTTTCCATACAAATTGCCAATTATTTTTCCTTTTTTTGTTTTGTTTTGCGAAGAACGTCCAATGTTCATTTTTGATATATGCATTTGACGCTAATTGCTAACTCATAAATATCTGTATACGAAACAAAGGACTAATTACAGGTGACATCAGAAACAGGGGCAATAATGAGTTTTCCAAGTGATCTAGTTGCTCTGTCCACCAAGGTACTAAGGCAGGTTCGGCTGAAGAATGTAACCAAGATATCTTCACTCCCCGCGAGTAAGACAAGACTCAGCAATACTCTCCCCCCGAGAAGAGTTGGTCTCCCATCAGCCCTGTAAAGGCACAATATCCCTAGCAAGTCAACGATACTCTCCCCAAGCAGAGTTAGCCTACGGTCATCCTTAAGGAAGTTTGGTATCCCTAGAAGATCTCAATATTCCCCAGCGGAGTATACAGACGTTCCTAAGCGAGCATCCCCGGCAGTCTTGATCTAAGATTGTTCCCCGGTGGAATACCAGACACCCCAGTGGAGCCACTTCCCCAGTGCAGTACAAAAGTTTCCCCAGGAAAGTTGAGTCAATCTCCCGAGTAGATTCTGGAAGCTTATCCCCAGTATGATTCTGGAATTTTATCACCTGCAGAGTACATATCTCTCCCCGGCCATATTCAAAGGTTATTCCCCACCAGAGCTTATAACTGGGTTATCCTCAGCTAATTGCAACAGAAATATCGTCCTTGGCGAAATTCTTCCTATCCCCCAGCGGAATTCATCAAATCTTTCAACAGAGCTTATCAATGGAATCCCCAGTGGAGTTATCATCAAAATCTCAGCGAAGTATCTCTTCCCCACAGAGTGACTCCCCACAGAGTAATCTCTCCAGCAAGTTTATTCCCCAACGAAGTCATCTTCTCCTACTGGTTTATTCTTGCAATCTTCATCCCCAGCAGAAACGAAGAACTCTAACTCTTCAACATCAGTCCAGGATTTAATGAACCTCCCAGCATTCGTCAAGGATTTATTTTCCTAGACGAAAATACATTCATCACATTATCATACACCATGACGCATGCATATACGCATCATATCACACGATCTCATTTATTTTTGAGAACATCATGACATCATGCATTTCATACATCATGACATTGCGTACAACTGATGTTTTGCCTTTTCAGGAAAAAGGTCAATCCAAAGATGATTACTATCAACTGTCGCAATTCTAGATTCGATACCTGTATCTAGCCAGGGCATATCTGTGAGTGATTGATTGTAGATTCGATACCTGTATCCAGCCAGGGCATATCTGCATGAAGAGTTTAGAGATTCGATACCTGTATCCAGCCAGGGCATATCTGTAAACGACCAGTTCCGGATTCGATACCTGTATCTAGCCAGGGCATATCTGTGGACGACTAACTCCAGATTCGATACCTGTATCTAGCCAGGGCATATCTGTGAGTGATTGATTGTAGATTCGATACCTGTATCCAGCCAGGGCATATCTGCATGAAGAGTTTAGAGATTCGATTCCTGTATCCAGCCAGGGCATATCTGTAGACGAAGAATTCTAGATTCGATTCCTGTATCTAGCCAGGGCATATCTGTGAGTAACTGATTGTAGATTTGATACATGTATCTAGCCAGGGCATATCTGCATGAAGAGTTTAGAGATTCGATTCCTGTATCCAGCCAGGGCATATCTGTGAGTGATTGATTGTAGATTCGATACCTGTATCCAGCCAGGGCATATCTGCATGAAGAGTTTAGAGATTCGATACCTGTATCCAGCCAGGGCATATCTGTAAACGACCAGTTCCGGATTCGATACATGTATCTAGCCAGGGCATATCTGTGGCCGACTAACTCCAGAGTCGATACATGTATCTAGCCAGGGCATATCTGTGAGTGATTGATTGTAGATTCGAGACCTGTATCCAGCCAGGGCATATCTGCATGAAGAGTTTAGAGATTTGATACCTGTATCCAGCCAGGGCATATTTGTAGACGACTAATTCCAGATTCAACACTTGTATCTAGCCAGGGCATATCTGTGAGTGATTGATTGTAGATTCGATACCTGTATCTAGCCAGGGCATATCTGCATGAAGAGTTTAGAGATTCGATACCTGTATCCAGCCAGGGCATATCTGTAGATGACAAGTTCCAGATTCGATACCTGTATCTAGCCAGGGCATATCTGTGAGCGATTGATTAGAGGTCTACGCCTGTATCCATCCAGGAAATCTATCTCGATCAACCTTTTGAAGTTCAAGATTCGATACCTGTATCTAGCCAGGGCATATATGTGAGCAATTGATTGTAGATTCGATACCTGTATCTAGCCAGGGCATATCTGCATGAAGAGTTTGAAGATCAACCCCTGCAACAGGCCAGGAAATTATCTTTCTTTCTCAAGTACGCAAGTTCTCGCTAAGGAATCTCTTACGCGATCGACACGTCCAGATGGCATCTTTAAGCCCATCTCCACAACTATCCATTACACTTCCAAATGGCATCTATAAGCCCATTCCCGACAAGGTTCTGTCACATCTCCAGATGGCATCTATAAGCCCATCCTCCTATCCATCATTTTTCCAAATGGCATCTGTAAGCCCATTCCCGACATTACATTGCTGATACTCCACCATGCGAGTGCAAATTTCTGGGCACTTTAGTGTTCAATCATCTTCCACCTTCAGATCACGAAAGGCACACAAGCCAATCTACATCTTCAGGTTTAAGAAGATTGAACAGGGGCAACTGTTGTACCACAAAATTTGCCCTCCCATATTCTTCAAAGTTTGTCAAGATCAATCTCTAAATGGTTCAAGATCTCCCAAGGGTTGCACAGTCCAATTGCCTTCTAACACAGTCAAAATTAGGGTTTTGGTTCTTGCAAGGAAGTTGAGGCTTTCAATGGCTCAATCAAGTCCCATAGGCCTATATACATTGTCAAGCATCTACATGGCAAGTTTCAAGGCTCACAGGGTCAAGTTGCACAGTCAAAAGCTTCATTTGGTTCACAATCAACTGCAGGGGCAAAATGGTCATTTGGCAGTCAAAAGTCAAAAATTTTGGTCAACATCTTATTTTGAAGCCACAATCATCATTTGATCAAGTCTTGATCATGATTCCACAAGCATGGCTCAAATATCATCAAGATGCAAAAGTTTCTATTTTTGGACAGCTGAAAAGTCAACTGTAACTTGACCAAGGAATAACTTTTTCATGGTTCATCAGAAAAATTCCATCCAATGCTCATTTTGAAGTGGATGACATTTCCTACAACTCATCTTCACATTCCAAGTCCAAGAAATGCTCTCACAAAAAGTTATCAATTTCTACATTATAGGTCAATTTCAAAAGTCAACAAAAAGGCACTTTAAGTCAAAGACCATAACTTGAGATTGGTAAATCAAAATGACATGGTACTAAAGGCATTGGTTAGAGGACTTCAAGACCTTTCCAAAATGTCCAAGAACATGTTCATATGATCAAAATTGAGCAAGATATGCATTGGAGAAGTTGAGAAATTTTTGGGAATTTGCAAAAGTCAACTTTGCCTAAAACACTTCATTTTTGCTAATGGGCCTCAAATTCTTTCTTGAAACTTTGCCCAAGGCCTATGCACGACCCATTAAGCTTAAATTGATTTATTTTATTATTTTTAATTAATTAATTGAATTTTTATTAATATTAATTTATTTAATTGATTTTAATTGTAGGAAAATTCAAAAGATATTATTTTCAAATCTTTTGTGGAGCAAATATGACCAACACATGCTGAAGATTTCATGTATCAATCAAAGAGGCAAAAAACTCCATGTTTGGCAAGCTTTATCAATCAAAAATATGCAAAAAGATTTGATTGGAAAAAAGATTGAAAACATAATGCCATGGATCTTTGACCTAGTTTGTACCCTAATTCCCTTCCAACATAAATATTGAAGCCAACCCTAGTGTTGTGGACGTGCAAAACTGCTGCAAAGAACCCTTATCAAATTGAAAAAATTCCAAGAAAGCTTGAAACTGAATTCCCCTTTTCAGGCCCTTTCAAGGAGATTTAAAGATTCAAATACGTTGCTGGGACACTCAGGAACCTATTGCAATCACAAACAAGCTCTAACACTCAAAGAATCACTCACTTCAGTCACACGGTTTGCCTAATTTTTCTAGAATCGAAACTCATAATTCTTGCATATTTAACATGATATAATTGTTGCTTTGCATTGCTATGACCTTTCTGAAGCTGATGATATAAGTTAATTGCATTATGGTGCCCTGAAACGTAAACTACCATGGACAAATTCTAGGTTTTCAAAGCTCTCAATTTAGGGCTTTACAGCATAAGTAAAATCAGAACCAATGATACCCATGGTTGAATTCGTCAAGGCCGGACGAATTCAACCCAACAATCGCGCCCTTTTTATATAACGCACAGAGCTAATCGCTATTTTTGCATTTTGCAGTTTGTGGGGGTTAAAAACCCCCGCTATCTTGTTTTCGTTTTACAGGAAAAAGGATGAAGATGAAGACGTGTGTGTGCATGATTGGTCCATTTAAATGAAACGCACGCTTTTTCATAATTATTAGCATATGCTGTTGTTTTATATAATATATTTGTTGCATATTATATTAACAGAGACAATGCAGTGGCGTGGTGGTTGATGACGTGCTTGGCAACTACTGGGACCTGGGTTCGATTCCCAGGTCCCCCAAACCTTGTTTCATATTTTTTCTAACATCTTCACATGCAGCGCTTGTCCAGAATTCCACCATAAACCTCACTCATCCAGCGTGCCAAGTGTCTTCAACAGCCATCCAAAGACCATGGGAGGAGGAATACCATGTTCTTCAGTCAAAGCATGTGCAGGCAATCCAGAAAGTCAACAGGCTTGGCTTATTGGGCCTAAATTTCCAACCTTCACCTCCATTGGGTCCAACATACCCCCCTCTGGTTTTACTATCTTTTTTATTTATTTGCTTTCTCCTTTTAATTCTTTTAAATAATAATTATTATTATTATTATTAATTCATAAATTAATTATTTTTTTATAATAAAATCAGGAACTTAAAATATTATTTATTTTTTATTAATTATTAATTTCACTTTAATTCATTATGTTGTAAATAAAATACTAATTAACTAACTTAGTTTAAATTAGGTCAATTTTAATCTTTTTTTCATAAATAAATAAGAATCATGTAGAATTAGGGTTTGACAATTTTCAATCATATTTTCTTATCATCATTATTCTCATTTATTAATTATTATTTTTGTAAATAAAATGTAAATTAATTAAATTAGTTAAATTAGGTTAACTTTAACTTTTTTGACAATAAATAAAATAAACTTAGAATTAGGTTTCACTAACTTTTAATTTTAATTCCTTTTCTTTTTATTTTCATAAAACATAAAAAACACAAAAAACATTTTTCTTGTAAATAATTAATTAATTAATTAGGTTTAGGGTTAATATTTTAATTAAATTGTAAAAAAGGACGAAACTTAAATTCTTTTCTCAAAAAGGGTCAAAACCCTAAGGACGTCCCGATTCTATTTCTTTTCGCACCTTATTTTTATTTTGATTATTTATGTATCTGCCCAAAGGATGTAATAGTTAATTAGGTTTTACCGTTTTCTTTTATTTTCTTGCACTTATTTTCCGAAACGGGTTTTTGTTTTTGGCGATGTATAGACCCGCGCCTTGTAATAGCGTAGATTCATATTTCCGCACTTTATTTTCCGCACTCTTAACTGTTAATATGCATGCAAGACTGAATGACAAATAAAACCAATCTGTAGCTCACAAATGCATGTTCAAAGATAAACATTAACTGAAAAAAAACACACATGCACATGCCACTCTTAGGGTACGCCTCACTGGTTGCCTCGAACGTGGTCGTCAAGTATAGGGTGTTTTAGAGGTCGCCCTCCTGTCTAAGATCCAGTTGCCTCGAAACGGTTGCCTCGGATAAAAAAGGATCTAGGACATTAGGGTTACTTCTAAGGTGTCCTACTATTGCTTCGGTGGCCACACTGTCCCTAATAATCGAATTGACCCGAATACCTCCAACGACGGTGCTACCTACTTCTCAATAGTGGGATGGCACTATCTAAAGGACTCTTACACAGCCTAATTCCTTATAGTAGGTAGATCTCATGGGTACTTGCTCTTTTCAAAAACAAACAAAAATACTTTTCACACTGACACTTTCAAAAGTTTTCAAACAAATTTTTCATACACTCTTGAGGACAGATACAAGAGTTACTTAGAAATTTTTCAAACGAAACTTTTTCAAAACCCACACACATTTGAAAAGCAAACATATTTTGAAAACATAAGAGCAAGTACCTAAGAGCCCGTGGATAACCACGGATAGAAAGGGTGCTAACACCTTCCCTTTCTATAATCTACCTCCCGAACCGAGAAACATCTCGAAAAGGAATTTTGTTGTGCTTTTGTCCTTTCCTTGTTGGAGAAAGTAAAAGACGGTGGCGACTCTTGCTTACCACGACATTTCGCGAACCAGCATTCCAAAACAGCCAGTTCTATTTCCACCGATCACAAATGTTCATTTCCAAATATTTCAATTGACAACCATTGTGTTTTTAAATTTATATGTTTATAGTGACTTCATGTATTAACTCTATAGCATTTGAAGTGTATGTTCTTGGTGTACAAACATGTTTGCTATTATGATTTTCTGCATTAGCACATGAATTGAATATATGAATGGTATCTTGCAAATGTAGTTCTTGTTGTAGTTGTGTCACATGTTATGATAACATTTTAATCTTGGATTTAGTGGTGATAAATTTTTTGCCAAGTTAGGCACATATGTGTGTAGCGTCGGGAGTTCCATTGTGATGTGTTACGTAATCGTGACGCTAGAGAAGCAACTCTAGAAGTTTTCTCTTGCATACCATTTATTATTATCCATGCATTGCATTACTTGTTGGTAACGTATTGTGCTGGTTATTTATCAATCTTGTGACATTCCATATATATTGGGATATGTGAATGCACACTCTTCTTGGAAAAAAATGCCTTTGTGTGATATATTGGTATTTTCATTGAATTATGATACATCTCATAATTTTCTATCTTTCTTTTTTATGTTGTCAAAGGGGGCGAAGTATATGTGAGATGAAGTTAGGAAGTACATAGTCAGGGGGAGCCTTCAATGGAGACATGAAATACAACGTCGCAAGTTTTTCCATCGTCAAAAAGGGGAAGTATGTGAGTGCAACTTCACTATTAAATGTTTTGTGTGATGTCAAAACTAAGAAAACTTAGCATTTCTCTATATTGGACGGTATCTCTATTTTGTTTGGTAGACACTTGCATTAGAGGTCTTAGAAAGCATTTAAAACAAGTTTAAAATTGATCAGAAACATGAAGAATCATTTTCTGCACAAAAATCTAACAGCATGTGCCGACACATCCACTTTTCAGGCCAGCACATGTACTTCAGTTGTACCCTAAAATTTACCCTTGCATTTTCTTCAAGACATCTTCACATACTCATGGGGTTCTCAATGGCTCAAGATTTCTCATACAAATTCTCCTCCTAAGCAATTGACCTACAACTAGGGTTTCACTTTTCTCAATGAAGTTTGGGTTTCTAAGGCCTCAGGTGGATTTCACGGTTCCTCATATGTCTCAAGGAATACTCATGCCAAGTTTCAAGCCTTGCATCACAAGTTTGCTCAGTCAATTGCTCAGATGACTGAAAATCAACTATATTGGACAAAAAGTCAATTGTGATTAACATACAGTCAAACCTCAAGATTTTTGGTTAACATCAATATTTTGAAGTCATTTTCATCATTTGATAAAAGGTTGATCATGATTCATCAAGAAAACTCTCAATTCATCAAAAGTCAAAAGTTACTAAACTAGGGTTTTCTTAAGGAGAAGTCAACTGAACTTTGACCAAGCACAACTTTCACACGCTTCATAATATTTTTCTCAACCAAATCTCATTTTGAAGGAAATTCAATTCTCTACAACTTTGTCTCTCTAAGCTCAAGTCCAAAAAATGCTTCATTTGAGAGATATGGGCCAATACATTATAGGTCATTTCAAAAGTCAACAAAAAGATACTTTTTGTCAACGCAACTTACATCAAGATAAAGTCTTCAAATACAAAAACGATAAAATAGAGATTATAGAGGATATCTTGAGCTTTCCAAAAATTCCAAGATCATATTCAAATGATAAACATTGAGAGAGTTATGATTGGTGCAAGTTGGGAAATTTTGAGAAAATGCATGAAACCAAAAGTGATCAAACTTGAATTTTTTGGGCTAATGGGCTATTGTTCCAAGGTCCATGCATGTTATATACTTCATATGAAACTCTGAATCACTTCATGCACCCCTTGACCTTTTTATTCTATTTATTTTGATTTTTATTTATTTTAAATTCACAATAAATGAGATAAAACAAAAGCTTTTCTTACAAAGTTCAAGCCCAAATGATTTAACCTAATTTCAAGCACTATATATCCTCTTCATTAAGACATAATAAGACACGAACCCTTGCACAAGAAGCCTCTCCAAAATCTTAAATTTTTTCAAGAACTATGGCAATTGGAAACCCTATCTTGCAGCCACTTTCAAAGCCTATCAACCCTTACAATCGATTTTTGAGGTTATATGGGGTAAGAATCGATCATCCTTGAAGATCTAAAGCGCATGAAAACGCATGAACATTGTTTCCTCAATTTTACATTTTTGCATGAATCTGTATCTTTGGGTTCTTTATGTTTTAATGTACACTAACATCACTAATGCATTTCTGAGGTTTAATAGTGCAAGAATAACCCATCGTGTGAGCCCCTTGATGGCTGAATCGTGAATGGCCATACTCATACTGATTTGAGTTATCTTCTTCATATCTCACAAACCAGCATGATTCAGCCTAAAATAATACCTCCATTGAGATCGCAAGGCTTGATTTATGGGGGTAGGGTCCCTGGAAGTTACTAACCATTATTATTTTGCAGGATTAAAAAACAAGCTTGCCAGAGAAGACGACCAGAGCTAGGGCTTTGGCGCTTCTCCGGTCCAGTTATTTTGTTTTATTATATAATGGTTTTGTTTCAGTTATGGTACCAGATGTACAGCCACCCCAGTGGCAAGCGAGCGCACATTAAGGCGTTATTACACCAGGGCATGGGTTCGATCCCTACCTTTTGGTGTTTTGGGATTTTTCATAATTTTCCATATTTCGCAGGTTTAACATATGTAACACGCTGATTCTATTCTTTCAACACAATCACGCGCTTGGAGCAATGGTGAACTAGATGGGAAGGAAGGCTAAGGGCGTGGGTTCAACACCCACCCCTGACATTTGTATTGTTTTGTTTATTTTCTAACCATTTTCTTTGGTTTTTCTTCCCTTAAACCCTAATTTCACCTAACAATAAACCATAAACCTTTTCTTTTACAAACCCTAAAAATAATTAGGTTTTAAGTTTTTATCATTAACCCTTTTTTAAATTAATTTAATTAATAATTTTTTAATTAAAATCTATTAGTTTTAGGTTTCTTTAATCATTAAAAAAAACCTTTTTTTCATAAAAGACATAAAAAAACAATTCCTTTTCCTTCGATTCTATTTTTATTTTACATTTTTAGATCGACTGTATAGGTTTCGCGAATGTAATTTTAGATTTCTCGCTTTCCTTTTCATTATTATGTAACTGTTTTCCGGGTTGTAATAGCTTAGGGTTTTACTTTCCGCTTTCTATGATATAACTGCCCCAAAGTCGTGTAATAGGTTTAGGTTTACGTTTCTGGTTTTACTTTCCGCACCTTTATTTCCTTTACTATATTTTATGCTACTGCTTAGTAATTAGGGTTGTATGGAAAGACTAAAACGAATCGTTAAAAAACCCTAACTGCAAAGATAAATAACTTAATACAAATCAGTCACACACTCGCACCTCTAGGGTAACCTCCCTTGTTGCCTTCAGAAAATAGTCATGTCCCTCGAACGTGAGGACGCCTTAGCAAATACCCTTGATTAAGTCATCATACAAAGATCATAGTCCCTCGATGACCCTTTCGACGTTGCCTTTCGATAAATGATCTGGTCCCTTACAAAAATTGTTAAAGCGTCCTTAAGAGTTGCCTTCGATGACCGTACAATGACCCTCTCATATCCCTTCACATCCAATGATAGGGATTCCTACTAACTAATGGTACGTATAACACTATCTAAAGGAGGAAGAAAAGAACAAAAAAGACCTTGAGTAGGTAGAACATTGTTAATCGCTTGCTCACAAAAAAACAAGACATTTCACAATCACACCTTTCAAAATATTTTCAAACAAACGCTTTGTATACACTCTTACCGATACGAGAGTCATTACAAAGTTTGCCTTACATTGGCATTCAAAATATTTTTCAAACACATACACAAAGCAATTTTCAAAAAGTGAGTTAAGTGATTAAGAGCCCGTAGATAATTACAGATGAAAAGGGTGCTAACACCTTCCCTTTTCATAACCTACCCCCCGAACTCCAAATTTATCGAGGTCTTTCCTGTTCTTTTCACATTTTCCTTATTGGATAAAAGAAAATTCGGTGGCGACTCTTGCTATCTACAACATTTGCAATAAAATGTAAAACCAAGACAGTTCTCCCACCGTATTACAGAACTGACGACTCTGCTGGGGATCTACTTAATAAGGGGTTACCTTAGGGTTAGATCACTTTTGACTTACTTGTATGCTTTATTTGATTTACATTTTAGGGTTCCTTGGGTTTAAATTCTTGCAAAGATCCTACACCCGAATCTAGGGATACCTTAGGTAAGTAACAATAGATCATGGAAATTGTACGGCATAGACCGATATGGTTGAAGTGATGGCTATGTTAGTGCAACGCTTTGGTCTATACTGGTGTTCCATGAGTTAGTCGAGGATAACATTGGCTTCCACATGGTGTCATAAGCACTAACTGACTTTTAGAACCTTAATTGACCCAACTTGGCCATTAGAGGGTAGTGAGATAGCCAGCTTTGGTGCAGTCTAAGGTTGGTTGATACTCGATGCTACACTCATTGAGATTCGACTTTTGGGATATTTACGTGGCAAGTTAGTTGCTCTGCTGAAATAAAACCTATGAGAAATATCAATGATATAAGACTCCTAGAGCCTGGTTACTATTTTAGGACATGTTGAGCCAACTTAACTTCTATAGAAAAGGGTACTTACCTACACAGCTCATGCAAGCCTTTAAACCTAAGTCTCTTGTGTGCTTTGTTTGTGTTTGTTATCTGTTCAAACATGATATCATGACATCATAACATCGCATTTTCACTAACCATTTCAAGGATCTCATGGGCTTGTGATGCAGGTTTATCATGAACCAGACTTCTAGCAAGTGGCAAGAGGATTTATTTTCCTCTAACCAGATGTCTTTAAAGACCAAAGTACTTTCACTTTAGTCAAAGGATAGGACCCACTTGACATGGTGATCTTGATTCGCATAGAAGGATGTTCAAAGACACAAAGTTCTTCAGTCAAAGTTGCAGTCAGACTCAACTTCTAACATTTTCATTTAATCTATTTCGCGAGATCCTTGAAAACATTGCATCTACATATCATGCATGTCATTACATAACATGTATTTCCCCAAGACAAGATTTCTCATCTTCTTGCTGTTTATTTCAGTAAAAGATGGCTCTCGAATAAACCGTCAAAAATATTCAGGCACAAAACGCTCAATTCCAAGAGACGCTCCGGAACTTAGCCAAGGGGCAGAAAGAAATGATGGCACTCATCGCCAAGAAGAAGAAGACCAGAAGACCAATCAGCATCTTCAACATGGGAAGAAGGTTCAAAGGTCCTCCCAAACAAGCTCAAAACTATGATATTCCCTCTGATGAAGATGAAAATCAGGGTGAAGAAGATAAGAGTGTGAAGGCTGAGAGGGGAAGTAACCTTGGTTCTGGCCGAGATTCTGATGAAGAAGACTATTATGCTGAACAATATCCTCTGGCTGTTGAAAAGTACAAACAACTGGAAGATCGTCTGAATGCCGTGGAAATCCAGAGAGTGCCTGGGTTAGATTTTGAGGAGCTGGGATTAGTCTTGGGGGTTGTTATCCGTCACAAATTCAAGGTCCCTACTTTTGCGAAGTATGACGGTGTTTCCTGCCCTAATCTTCATTTAAGGTCTTATGTTCGCAAGATCCAATCACATACTACTGACAGAAAGTTATGGGTACACTTCTTTCAAGAAAGCTTGTTAGGAACACAATTAGAATAGTTCTATCAACAAGAAGGAACCAATATATGTACTCGGGAATACTTGGTTGGTGCCTTCTACAAACAATACCAATACAATGCTGACCTTGCACCAACTCGTGTGCAAATACCAATACAATGCTAACCTTGCACCAACTCGTGTGCAATTACAAAGTATGACTATGGGCTCGAATGAGGGTTTTAAAGAGTATGCCCAAAAATAGAGGGATCTAGCTGGAAGATTTCAACCTCCTTTGTCTGATAGGGAGCTGGTTGATATGTTCATGGGAACTTTGACTGGACATTTCTTCAATCATCTGATTGGAAGCTCTTCACTTGGTTTCATCGAGCTGATATTAACTGGGGATGACATTGAAGGTGGAATTAGAAGTGGAAAGATTCAAGTGGTTGCGTCTTCAAGTACTGTAAAGAAGACGTTCAACAGTAAAAAAGAAACTAAAGTTGCGTATGGCCAGAAGGGATTTGTAGGAGTTGTGCTAATTTCTAATCCAGCACTTGTGCAACAATATCAACAGGGCAAACAACGTAGGTCAGATGAACCAAGAAGACAGTTTACCAAAATCATCATGCCATTGTCGCAGGCATTGCAACATCTTTTGAAGGCGGAGTTAATAACGTTAAGGGATCCTCCCCAAAATCCCAACACCTCCTCTCCTAGTTATAATCCTAATGTGAAATGTGCCTACCATTCCAATAGCCCCGAGCATGACACTAGTAGCTGCTGGGCCTTGAAAAAAAATCAAGATATGATTGACAATAAAGAGATCGAGTTTGATCCTCCCGAGACCCCCAATGCGATTATAACACCTATACCTAAGCACGACAAAGGCATAAGTGATATTGATGATGTTTCATATGTTTCTACTGTAAGTGAATTGACTACTCCCCTCCTAATCATTAAGAAGAATCTATTGCAAGCCAGATTATTTATGGGTTGTATTGAAAGATGTTACTGTTGTGCAGCCCAACCCAATGGCTGAAAACTACTGAAGGAAGGTATTCAACGTCTGATGGACAATCACATAATTCTAGTTAAGATTCCTTCTATTGAGATTTTTTTTCAAAACTTAGAGCTTGAAGAAGTATTTGTAATTTCTGGCACTCCCATCAGGATCACTTCCAAGGGTTATGTAAAGATTACTACCAAACCCATAGTCACTCCTTTGATAATCACCGCACTCGGACCTGTTCCATATTCCTCGGACAAAGCTATCCCTTGGAACTATGGAGATGATATATACTACCATGGCGTCAAGTAAGAACCCTTGACTATTGAGAATGAAGGTACTAAAACTGCTTATCCCAACATTGACAATATTGTTGGGACCAGTAAGGTTACTAGAAGTAGAAGGGTTTTCTCTCCAGAAATCTCACTGAAGACTATCGCCACACCAGTTCGTGTTACCACTACCAAGTCAATTACTAAGACTCAGGGCAAAGAGAAAATAACGAAGCCTGCCCAGACGGAGGCACCTAAAGAAGTTACCACTGAAGATACTTCCAGGAAAGAGTTGGAGGAGGTATTAAAGATTATCCGTAAAAGTGATTACAAGATTGTTAAACTGTTAGGACAGACTCCCTCCAAGATATCCATGATATCCCTTTTGTTGTGCTATGAAGCCCATGCACAGGCTTTGGTGAAGTTCCTAAAATATGCTCACATGCCACAAGAAATTTCTGCCAATCAATTTGAAAACTATGTTGCTAGCCTGACGACTAATAATGGGTTAGGTTTTTCTGATGCTGACTTGACTCCCGAAGGAAGAAATCACAACAAGGCCATGTATGTCCCTATTGAGTGCAGGGGCACTACTTTAGCTCATGTGTTGGTTGATATGGGTTCCTCGTTGAATGTTCTATCAAAGGGTGCTCTAGACATACTTGATTATAAAGGGGTTATGCTGAAACCCAGTGATATTGTGGTGAGAGCCTTTGACGATTCAAAGAGGATGGTGCACAGAGAGGTGAATCTTCCAATCAGAGTAGGTTCACAGGTATTCGATTCCACCTTCTATGTAATGGATATCTGACCGACCTATTCCTATTTACTGGGATGCCCCTGGATTCATGGGGCAGGCGATGTTACCTCTGCGTTACATCAAAAGCTGAAATATCTCATGAAAGGAAAGGTTGTTATTGTTTGTGGTGAAGAAGAAAACATGGTAAGTCACTTGAACTCATTCGAGTATGTTGAGATGGACGACGAATTCATCGAGACTCCATGCCAGACTTTTGAAGTTATTCCCCGGGAAACTACCGTTACTGAAGACGTTTTCGCTATTCCCAAGGTTACCAGGGTTCCATCCAGAATGACTTCTTTGAAGGATGCTAGAGCTATAGTAGAAGAAGGTGGATGCACTACTTAGGGTCAGCTTCCATACATCCCACACATATCTGATAAATTTGGTTTAGGTTTCACTTCAGAGGCTTAGAAGGTTGTTCGTCGTGCTCGTGCTGGAAGACCACCATTCTACGTCAGCAACAATGGAGTTAACACGATAGAAGATGCTGATAGTGACTACGCCTAGACAATTATATTTTTCCCACTACCGACAACGGACTCAGAAACTGGAAGACTGAAGACCTTATCTCAATCTCCTTTAGTCATGAGTAATTGCTATTTTCTTTTTCTTTCAAAGTTTTGGCTATGTAATTTTTTAAAACAACGACTTTAAGCCTTGTGCCTTACCCGGGGCACAACGGTTCATTTGTTAGGGTTGTCATTTCATTAACATATTTTCATTCAATAAATCATTGGACGTTTTTCATTCGAATTTTGTGCTCTTTGTCTTTCTTTTATTTTATCACTTTCAAAATAGTTATGTGTTCTTACACACACCCACACAATAAATTGCAGATCCACGTCCACTCTGGATCCCATTGATAACAATTTTGCTATTGCCACTTATGACTTCGAAAATTCGATCTAACAAGCCGAGGACGAAGGTGAGGAAGATTGTGAAATACTTGGAGAACTTGCCAAACTATTAGTGCAAGAGGAAAAGTCTATACAACCACATGAAGAGCCAGTCGAGGTTGTAAACTTGGGTACTGCAGAGGACATGAAAGAAGTCAAGATATGTGCTAATCTAAAGGGTAGTGTCAAGAACAGATTAATTCATATGTTGCATGACTATGTTGAGATCTTTGCTTGGTCGTCTGAAGACATGCCAGGGCTCAATACTGGTATTGTGGTTCACCGTCTGCCGATGAAAGAGGGTTTCTCCAATAAAATAGAAGGTTCAGCGTATGCGTCCCAAGATGTCCGAAAATATCAAGGCTAAGGTTATGAAGCAATTCAATGCAGGTTTATTAGCTGTTACGTCCTACCATCAGTGGGTGGAAAATATGGTGCCAGTACTTAAGAAGGATGGCAAAGTGCATATGCGTGTAGACTATAGGGATTTGAACAGGGCAAGCCCCGAGGATGACTTTCCGCTTCCACACATTGATGGTCTGGTTGACAACACATCTCAAAACAAAGTATTCTCCTTCATCGATGGCTTCTCAGCTTATAATTAGATCAAGATGGCACCTGAAGACATGGAGAAAACTACCTTCGTCACACAGTGGGGCACTTTCTGTTACAAGGTTATGCCTTTTGGTTTAAATAACGCCGGCACAACATATCAGCGTGCCATGATAGCTTTATTCCATGAAATGATTCATTACGAGATAGAGGTCTACATTGACGACATGATAGCCAGGTCTCAGACTAAAGAAGAACATCTTGACCATCTACACAAGCTGTTTGAGAGACTGAAGAAATACAAGCTGAGGTTAAATATGAACAAGTGCACTTTTGAGGTAAGATCCGGTAAACTCCTGGGTTTCGTTGTCAGTGGTAAAGGTATTAAAGTTGATCCCACCAAGGTAAAATCCATTCAAGAAATGCCTGCTCCCCATACTGAGAAGGAAGTCAGAGGTTTCTTGGACGACTAAATTACATCGCCAGATTTATTTCCCATTTAACCGCTACTTATGAGTTGATATTCAAGTTGCTATAGAAAGATCAGTTTGTGAAGTGGAACGATGATTTCCAGATAGCTTTTGACAAAATCAAGGAGTATCTCTATGAACCTCCAATTCTGATGCCACCAGTTGAAGGAAGATCTTTGGTCATGTACCTAACAATATTAGAGAACTCAATGGGGTGTGTATTGCGCCAGCATGACGAGTCTGGTCGAAAAGAGCACGCAATATACTACCTTAGTAAAAAGTTTACCGACTGTGAAACAAGACACTCACTTATCGAGCAAACTTGTTGTGATTTGGCATGGGCTGCTCACCGACTAAGACAGTATATGTTGACCGATACTACTTTGTTGATCTCTAAAATGGATCCTATAAAATACGTATTCGAGAAGCCCGCTCTCTCCAGAAGAATAGCCCGATGGAAAATGGTCTTGACAGAATACGACATTCATTACACTATTTAGAAAGCAATCAAAGGAAGTGTACTGGCAGATCACTTGGCTCATCAAGCTGTAGACGGCTATCAGTCTATGAATTTCGAGTTCCCGGATGAGAACATTATGCTGGTTACAGATTATGAAGAACCTGGACCGTATGAGAGACCTAAGCGAGGATCCCGATGGACTATGGTTTTTGATGGAGCTTCCAACGCGCTTGGTAATGGAATCAGTGTTGTGATTATCTCTCCTGAGGGTTGCCATACGCCC
Organism: Vicia faba; assembly: GCA_948472305.1. Lineage (NCBI taxonomy): Eukaryota > Viridiplantae > Streptophyta > Magnoliopsida > Fabales > Fabaceae > Vicia > Vicia faba. Next base: position 159,202 of record CATIWC010000764.1, on the reverse strand, counting down.
TTCACTGCTAGATTATACTTTGACTGTACCAATAATATGGCCGAATATGAAGCGTGTATCATGGGTATCGAGGCTGCTATCGATATGAGAATCAAGTTCCTAGATGTATATGGGGATTCAGCTCTAGTGATCAATCAGATTAAAGAAGAATGAGATATGAAACATCTGAATCTCATTCCTTATTGAGAGCATGTGTTGACATTAATTTCATACTTCAAGGAAAACACTTTTGAACATATTCCACGAGAAGAGAATCAATTGGCAGACGCATTAGCTACTATGTCATCTATGTTCAAAGTTATATGGGACAACGAAGCTCCTCGAATTACTATCAAAAGACTAGATGAATCAGCACACTGCTATGAAGTTGATATTGACGGAGTAGAGGAGAAGCCTTGGTTTCATGAAGTGAAAAGATACCTCGAAACTCAAGACTATCCCGAGGGGGAATATATCAATGACAAGAAATTCCTACGGAGGTTCTCTGCCAAATTCTTTCTGAGCAATGAAATTATGTACAAGTGCAACCATGATTTGACTCTGCTTCATTGTGTAGACAAGAAGGAAGCTGGGAAAATTATGGAGGATATGCATGAAGATATCTTTGGTACACATCCAAGTGGGCATATGATGGCTAAGAAGATTCTGAGAGCAGATTATTATTGGTTGACCATGGAAATTAATTGCCATCGTCATTCTAGAACTTGTCACAAATTCCAGATCTACCCTGACAAAGTACACGTACCTCTGATTCCTCTGAATGTCTTGACTGCTCCTTGGTCGTTTGCAGTGTGGGGCATTTGTATGATTGGAGAAATTAAACCTACTGCTTCTAATGGACATCGCTTTATCCTCGTCTCCATTGATTACTTCATAAAGTGGGTTGAAGCAGCCTTGTTTTCCTCTGTTACCAAGAATATTATGGCACGGTTCATTAAGCATAATCGTATCTATTGGTACCGCATCACCGAAATAATTATCACAGATAATAGTACTAATCTCAAAAATACTATGATCACGGAACTCTGCAAGCAGTTTAAGATCAAGCACCACAATTCTTCTTTTTATTGACCGAAGATAAATGGCATAGTGGAAGCCGCTGATAAGAACATCAAGAAGATTATACAGAAGATGACAGTGACATATAAAGATTGGCATGAGATGTTACCATTTGATATACATGGTTATCGCACTTCAATACTGGCATCAATTGGGGCACCCCATTCTCTCTAGTCTACAATATGGAAGTTGTCATACCTATCGAAGTCCAGATTCCTTCTCTGAGGATTATGAAAGACACAGATTTAGATGAAGACGAGTGGATCCACACTAGGCTGAACCAAATAAATCTGATTGATGAGAAAAGACTTGCGGTTGTTTGTCATAGTCAGATGTACCAGAAGCGTATGATCAAAGCCTTCAACAAGAAAGTCAAGCATCGGGTATATCAGGCTGATGACTTGGTAATAAAATGCATTATCCGAGTACAAGGTGATCCCAGGGGAAAATGGACTCCCACCTATGAAGGGCCATTTGTAACCAAGAAGATATTTTCTGGCGGTGCTATGATACTTACCACCATGGGCTATGAAGATTTTCCGCACCCTGTGAACGCGGACATAGTCAAAAAGTTCTACGAATGAAAGAGACCCGCTAGGTTGACTGGCCTAGGCAAAATAAGGGCATCCCGGCGAACCAAAGGTGTTCGGGCAAAAAAATTAGGGATATATAAAAAAAAATATTACACACCCAGCAAGTCGAAAACCTGAAAAGGCGACTTGGGCAAAAAAGGGTATCCTGGTGGACTGAAAACCCGAAAGGGCGGTCCAGGAAAAAGTTAGGGATTAAAGCGTACGACCATATCCCGATGGATCACCTACTACGGCAAGATCTATTATCAATGTCACGTTCGAATGGTACAAATCAATTCAGTCAACTTCTTCCGAGATCAAGGGATGAGATGCTTGAAGACATAGAGGCAATAACAGAGTTGAAACTCGATGGGATCATTTCCACATAGCTATTTTTCTCTATTTTACTTTGCACTTTTTCCATTTTACGACGATTTCCTCTTACTAGGATCTTTGTCTTTTTGTACAAAACCGCTTGTTTATAGGCAAACTTTCAATACAAATATGTTTAAAATTCAAATTTGCTTTACTTTATTTGTTTTGTTTGCAAAAACGTCCAATGACTAAATTGAATGAACATATGCATGTGATTATGATCACTGTTAACAAATGTGTGCATAAAAACAAGAATAAGCGTTTACTAAAGACTCTACGAGTTGGGATAGCGTTCAAGCCATCCATAAATCCCCACAAAGCAATATCTATGGAACTATCTCTACAAAGCTATCTTTACAAGCTCATTCCCGATAGAGATACATTTCCCAACAACTCTAATATGCCTTCAGACGGGAACTGGGGCATCTTCCAACAGTTCACATGATCATATCCCCCAGTAGGTCCCCTAGCGAACAAGGAAGCTTGACCATTTCCATAGCATACAGTAGAAACTTCTTCAGTATAACTTATGTGTGATCGGTGGAAGTAGAACTGACTGTTTTAAAGCTGGTTCGCGAAATGTCGCGGTAAGCAAGAGTCGCCACCGTCTTTTATGTTCTCCAACAAGGAAAGGACAAAAGCACAGCAAAATTCCTTTTCGAGATGTTTCTCGGTTCGGGAGGTAGATTTATAGAAAGGGAAGATGTTAGCACCCTTTCTATCCGTGGTTATCCACGGGCTCTTAGGTACTTGATCGCTATGTTTTCAAAAATTGTTTGCTTTTCATGTGTATGTGGGTTTTGAAAAAGTTTCATTTTGAAAACTTCTAGGTAACTCTTGTATCAGTCCTCAAGAGTGTATGAAGTATTTGTTTGAAAACTTTTGTTTGAAAGTGTAGGTGCGAAAAGTTTGTTTTGTTTTTGAAAGAGCAAGTACCCAGGAGAAATCTACCTACTCTAAGGAATTAAGCTGTGTAAGAGTCCTTTAGAAGTACTATCCCACTATTGAGAAGCAAGTAGCACCGTCGTTGGAGTTATTCGGGTCAATTCGATTATAAGGACATGTGTGGTCACCAAAGCAATAGTAGGACGCCTTAGCGGTAACCCTAATGTCCTAGATCCTTTTTTATCCGAGGCAACCGTTTCGAGGCAACTGGATCTTTAGATAGGAGGGCGACCTCTAAAACACCCTATACTTGATGACCACCTCGAGGCAACCAAGTGAGGCGTACCCTAGGAGTGGCATGTGCACGTGTATTGTTTTTCAGTTAAGTTTATCTTTGCACGTGTTTATTGTGAGCTACGTTTTGATTTTATTTGTCAAGCAAGTCTTGCATGCATAATTAACAGTTAATAATTGCGGAAAATAAATTGCGGAAAATTGAATCTACGCTATTACAAGGCGTCGGGTATTTACATCGCCAAAAACATAACCCTTGAAAATAAATGCGAGAAATTAAAGAAAGCGATAAAAAGGCCCTAATTATCTATTACATTCTCGGAGCAGATACATAAATATGATCAAAATAATAATAATGCGCGAAAGAATTGAATCGGGAAAAGTCTTAGGGTTTTGACCCTTTTTGAGAAAAGAATGAAGTTTTAGTCCTTTTGCATTAAATTAAAATTAAGCCTAATAACTAATTAATTAATTAATTAAAAGAAAAAGAGTATTTTTTTAGTTTTTTAATGTTTTTAATAAAATAAAAATAAAAGGAATTAAAATTGTCAAAAGAAAAGCCCTAATTCTGTGTTAATTTTATTTATTATGAAAAAGATTAAAGTTAACCTAATTAAAAACAACTAAATTAATTAATTGCATTTATTTACAAAATAATTAAATTAAGGTGAAATTAATAATAATAATAATAATAATAATAATAATAATAATAATAATAATAATAATAATAATAATAATAAGAAAATATTGTTTTATGAATTAGTTATGAAAATAATTATTTGTTAGTTAATAATAATAATGATAATAATTATAATTAAAAGAAAATAAAAAGAAAGAAAATAAAAGAGGAAATAGAAACCAGGGGGGTGCCATGCCTTTTTTGGAGGTGAGTTTAGAAATCTGAGGCCCATTAATCAGCAAGCATGTTTGACTTTTGTAATTGGCTGCACGTGCATTGACCAGGAGTATGATGGTCACTCATCTTTGGCCATTGGATTGCTACCTGAAGACACATGGCGTGTGGATGTTGGAAGCGCATGGTAGGATGCCTTTAGAATACCTGCACGTGAACACAAGGGGAAAAATAGAAACAATTATTTGGGTGGACCTGGGAATCGAACCCAGGTCCCAATGATTCTTGGACAACGCATCCACCACCAGGCCACTCGCTTGCATTTGTTAGAATAATAATGAGTAAATATAATATAAAAAAATGACAATTATGTTGGAAACAAAAATCACGCGCGCTTTTATTTGAAAGCTCCAATCACAAGCCAACACGCAGTCATCTTCCTCGTTTGCCTGTAAAAAGAATAAAGAGATAGCGGGGGTTTTTAACCCCCACAAAATAGGACGACCAAAAATAGCGAATAGAGCTATGCTCTATATAAATATGGCGCGATGGTCTCAATGCATTCGTCTCGTCCTGACGGTCTCAACCATGGGTCTTAGAGGTCCCAATTTTTCCTGTATGGGAAAGCCCTAATTCAAGAACTCAAGAACCCTAGAATTCTCCAATGGCAACTTTCGATTCACTGCATAATAATTCAATTAACCTATGCCAAAAGCTTTGTAAAGGTTCAAGCAATGCAAAACAGTCAATAAATCATGTTAAACGTGCATGAAATATGAATTATGATTATGAACAAAAGTGCCAAACCGTGAGTCTGTTTAAGGTGATTCCTGGAGCTTTAGCACGTGGTTTTGATTCCAAAAGGTTTCTGAGAGTTCCAACAATGTGTTTGAATCCTTAAATTGCTTTGAAAGGGCCTGGGAGTGAGAAAACAGTTTTGAGTTTTCTTGATTTTTTTTCAATATTGGCTATGGCTTTCTGCAGCAATTCTCACGTGCAATGCATTAGGGTTGGCTTCTGTATATATAATGGAAGGGATTTAGGTTAAATCTTGGCCAAGAAATCCATGGAATAATGGTTGGAATATTTGATTTTCAATCATATCTTTTTGCATCTTTTTGATTGAAAAATCTTGCCAAATTGAGAGATCCTTGTCCCCTTGATGTGCACACGAATTTGCCAGCTCTTGTAGGTCATATTTGCTTCATGAAAAGATTGCAAAACCATATCTTGATATTTTCCTACAATTAAATGAATAAAATGAATTAATATTGATTAAAAATTCAACTAATTAATAAAAAATAAGAAAATAATTCAATTTAATCTCCATGGGTCGTGCATAGGCCTTGGACAAAGTTTCAAGAAGAAATTTGAGGGCCATTAGCAAAAACAAGGTGTTTTGGGCAAAGTTGACTTTTGCAAATTCACAAAAATTTACCAACTTCTCCAATGCATATCTTGCTCAATTTTGATCCTATGAACATGTTCTTGGACATTTTGGAAAGGCCTGGAAGTCCTATAACCAATGCCTTTGGTCCCATGTCATTTGGATTTACCAATCTCAAGTTATGGTCTTTGACTTAAAGTGCCTTTTTGTTGACTTTTGAAATTGACCTATAATGTAGAAATTGATACCTTTTTGTGAGAGCATTTCTTGGACTTGGAATGTGAAGATGAGTTATAGGAAATGTCATCCCATTAAAAATGAGCATTGGATGGGATTTTTATGATGAACCATGAAAAAGTTATGCCTTGGTCAATATACAGTTGACTTTTCTGCTGTCCAAAAATAGCAACTTTTGGCATCTTGATGATTTTTGAGCTATCCTTGAGGAATCATGATCAAGACTTGATCAAATGATGATTGTGTGCTCAAAATAAGATGTTGACCAAATTTTTTGACTTTTGACTGCCAAATGACCATTTTACCCCTGCAGTTGATTGTGAACCAAATGAAGCTTTTGACTGTGCAATTTGCCTCTGTGAGTCTTGAAACTTGGCATGTAGGTGCTTGTCAATGTATATAGACCTATGGGACTTTATTGAGCCATTGAAAACCTCAAATTCCTTGAAAGAACCAAAACCCTAATTTGGACTGGCTTAGGAGGTATTTGGACTGTGCAACCCTTGAGTGGTCTTGAACCATTTGAAGATGATCCTTGACAAACCTTGAAGAATATGGGAGGGAAAATTTTGGGGTACAACAGTTGCCCCTGTTCAATCTTCTTAAACCGGAGGATGTAGATTGGATTGCGTGCCTTTCGTGATCCGAAGGTGGAAGATGATTGAACACTAAAGTGCCCAGAAATTTGCACTCGCATAGTGTAGTATCAGCAATGTGATGTCGGGAATGGGCTTATGGATGCCATTTGGAGAGATGGTGGATAAGAGGATGGGCTTATAGATGCCATCTGGAGACGTGACAGAACCTTGTCGGGAATGGGCTTATAGATGCCATTTGGAGATGTAACGGATAGTTGTGGAGATGGGCTTAAAGATGCCATCCAGGGTTTGTCGATCGCGTAAGAGATTCCTTAGCGAGAACTTGCGTACCTGAGAAAGAAAGATAATTTCCTGGCCTGTTACAGGGGTTGATCTTCAAACTCTTCATGCAGATATGCCCTGGCTAGATATAGGTATCGAATCTACAATCAATCGCTCACAGATATGCCCTGGCTAGATACAGGTATCGAATCTGGAACTGCGAAAGTTGATGGTAATCGTCTTTTGAATGACCTTTTCCTGAAAAGGCAAAACATTAGTTATATGACATGTCATGATGTATGAAATGCGTGATGTCATGATGTTCTCAAAAATAAATGAGATTGTGTCGTATGCACTTTATCATGTATGTAAGCAGGATGTATGAAATGTGAAATGTCTATGAATATATTTTCGTCTAGGAAAATAAATCTTTGACGAATGCCAGGAAGTTCGTTGAATCTTGGGCTGATGTTGAAGAGTAGAGTTCTTCATTTCCGCTGGGGATGATGATTGTAAGGATAAGCCGGTAGGAGAAGATGACTCCGTTGGGGGATAAACTTGTGAAGATATTATTCTGCAGGGAATTACTCTGTGGGGAAGAGGTACTTCGCTGAGATTTTGATGATAACTCCGCTGGGGATTCCGTTGATATGCTTTGTTGGGGAATTTGATGAACTCCGCTGGGGATAGGAATAACTTCGCCGAGGACGATCTTTCTGTTGCAATTAGCTAAGGATAACCCAGTTATAAGCTCTGGTGGGGAATAACCTTTGTACTCTGCAGGGGATAAGCTTCCAGAATCTACTGGGGAGATGATTCAACTCTCCTGGGGAAACTTTTGGACTGCACTGGGGAATGGCTCCACTGGGGTGTCTGGTATTCCGCCGGGGAACAATCTTATATTTCCGTCGAGGAATATTAAGACTGCTGGGGATGCTTACTGAGGAACGTCTGCATACTCCGCTGGGGAATGTTGAGATCTTCTGGGGGTACCCAACTTCCTTAGGGCTGACAGTAGACTAACTCTGCTCGGGGGAGAGTATTGCTGACCTGCTGGGGATACTGTGCCTTTTTAGGGCTGATGGGAGACCAACTCTACTTGGGGATAGTATTACTGAATCTTGTCTTACTCTGCAGGGAGTGGAGGTAACTTGGTTACGTTCTTCAATCGAACCTACCTTGGTACCTTGGTGGACAGAGCAACTAGATCGCTTAGACAATTCTTATTGCCCCTGTTTCTGATGTCACCTGTAATTAGTCCTTTGTTTCGCATGCAAATATTTATGATTAGCAATTAATGTCAAATGCATATATCAAAAATGAACATTGGACGTTCTTTGCAAAACAAAACAGATAAAGGAAAAACAATTGGCAATTTGTCGGGAAAAGTGGATTTGTATTGATTTTGAAATTTGCCTGTAAATAGGCGTTTGTGTACAAGAGGCCGGCGTCCTAGTAAGAGAACACCGCCGAACAACAGAGTTTATACATTTTGTGAAAAGGAAAACAAAACAGCTATGTGAAAAATCCCACTGGGTTCCAACTCTGCTATCGCCTTTATGTTTTCAAGCGTCTCATCACTTTGCTGCTTTAGTTGCAGATGAAGCTGATTGATCGATGTCGTCCGAACCTGATAGTTGATGCCGAAGTCTGGATGCAAGGTGATCCAATGAGACATAGTATTACGCTTATCCATAACTTTTTCCTGGACCGCCCTTTCGGGTTTTCAGTCCACCGGGATACCCATTTTTGCCCAAGCCGCCTTTTCAGGTTTTCGACTTGCCGGGTGTACAGATTTTTTTCATTTCATCCCTTATTTTTGCCCGAACCCTTTTGGTTCGCCGGGAAGCCCTTATTTTTGCCTAGGTATGTCAACCTAGCGGGTCTTTAATCATGCGTAGTATCTTTTTACTATGTCTGCATTGGTGGGGTGAGGAAGGTCGTCACCGTCCAAGGTGGTTAGAATCATTGCTCCTCCTGAGAAGATATTCTTAACCACAAATGGCCCTTCGTACGTAGGGGTCCATTTTCCCCTGGGATCACCTTGAGGTAGAATGATGCGCTTGATTACCAGGTCCCCGACTTGATACTCTTGGCGTCTGACTTTCTTGTTAAATGCCTTGATCATCCGTTTTTGGTATGTCTGACCATGACAAATAGCAGTGAGTCTCTTTTTGTCAATTAGGTTTAATTGATCAAGTCGAGTCTGGATCCAATCATCTTCGCTCAAACCTGCATCCTTCATTATCCAGAGAGAGGGTATCTGGACTTCAATAGGCAAGACTGCCTCCATGCCATAGACCAAGGAAAAGGGAGTTGCCCCTGTTGACGTCCGTGCTGAGGTACGGTACCCATGAAGAGCAAACGGTAACATTTCGTGCCAATCTTTGTAGGTCATTGTCATCTTCTGCACAATCTTCTTAATATTCTTATTAGCTGCTTCTACAGCCCCATTCATCTTCGGTCGGTAGGGAGAAGAGTTGTGGTGTTGTATCTTGAATTGCTTGTAGAGCTCAGTGATCATCTTGTTGTTAAGATTGGTACCATTGTCCGTAATGATCCTCTCAGGTACGCCGTATCGACAGATTAGGTTATGCCGAATGAACCGTGCCACGACGCTCTTGGTTACGGTAGCATAGGAAGCTACTTCAACCCATTTGGTAAAGTAATCAATTGCTACCAGGATGAAGCGATGCCCGTTGGATGTTGTAGGTCTGATCTCGCCGATCATATCAATGCCCCACATTGCAAAAGGACAAGGTGCTGTCAAGACGTTCAGAGGAACTGGAGGAATGTGCACCTTATCAGCATAGATCTGGCATTTGTGACATGTCCGAGAATGTTGATAACAGTTGGATTCCATTGTGGACCAGAAATATCCTGCCCGAAGGATTTTCTTTGCCATAGTATGACCGCTGGAATGTGTTCCGAAGGTACCTTCATGTAGTTTTGCCATGATCCTTTCTGCTTCAGTCTTATCCACACAACGCAGTAAGGTCGGATCATGGTTTCGCTTGTAGAGAATGTCATTGCTGAGGAAGAACTTCGCTACGAACCTTCTCAGAAACTTCTTGTCGTTGACGGATGCACCCTCGGGGTATTCCTGAGCTTCAAGGTACCTCTTCACTTCATGATACCAAGGTTTTTCAGTTACCTCTTCAGCCTCAAGATCGCAGCAATATGCAGGTTCATCCAATTTCCAGATAATGATCCGGGGAGCCTCGTTGTCCCATTTGACTTTGAACATAGAAGACATCGTAGCTAACGCGTCCGCCAACTGATTCTCCTCTCTTGGGAAATGTTCAAAAGTTATCTCCTCGAAATGGGGAACCAACGTCAACACATATTCCTTGTAAGGAATAAGATTTGGGTGTTTCGTATCCCACTCGCCTTTGATCTGACTGATCACGAGAGCGGAATCTCCGAAGACACTCAGAAACTTGATCCTTAGGTCAATTGCAGCTCGAAGACCCATGATGCACGCTTCATACTCCGCCATGTTGTTGGTGTAGTTGAAACATAGTCGGGCGGTAAGTGGAGTATGAGTGCCTTTAGGGGATATGATCACAGCACCAATGCCATTACCCAACGCGTTTGAGGCTCCGTCAAAGTGCATAGACCATCGGGTTCCTTCCTCAGGTCCTTCATCCGGTCCAGGTACTTCACAATCAGTCACTACCATGATATTCTTGTTTGGAAACTCAAAGTTCATCGACTGGTAATCATCCACTGCCTGATGTGCCAAATGATCTGCCAACACACTTCCCTTGATTGCTTTTTGGGTCGTGTACTGGATGTCGTATTCGGTCAAGATCATCTGCCATCTTGCTATTCTTCCGGACAAGGCAGGCTTTTCGAAGATGTACTTTATTGGATCCATTTTTGAAATCAACAGAGTAGTGTGAGTCAACATATACTGTCTCAGCCGGCGAGTAGCCCATACCAAAGCGCAACAAGTTTTCTCGAGCAGTGAGTATCGGGTCTCACAGTCGGTAAACTTTTTGCTAAGGTAATAAATGGCGTGCTCTTTTCGGCCAGACTCGTCATGCTGCCCCAGCACACACCCCATTGAGTTGTCAAGTACTGTCAAGTATAAGATTAGAGGTCTCCCTTCAACCGGTGGCATAAGGATAGGTGGCTCTTGGAGATACTCTTTTATTCTTTCGAAAGCGGCCTAGCATTCATCATTCCAACGTACTACTTGATCTTTCTTCAGTAGCTTGAAGATTGGTTCACAAGTAGCAGTGAGGTGCGAGATGAATCGGGCAATGTAGTTCAGACGTCCTAGAAAGCCTCTGACTTCTTTCTCTGTCTTGGGAACTGGCATATCTTGTATGGCTTTCACTTTGGCAGGGTCCACTTGAATACCTTTATCGCTCACGACGAAGCCTAGTAGTTTTCCAGATCTCACCCCAAAGGTGCACTTGTTTGGGTTCAACCTCAGCTTGTACAACTTCAACCGGTCAAACAACTTCTGTAGATGGCCAAGGTGTTCCTCCTCAGTTTGGGACCTTGCAATCATGTCGTCAACATACACCTCAATTTCATGATGGATCATGTCATGAAACAGAGCAACCATGGCACGTTGGTAGGTTGCCCCAACATTTTTCAACCCAAAAGGCATGACCTTGTAGCAAAAGGTGCCCCACTGAGTAACAAAAATGGTTTTCTCCATGTCTTCAGGAGCCATCTTGATTTGATTATAACCGGAGAACCCGTCCATGAAGGAGAATACCTTATGCTGAGCAGTGTTGTCAACCAGAACATCGATGTGAGGCAGAGGGAAGTCATCCTTGGGACTGACCCTGTTCAAATCCCTGTAGTCAACACATATTCTGACCTTACCATCTTTCTTCGGCACTGGGACCACGTTGGCAACCCACTGAGGGTAAGAAGTCACTACTAGAAAACCGGCGTCGAATTGTTTCATAACCTCAGCTTTGATTTTCTCGGACATCTTTGGACGCATACGGCGGACCTTTTGCTTTACCGGAGGGCATTCTTCCTTGGTAGGCAGGTGATGCACCACAATGTCGGTATCCAACCCAGGCATGTCTTCGTAAGACCAGGCAAAGATTTCCACATAGTCATGCAGCATCTGAATTAACCGTTGTTTCACACTAAGCTCTAGATTGGCACCAATCTTGACTTCATTTCTGTCTGTTTCAGTACCCAGGTTTACCGTTTCCACTGGCTCTTCATGTGGCTGAATGGCCCTCTCTTCCTGGAGTAACAGTCTTGCAAGCTCACCAGGCACCTCACAATCATCTTCACCTTCGTCTTCGGCTAAGTTGATCGGATTTTCGAAGTCATAACTGGCAGTAGCAGAGTCGTTATCAGTGAGATCCAGAGTGGATTGGAACCTGTATAGGTGAGTGTGTGTAAATATAGCTGTTTTGCAATATATAATAAAGAAAGAAAAGGAGCACAAGATTTGAAATGCAAAAAACGTCCAATGCTTTTATTCATGATATATGAAGATGACAAATAATAAGCCCTCACAAATGAAGCCACGGTGCCCCGGGTAAGACACCGGGCCATAAAGTTTCAAATTATTGTTTGTTACAAATTCAAAACAAAGGAGTTCATTACTGAGTGACAAAAGTAATAGGTGTGAAGTCTTTAGCAGTCCAGTTGCTTGGTCCACCATTGGTCATTGGGTAGATCCAGCTGTCGAATTCAGATTCCTCCACGTCGTCTTCAATAGCATTCACTCCCGGGTTGGTGATGAACACAGGAGATCTTCCAATCCTTGCTTTATGAACAGCCCTCTGAGCTTCTGCAGTGAAACTCAAACCAAACTTGTCAGTCTTCGGAGTGAAATCAGGAAGTCGGACTCAGTTTGCACACTCACCCTTCTCAATCACGGCCCGAGCATCCTTTAAGGAAGCCATCTTCAAAGGAGAGTCTTCTTCAGTCACAGTCTCTGCTGACGCCAATGTCGGAGGAACCTCTTCGAAGTGTTGAAAGGGGGTCTCAATGAATTCCCCATCCATCTCTATGTACCGAAACGAGTTAAGGTGGCTGACCATGTACTCTTCCTCCCCCTAAACTGTCACAATCTTCCCTCTGACCGGGTATTTAAGCTTCTGATGTAGTATGGAGGTCACAGCTCCAGCCTTGTGGATCCATGGACGACCCAGCAAACAAGAATAGGATGGTCGGATGTCCATCACATAGAATGTTGAATCAAAGACCTGAGAGCCAACCCTGATTGGAATGTCAACTTCATCATGTACCATCCTCTTGGACCCGTCAAAGGCCCGAACAACAATATTACTTGGCTTGAGCTCTAAACCCTCACAATCCAGCCTGTCTAGAGCTTTCTTGGGCAATACGTTCAATGAGGAACCAGTGTCAACCAGCACATGGGCAAGAGTAGTGCCCCTGCATTCAATGGAGACATGCAGGGCATCGTTATGGTTCTTCCCCTTAGCAGTCAGATCGGCATCAGAGAAACCCAAACCATTATCAGCAGTTAAGTTGGATACATACTCGGTAAATTGATCAGCTGACGTCTCCTGTGGCACGTGGGCCGTCTTCAGAAAAGTGATCAGAGCCTTGGCATGGGCCTCTGAACACAACAACAGTGATAGCATAGAAATTTTTGATGGGGTGTGCCCCAGCTGCTCAACTACATTGAAATCACTCTTCTTGATAATCTTAAGGATCTCTTCCATCTCCTGCTTGGAAGCCTCAACAGTGGTTGTCTTCGGTGTCTCTATCTGGGCAGGCACATCAGTAGCGACCCCTTTGCCCCGAGCGTTAGATGACTCGGCAGTAGGGGTAGAAATAGGAACTTGATCAGGAAGGGAAGCAGGCACGCTTGCAGGTGTGATGACAAGAGGTCTCTGGATAGCTGGTGGCGCAATATCTGGTGAGAACAGTCTACCACTGCGAGTGACCTTGGCAGGCCCGGTGATGTTACTGACGCCGATACTAGTATCAAACTCTTGTTTAACCCCAAGCACATAAACATCTGCCCTATAGTGCCACGGGACAGCTTTGTCAGATTTATAGGGGAGGGGCCCCAAAACAGTGATGATGATAGGTGCAATCTTCTGAGTAGGCATGATTTTGCCAGGCTTCTTTGAGGGAGCCTTAGGAGAGTTGTTGAAAATAGTAACAATGGACACTTCTTCAGCAGGGATAGCAGGAACATCAATCTTTTCGAACAAGATCTCTTTATTATCCATCAGGCTTTGGATACCTGATTTCAACAAAGGACAACCAGCAGGTGAAACAGAGCATATAGGGCAACCTTTACTACATCCCGGAAATAAACCGGCTAGAAACAGGTTTCTCTTGACAGTTAGCAACGGAGTAACAATATCATCCACCGAGGCTACATACAGGTTTTCCTCAACAGCATTCATTCCATGCTGGGGCATGGGAGCAGTCACAACATTGGGCCTTTCGGGCGCCTCGAACTGTATTTCTTTAGCATCAATAAGGTCCTGAACCTTATTCCTCAGAGCCCAACAATCATCTGTAGTATGCCCCGGGCTGTCAGAGTGATAAGCGCAGCGGGCGTTAGGATTGTACTTTGGAGAGGTTGTGTTCACTACCTTCGGAGCTTCTTTGACAGTTACCAGATTGGTTGACAGTAGTTGTGGCAATATCTGAGACAGGGTCATACTGAGCCGAGTGTACTGCCTTTTGGGTCTCTCACCCCTTGGTTGGTTGTATTGATGAGGAGCAGCAGCAGGCTTTGAAATTACCACCGCGTTGACAGCTTGGCAGCGTTCCGGTTGATTTTGTCTCCTTAACCCATAAACAACACTAGATTCTTTCTTGAAGAGCTTCTTTTCAGAGCTCGAGGAGGCACCCTTTTGTATCTTCCCAGACTTGATACCAACTTCTATCCTCTCACCAGTCAAGATCAGATCTATAAACCCAGCAGAAGAATTCCCAATTAGATGGTTGAAGAACGGACCAGACAGGGTCCCCAAGAACATGTCCACCAGTTCACGGTCAGTCAAAGGTGGTTGCACCCTTCCAGCCAGGTCTCTCCACTTTTGCGCATACTCCTTAAAACCTTCACCCGTCCCTAGTGACATACCCTGAGTTGGGTACGCGTGTGAGCGAGGTCGGAATTATACTGATACTGCTTATAAAAGGCAGTAGCCAAGTCCTCCCAGTTTCGAATACTGGCTCCATCCAGCTGATAGAACCATTCGAGTTGAGTCCTTGAAAGACTATCCTGGAAGAAATGGATCCATAGATTCTTGTCAGCAGTGTAAGGCTAGATCTTCCTTACATATGATCTGAGATGCAGCTTAGGACAGGATGCCCCGTCGTATTTTGCAAAAGCAGGTGCTTTGAATTTGTGAGGGATCACCACCCCAGAAGATAAGCCTAGGTCTCCAAAGTCCAACCCGGGCACATGCTGAATCTCCATAGCACTTAGGCGGTCCTCCAGCTGTTTGTACCTATCCTCAGCAGGAGGGTACTGTTCATCATTAAAATCCGTCTCGTTGTCGGAGACCACGGGACTAGGAACCCTTCTCTCTTGGGGACTGTCTTTCCCTACAGAGGAAGTAGCTAGATCAGCCTCATTTTGGAGTCCATTCCCAAATCTCCGTCCAGTGTTGAACAACACAGTCCTCTTCTTCTTCTTCTTCAAAAGCAGAGTCTTCAATTCCTGTTGACCCTGGGCTAAGCTCATGACCAACTCTTGAAACTGGGCGTTCTGGGCCTGGAGGGTCTTGATAGCTTGTTCAGTAGTAGGCTCAGAAGACATGATGACTGCTGAAATAAACAGTGAAGAAGATTAAGCAACATGTAGAAAAGAGTACCTGTTATGCACATGATGCATGATATGTTATTTATGCAATGCATTCAAGGGTTCGAAAGTTCAAATTCGTTGCAGACAAAAAAAAATAACACACGTTATATTAAGAAATAATTTGTTCAATACATCAATGCCTCATGGGAGAAATATTACAAAATACTTAATCCCAAAAGATCTTGTGCATCCTCTTTGGAGCTATGTAAGTGTTGAGAGTCTTTTCCTCGTGAAGTAGGCGGGTGAGCTCCAAGAGCTTCTTCTCACTGGCATGTAGACTGGTTTCAAGAGAATTCCGTTCTTCCTTGAGTTGGATCCAGCTCTTTTGCATTTCTTCCCAAGACGTTGGCATGTCAGGATGTTGAATGGTGTAGGGCACCTCTCCTTCCAAAACAGGCTCTTTGATCACGGGGAGAATGTGAGGATATGGCATCACAAGCTTCTGGGAGCGGGCTCGTACCCACTTGACATAAGGCTCAAGGGGGATGGAGTTCTTGTGCCCCAGTGTCTTTCTATCCACCTTGTTAGGCATCCTCCAAGCTCTGATAAACCTCTGGCGAAGTCCTTGCGTGTCGTTGTCGAAGTCAAAAACTATGTCAAGAATCAACATGTCATGAGGGCCATCCCTCCGAGCATATCCAAATTGCCTCAAAGCCAGGCAGGGATTGTAAGTAATGCCTCCTCTGATTCCAAGTAAAGGAACATTAGGGAACTCTCCACAACGATCAATGATAGTGACATTTTCTCTGGACCGAGAACACCAATGTATATCAGCATATGTAAGAGTCATTAATCGTTGTGACCATCTCAAACCCCGCTCATTTTTCAAAACTGATTGTGGAAGGTGCGAAATAAACCACCTTGCCCGGAGAGGAGTGCAGCACAGGAGAACACCTCTTTTTCTCATGGTTCGAGTGTAACATGAGTGAAGGATGTCCCCAAGCAACATAGGTATAGGATTCCTGGACATGAAAATCTTGATAGCATTGATATCTATAAGCTGATCCGGATTCGGGAACAACGCCAACCCATAGACAAGGAGTGCTACAACTTATTTAAAGGCTTGTAGGTCAAGGGAATTCCAACATTCTTGTGCCTTCTCCAACAGGAACTTTGCCAAGAATCCTTTGATACCGCTTCTGATTTCCCAATGCCCCTTGATGTCAGATGGTTGTAGGCGTAATACTTTAGCGACCTCTTCAAGTTTTGGTTCCCTTTCTGTACCGTTGTAGGGTAGTTGACTAAGAATAGGAACCTTCAGAAGTTGAGAAAATTCTTCCAAAGTAGGCACCAATTGATAATCCGGGAAAGTAAAACAGTGGTGCAAGGGGTCAAAGAACTGGAAGAGAACTTTTATCATATCCTCTTCAATGTTGGTATTGACCAAGCTGATGAGTCTACCATGCCTTTCATTGAAGGAAGAGTTCTCGGGGATCCTGGATGTAAGCTCCTTAAGCTGAGGAGGGATCCTTACAAGGTTGACCTGAATTGTCTTTCTGCGGATAGTTTCCATGTCCTACAAAACAAGAACAAAGATGAAGATTTGAACCCTTGAAGTGGTTAGTAGATGCATATGATGCTTTATGATGTTATGATGTTATGATAAAGACACACCACAAGTATTCACAAAAAGCAAACATGATAAGGCACACAAGTCACACCAGACATCCCTTAGAGTTTAGGCCAGCATGAAGTCTAGGTACTACCCTCTTGAAGTTGGTGGGCTCAAAACCTGTCCTATCAAAAGTAACCGGGTTCTAAGGAGCTCAATATCATTGGGTTGTTTTCTATGTTCATTGTTTTGATTTAGCCACTGAACTGGCGATCAAAATATTCCAAGAAAACAACCCTCAATGAGTGTAGTATCGAGTATCTACCAACTTCGGACTGCACCAAAGTCGGTCATCTCACTACCCCTAAAGAGGTCAGGATGGTCAAGTAAGGTTCCTAAGGTCAGTGGATGCTTCACGACACCACGCGGCGGCCCCGTACTCTCCTTGACTTGACTCAAGGGTTACCGGTACTCACCAAAGTGCCACATCAATGTAGCAACTGCTTCAACCGTGTCGGTATACCCCACACAGTTCCCTCACAGATTGTTGCTACTTCTAAAAGGGTATCTGTGATCGGTGGATCTGGAACTGACTGTTTAACGCTGGTTCGCGAAATGTCGCGGAAGCAAGAGTCGCCACCGTCTTTTATTTTCTCCAATTGGAAAGGACAAAAGCACAGAAAAATTCCTTAAAGAGATTGCTCTCGGTTCGGGAGGTAAGTTATAGAAAGGGAAGGTATTAGCACCCTTTCTATCCATGGTTATCCATGGGCTCTTAGATACTTGCTCATTGTGTTTTCAAAAAATGGTTTGTTTGCTTTTCAATTGTGGGTTTTAAAAAGTTTCTTTGAAAGTTTCAGATCGACTCTTGTGTCAGAGTGTTTGAAAAATTGCTTTGAAAGCTTTTGAAAGGTATCGGTGTGAAAAGATTTTTGTTTGTTTTTGAAGAGAGCAAGTATCTACGAGTTGTCTACCTACCCTAAGGAATTCGTCTGTGTAAATGTCCTTTAAAGTAGTGCCATCCCACCATTGAGAGGTAGGTAGCACCACCGTTGGAGGTGTTCGGGTCAATTCGAGGTTCGGGACATGGTGATCACCAGAGCAATGGGAAGACACCTTAGAAGCTACCCTCATGCCAGGTTCCCGGATCATGAGGACTTACTAAGACATCCTCTACTCGACGATCACCTTTCGAGGCAAGGCAACAGTGAGGCGTACCCTAGGGGTGGTGTGTGATTTGTGTGTCATGTTCATTTATTTTTGTCTTGTCAGGTTATGGGTGATCTATGCGTTTGTTTTTATTTTTTTGTCATTCATTCTTGCATGCATTTATTTAACAGTTAAAAAAGATGCGGAAATTGAAAGTTCTAAACTATTACAAAGGCGCGGGTCCACATCGCCAAAATTAAAATCTAGGACCCGATTTGACGGAAAGTAAATAAAGAAATAAAGTAAAGTGCGAGAAATTAAGTTTACAAGGCTTTGGGAGAGTTACATAAATATTTAAAAGAAGAAAATAAATAAAAATGCGCGAATAGGAATTAAAATTGGAAACGAGGGCGTTGGACCCTTTTTAATGAAATTAAAAATTAATTAATTATTTATTAAAATAAAAGAAGTGTTTTTTAGGTTTTTTTTTGTATTTATGAAATAAGAAAATTAAAATTAAAATTAAAAGAAACCCTAATTCTAAGTTATTTTTAATTATTTGAGAAAAATGTTAAAGTTTAACTTAATTTACTAAAGAATTTATGTACATGTTTATTTACAAAAATATTTAATAATTAATAACAATAATAATAAGAAAAAATTATTTATTAAAAAAAAGATGATGAAAAGTTAAAAATCCTAATTTCTACATGTTTTAATTTGTTAAGAAAAAGACTTAAGTTTTAAAACCTAATTTAACTAAATTAATTATTTAACATTTATTTACAAAAATATTTAATAAGTAAATTAATTAACATATTCTTAGTTTTTGATTTTCTGGTTTTATATTATAAAAATTAATTCATGAATTTAAAGAAAACAATTAAAACAATTAAAAGAATGAAAAAGGAAAATCAAATAAAAAATAAAAATGATGCAAACCATGGGGGGTGTCTGGCCCTTTTTGGAGGTGAATTGGAGTGGTTTGGCCTTTGAGTTCTGGCCTCATCATGCATAAGTTGTTCTACTTTGGCCATTTGGCTTTTGGCTTTTGGCCATTTGCGTTTTGGCCTCAACGTTCCCTTAATCTCTGGCTTAATGTCTGTCTCGCCATGTATTGGGGTCATGCATATGTTTTTCTACTGTGGCCATTTAGCTTTTGGCTTTTGGCCATTTGGCTTTTGGCCTCAACGTTCGTTAATGAACCTGCCTGGGATCCTGTCTAAATCTGCAGTGTTGAATCTCACAAACACATCAAATAAAATCATAAAATGCAAATAAAGCCAATATATGAAGAAATTTAATGTTTAGGCACAATATGGCATGTATGAATGATTATACCCTTTTGATCACGGAGATCAAATCAACCTTACCCTTACTGGAAAAGTAGTGACATGAATGCTTTTATGCCCTTTGGATCATGGAGATCAAGCCAGCCTTACCCTTACTGAAGAAGTAATAAGATGTTGGTTTGTAACTGAGATGGCTTTGTTTGTAGTGAGAGAGGGATTTGTAATAAGGATTTCAAAGTTTTAGGGTTCTTGAAAGAGTTTGATATCCCAACAGTGTTGCGGCAAGGTTTTTTCTCTCTTTTTTTCTTCCCTCTTTTTTCTTTTTTTCTCCTCTCTGGTTTGTGTGACAAGAAGGTGATTATATAGTGGAAATTAGGGTAAAGAAAATGGGCTTTGAATGTGCAATTGGGCCTCCAATATTCACTTGAATTCGTCACTTTCCAGGCTAAATCGCAGGGACTTAAGTGCATTTTTTGAAGTTGAAATGTGAAAACAAAATGTAGCCGACATCGAGAACTAACTCCTGTCCGAAAATCGACTCAATCGGATAAACGGTGAATTAGTTATGAATTTTTGAAGTTTCAGCTCAGACGAACTTATTTTGGGCTCCGGTGTCGACTCTGACACGTTCTTCAATAAAAAAACTGGTATTGATCGGTGCATAATTTGGTCTCGACTTTTGAATCAAAGTTGTAGATCTATGAGTCAGGGACCTTGTGTAAAAATATGAGCCCAATCCGATAAAAATTGACCGAGTTATGAATTTTCGAAGTTTCGGCCCAGATGAAATAATATTCAGCATTCAGGATTTTCAGCGTGTCACGCACTCTGAGCAAAAAACGAAGGCCTTTTGAATACCGTTTGAACTCAATACCTTCTGTGAAAATGTAGCCAACTCAATTTGTGAAATTTTGGCACCGGAACCAGCTCGATACGATGAAAATCGACCAAGTTATGATTTTTTGAACATGACGCAAATAAACTTCTGTCACAAATTTCTGCACGAAAATACTTGATAAATCCACATTTTTGAAGACCTTCTGATCGAAATTGGCTTCCAGCCGTGAGAGATGAAAACGTAGATAATGTCAAGACGGAATTTTGGCCACCGGAACGGGTTCAAAACGAGTCACGATCTTCAAGTTATGAATTTTTTAGCGCGTAAAAACTGCACTTTCAGCACACTTTTTCACTATATTTCTTCAAGAAAACTCGCACATTCGGATACCTTCTTTAAAGAATTGACTCTTGAGCCGAACCTGAATTTTAGAATATGTTATCAGAGATATCTTGGCGAAAGAATACCTGAATATGACGCGCCGGGTTGGACTTGTGAATTTTTCTTGAAATATTTTGAGAAATATGGGAGGGCAAATTTTGGGGTACAACAGTTGCCCCTGTTCAATCTTCTTAAACCTGAGGATGCAGATTGGCTGGCGTGCCTTTCGTAATCCGAGGGTAGAAGATGATTGGACACTAGAGTGCCCAGAAATTTGCGTTCACATAGTAGCAGTGATGATGGGGGAATGGGCTTATAGATGCCATTTGGAGATTGCTGGATAGGGTGATGGGCTTATAGATGCCATCTGAATGTTGATTGCGGGGGGAGATTCCTTAGCGAGAACCTGCATACCTGCAAAAGAAAAATGAGTACCTGACACGTTGCAGGAGCTGATTTTAGATGCTTGGTATAGATATGTCCTGACTGGTTACAGGAGCTGAGTCTGGAGCTTCAAACGCTGATGAATGAACCAGGAATGGTTATTGCCTTAGCATGGATAGTAAGAGAACCTTGGGTGACTTTAATCTCAACAACGCTCGTTGAGAAAAATCTTGGCGGGACTTTAACTTCAACAACGCTTGTTGAGAAAAATCTTGGGTGACTTTAACTTCAACAACGCTCGTTGAGAAAAATCTTGGGTGACTTTAACTTCAACAACACTCGTTGAGAAAAATCTTGGGTGACTTTAACTTCAACAACGCTCGTTGAGAAAAATCTTGGGTGACTTTAACTTCAACAACGCTCGTTGAGAAAAATCTTGGGTGACTTTAACTTCAACAACGCTTGTTGAGAAAAATCTTGGGTGACTTCTACTGGGATAAGCATCAAGGAGATCTTAGGGTCGATCTGACTGAACCAGAGGAGGTTTTTTTTTGATAAGGATGTGATGAAGGAATCTGAGACGATTGCTACTCCAAATCTATGATGAAGGAATCTGGGACGATTACTACCTCAGCAGAATGATGAAGGAATCTGGGACGATTACTACCTCAGCAGAATGATGAAGGAATCTGGGACGATTGCTACCTCAGCAGGATGATGAAGGAATCTGATTACTACCTCAGCAGGATGATGAAGGAATCTGATTACTACCTCAGTAGGATGATGAAGGAATCTGGGACGATTACTACCTCAGCAAGATGATGAAGGAATCTGGGACGATTACTACCTCAGCAGGATGATGAAGGAATCTGGGACGATTACTACCTCAGCAGGATGATGAAGGAATCTGGGACGATTACTACCTCAGCAGGATGATGAAGGAATCTGGGACGATTACTACCTCAGCAGGATGATGAAGGAATCTGGGACGATTACTACCTCAGCAGGATGATGAAGGAATCTGGGACGATTACTACCTCAGCAGGATGATGAAGGAATCTGGGACGATTACTACCTCAGCAGGATGATGAAGGAATCTGGGACGATTACTACCTCAGCAGGATGATGAAGGAATCTGGGACGATTGCTACCTCAGCAGAATGATGAAGGAATCTGGGACGATTGCTACCTCAGCAAGATGATGAAGGAATCTGGGACGATTACTACCTCAGCAGAATGATGAAGGAATCTGGGACGATTACTACCTCAGCAGGATGATGAAGGAATCTGGGACGATTACTACCTCAGCAGGATGATGAAGGAATCTGAGACGATTGCTACCTCAACTATATGATGAAGGAATCTGGGACGATTACTACCTCAACGGGTGATGAAGGAATCTGAGACGATTACTACCTCAACTATATGATGATGAAGGAATCTGGGACGATTACTACCTCAACGGGAAAAGACTTTTATCTGTTGATCGTTCTTTCCTGAAAAAGTAACGAATTAGTTGTATGCAATGTCATAATGCGTGAATTGCATGATTTTAAGATGTTCTTAAAAATAAATGAGATTGGGGTGATATGATACGTCTATGCATGCTATAATGATGTATGTGACGTTTTATGAATGTGTTTTTCGTCTAGGAAAGTGAATCCTTGACGGATGCCGGGAAGTCGTATCCTGGGCTGATGTTGAGGAATAGATTTTGCTTCCGCTGGGGATGATAGTTGCAAGTATACCGGTAGGAGAAGATAACTCCGTTGGGGAATAAACTTGGCAAATGGAGGGCTTTGCGGGGAGAAAAAATGCTCTAGCGACCATGCTGGGAAGCAATACTCTGTGGGAAGAGGGATGCCTTGCTGAATTGTTGAGGATGACTTGCTGAGGATATCTCTGCTGTATTGGAAGTATTGATGGACTTCGCTGGGGTAAGAAGACCGTGTCGACGACGATCTTTCCGTGGCTTTTGGCTGAGGATAACCCAGTTATATCCTGTTAAGGAAATAACTCTTTAAATCAAGCCGGACGACGCATTCGTACTCTGTGAGGGGATAAGCTTCCAGAATCTACTGGGGGTAGGCTTACTGCTTGGGGATATGAGTTCCATCTTTCCTGGGGAACTGGATTGGACTCTTCTGGGGAAGTATCGAACTGTATTGGTTATGTTCTTCCGCGGAGCCTACCCTGATACCTTGGAGGATAGAACAATCAGATTGCTTAGACGACTCATCATTGCCCCTGTTCCAGTGGTGGAGGCACATGTGGGATGCTGATATTTGTTGAGGGTCAAACCTTCTTCTGGTAGGCAATGTGACAAGATGCCGGGACATAGTCGTACGCTTTAATCCCTAACTTTTGCCTGGACTGCCCTTTCGGGTTTTCAGTCCACCGGGATACCCATTTTTGCCCAAGCCGCCTTTTCAGGTTTTCGACTTGTCGGGTGTACAGATTTTCATTTCATCCCTTATTTTTGCCCGAACCCTTTTGGTTCGCCGGGAAGCCCTTATTTTTGCCTAGGTATGTCAACCTAGCGGGTCTTTGATTATGCGTAGTATCTTTTCGACTATGTCCACGCTCTCAGAATATAGGGAGTTGCCTCTGTTAGAAGTGTTTGGTTGCCCTGCTACCAGAAGATGTCTGATTAGGCAAGATTCGTTGCTGGAGTGCCCTAAGTGACTCAGGCGGAGATTTGCCCCAGGCTATTTGGCCTTTGAGAGATTCTCCGAATCTTGATTGGATTGCCCCAGATGATGGACAATGATCTTGTCTGCCCCTTGATTGGAAGTACTTCTGTTCATTAGGTATTCATTGCGCGAAGTTCCCTGCTGTTCAAACAAAAAGTCATATGCAAACAAAGTTATGTTAAAAATGCAAAGCTTATGTCTGTCTTGAAGATTTTGAAAATGCATTATTTTCATAAAACAAGTGAATGTTTGTAAAACGTGATGTCAACTCCGTATTTACCGTAGGCCTTCAGGAGTCAGGATACCTTTCGTAACAGTATGCTTTCGAACTAACCCATGCTTCAGCTAGGACTTTTAAGGGTTATAACGTGGCCTGGTTCACGGTTTAAGAAACAAAGGATAAAGGCTCAAATTTTATTTGTACCCACCCGCTCTTCGTGATGTTCTCCAAACCTAAACTCAGTTGATCATACGTTAGACCTTGTTTGAGTCTTTGCTTTAATTTTCCAATGATGGTCCAGAAATGGATGATTTATTTTGAATAGGCAGTCATTTCCTTTTTTTGTTGAGGGTTTGTGGAACCTCTTTCTTTTTGATTTTGTTATCCCTATTTTTTTGCCTGAACTGTTTCTTTTTGGAATTACAGTCAGCGGGATGCCCCGGTTTCATAAGTCCCCTTTGTAGGTTTAGACTTTTTGGGCTTTATGAATTTTGATGATGACTGCCTGTCTTTTTGATTGTTCTGAACCATCACTGTCTTTGTTCGTTTTGTAAAGATCTCTTCGGTGCCATTCGTCATGCACTTGGATCAACTGAGAAGACTACCCTGCCCCAGGTTTATGGTGAAGGGTTTTGACTTTCGAAAATAAAAACTCCTACTTCTTTGGCTCAGAGGGGTTGACGAGGGATTATCATCCTTATAACTCCAGTGTTTAGGGATTGAAACAATGCCTGTACCTCATCAGCGGGGTCTGTTCAAAAGCATACTGTAAAGATCGTGGTATCGTTTTCGTCATCCTCCCTCAAGAGGCTTAGAATTAACGAGAGTTGACATCAGAAAAAATATGAAAACAATTTGCACATAGTGAATGCGAATATATTGATTCAAAATAGACATAAGCGATGCATTAATGGAATAACAATGTTTTAACATGAATAAATGTTTGAACAATCAAAGAAAAATACAACTCGAATATTTGAATGAACAAAAGACATTCTCTATGATTCGGTGTAGGATCAGTGTTCAAAATCGACCTCCTTGGCGTCAATCAAATCCTGGATCTTGTTCTTCAAGGTCCAACAGTCGTCGGTGTCATGTCCAGGACTGTCAGAATGGTAGGCACATCTCACACCCGGGTTGTACTTGGGAGAGGAAGTGTCAGGATTTTGAGGAGGATCCTTAAGTGTGATCATTTTCGCCTTCAGCAATTGCTGTAATGCCTGAGACAAAGACATGTTGATGTCAGTATACTTCCTATCTTGATGCTTTATCCTGCGCCTATTGCTCTTTCTTGGCTGAACGGGCGTGGGATCAGAGATCTGGATTGCCCCTGCATCATGACGACCCTTTTTACCATGTATAGCATTGGACTCTTTCTTTCCACTGTGGGGCTTTTTCTGAGTATCAGCAGGTGCGGTTTCTTGAATCTTCCCTGACTTGATACCAGCTTCGATTCTCTCCCCAGTCAAGACAAGATCTGTAAACCCAGCAGCAGAATTCCCAATTAGGTGGTTGAAGAATGGACCAGACAGGGTTCCCAAGAACATGTCGACGAGCTCGCGGTCAGTCAGAGGTGGTTGTACCCTTCCAGCAAGGTCCCTCCATTTTTGAGCATACTCTTTGAAGCCTTCGCCTATACCCATAGACATCCCCTGAAGCTGAGTACGCGTGGGAGCGAGGTCGGCGTTATACTGGTAGTGTTTGTAAAATGCAGTGGCTAAGTCTTCCCAGGTACGGATGTTGGCTCCATTCAGTTGATAGAACCACTCGAGCTGAGTCCCTGAAAGACTCTCTTAGAAGAAATGGATCCATAATTTTTTGTCAGCTGTATAGGGCTGGATCCTCCTTGTATAAGCCCTGATATGCAACTTAGGACAGGATGCCCCGTCGTATTTAGCAAAGGCAGGTGCCTTAAACTTGTGCGGGATCACTACCCCAGAAGATAGACCTAAATCCTCGAAGTCCAGGCCAGGCACCTTTTGTATCTCCATAGCACTGAGCCGGTCTTCCAACTGTTTGTACCTGTCCTCAGCCGGAGGGTACTGCTCGTCGTTGAAATCTGTCTCGTCGTCGGAGACCACTGGACTAGGCCCCTCTCCCTCATGGTGACTGCTT
This sequence comes from Vicia faba, assembly GCA_948472305.1. Lineage (NCBI taxonomy): Eukaryota > Viridiplantae > Streptophyta > Magnoliopsida > Fabales > Fabaceae > Vicia > Vicia faba. Next base: position 133,268 of record CATIWC010000764.1, on the reverse strand, counting down.
TCCCCTACAGACGGAGTAGTCCTCTCAGTTTCAATCTGCGGTGCATTCCCAGATCTGCGTCTAGGGCTGAACAAAACAGTCCTCTTCTTCTTCTTGTCCTTCTTCAAGAGCAGAGCCTTCAGATCTTGTTGCCCCTGAGTCAAATTCATGATCAGCTCTTGGAACTGGGCGTTCTGAGCCTGGAGGTCCTTGATAGTCTGCTCGGCTGATGATTCAGGATTCATGATGATCGGCTGAAATAAACAGCGGAGAAGGGTAAGCAACCTGTCAAAGGGATACCTGCAATGCAATGAGATGTATGACATGCATGTAATGTTTTCAAGGACCTCGCGGGGTAAACAGAGAAACTTTGTTAGCATTTGGAACCGGTAGCTTGATTGTAAGAACTTCATTTTGTTGAGAGTCCTTCGTCAAGGGTCAAAGGCTCACCATATCCAGTGGGTCATAGCCCCTGATAACCTTAGCTAGGGGATCATTCTTCAGGTGTCAAAGCTCACCATATCAAGTGGGTCATAGCCTCTGACAACCTTGGCTAGAGGAAAATAAATCCTCTTTGCCCCTTGCTGGGATAATTGATTCACCATGACCTGCATCACAAGCCCTTGAGATCCTTGAAATGGGTTAGGATGTATGCAATGGTATGATGTCATGCTATGCATGGGGTAATGTGAGTAAATCCTGTTATGAGCCCTTATTAAGGACTACAAACAGAAACCTACAAGAAACTCAAGTAAAACCTGTCATGAGTCCCAGTTAAGGACTAAACAACAAAACCTGTAAGAAACTTAGTATACTCTGTTATGAGTCCCTATTAAGGACTATAAACAAAACCTGCAGGAAACTCAAGTGTCAGACAACAAGCATGCAAATAGTCAAGTACAAAGGCACACAAGTCACACAGAAGAGCCCTTAGAGTTTAGGCCAGCATGAGGTCTAGGTATTACCCTCTTTCAGTTTGTTGGTTCAACCTGTCCTATCAAAGTAACCGGGTTCTTAGAGGATCCCAATATCATTGACTACCCTCAATCGATCATAACTCCAGCATCGCAATCTTTTCTTGCGGCCAGAACCATCACGAGAGTTTAGCCTCAATGGGCGTAGCATACTGCTACAATTCTAAAGGCCAAGTTGGGTCATTTAAGGTTCTAAGGTTGTTGGTGCTTAATGACTCCTTAGAAGACCCATATTCTCCTCGTTGCGACACAAGGGATATCGGTACAGACCAAGGTGCCACACCAACGTAGCCACTGCTTCACCTGTGTCGGTCTACGCCGGACAGGTCCCTCACAGCTTATACTACCTAAACAGGGTATCCCCAGATCCGGGTTAGGATCTATGTAACTCCGATGCAACCCACAATAGTAAAGCAAGCAAATCAATACAATTGAAAACACAGTTAGGAACTATCCCTAAGGTACACCTCACTTTAAGTTAGGTCCCCAGCAGAGTCGCCAGTTCTGTGATCGGTGGATCTGGAACTGACTGTTTAACGCTGGTTCGCGAAATGTCGCGGAAGCAAGAGTCGCCACCGTCTTTTATTTTCTCCAATTGGAAAGGACAAAAGCACAGAAAAATTCCTTAAAGAGATTGCTCTCGGTTCGGGAGGTAAGTTATAGAAAGGGAAGGTATTAGCACCCTTTCTATCCATGGTTATCCATGGGCTCTTAGATACTTGCTCATTGTGTTTTCAAAAAATGGTTTGTTTGCTTTTCAATTGTGGGTTTTAAAAAGTTTCTTTGAAAGTTTCAGATCGACTCTTGTGTCAGAGTGTTTGAAAAATTGCTTTGAAAGCTTTTGAAAGGTATCGGTGTGAAAAGATTTTTGTTTGTTTTTGAAGAGAGCAAGTATCTACGAGTTGTCTACCTACCCTAAGGAATTCGTCTGTGTAAATGTCCTTTAAAGTAGTGCCATCCCACCATTGAGAGGTAGGTAGCACCACCGTTGGAGGTGTTCGGGTCAATTCGAGGTTCGGGACATGGTGATCACCAGAGCAATGGGAAGACACCTTAGAAGCTACCCTCATGCCAGGTTCCCGGATCATGAGGACTTACTAAGACATCCTCTACTCGACGATCACCTTTCGAGGCAAGGCAACAGTGAGGCGTACCCTAGGGGTGGTGTGTGATTTGTGTGTCATGTTCATTTATTTTTGTCTTGTCAGGTTATGGGTGATCTATGCGTTTGTTTTTATTTTTTTGTCATTCATTCTTGCATGCATTTATTTAACAGTTAAAAAAGATGCGGAAATTGAAAGTTCTAAACTATTACAAAGGCGCGGGTCCACATCGCCAAAATTAAAATCTAGGACCCGATTTGACGGAAAGTAAATAAAGAAATAAAGTAAAGTGCGAGAAATTAAGTTTACAAGGCTTTGGGAGAGTTACATAAATATTTAAAAGAAGAAAATAAATAAAAATGCGCGAATAGGAATTAAAATTGGAAACGAGGGCGTTGGACCCTTTTTAATGAAATTAAAAATTAATTAATTATTTATTAAAATAAAAGAAGTGTTTTTTAGGTTTTTTTTTGTATTTATGAAATAAGAAAATTAAAATTAAAATTAAAAGAAACCCTAATTCTAAGTTATTTTTAATTATTTGAGAAAAATGTTAAAGTTTAACTTAATTTACTAAAGAATTTATGTACATGTTTATTTACAAAAATATTTAATAATTAATAACAATAATAATAAGAAAAAATTATTTATTAAAAAAAAGATGATGAAAAGTTAAAAATCCTAATTTCTACATGTTTTAATTTGTTAAGAAAAAGACTTAAGTTTTAAAACCTAATTTAACTAAATTAATTATTTAACATTTATTTACAAAAATATTTAATAAGTAAATTAATTAACATATTCTTAGTTTTTGATTTTCTGGTTTTATATTATAAAAATTAATTCATGAATTTAAAGAAAACAATTAAAACAATTAAAAGAATGAAAAAGGAAAATCAAATAAAAAATAAAAATGATGCAAACCATGGGGGGTGTCTGGCCCTTTTTGGAGGTGAATTGGAGTGGTTTGGCCTTTGAGTTCTGGCCTCATCATGCATAAGTTGTTCTACTTTGGCCATTTGGCTTTTGGCTTTTGGCCATTTGCGTTTTGGCCTCAACGTTCCCTTAATCTCTGGCTTAATGTCTGTCTCGCCATGTATTGGGGTCATGCATATGTTTTTCTACTGTGGCCATTTAGCTTTTGGCTTTTGGCCATTTGGCTTTTGGCCTCAACGTTCGTTAATGAACCTGCCTGGGATCCTGTCTAAATCTGCAGTGTTGAATCTCACAAACACATCAAATAAAATCATAAAATGCAAATAAAGCCAATATATGAAGAAATTTAATGTTTAGGCACAATATGGCATGTATGAATGATTATACCCTTTTGATCACGGAGATCAAATCAACCTTACCCTTACTGGAAAAGTAGTGACATGAATGCTTTTATGCCCTTTGGATCATGGAGATCAAGCCAGCCTTACCCTTACTGAAGAAGTAATAAGATGTTGGTTTGTAACTGAGATGGCTTTGTTTGTAGTGAGAGAGGGATTTGTAATAAGGATTTCAAAGTTTTAGGGTTCTTGAAAGAGTTTGATATCCCAACAGTGTTGCGGCAAGGTTTTTTCTCTCTTTTTTTCTTCCCTCTTTTTTCTTTTTTTCTCCTCTCTGGTTTGTGTGACAAGAAGGTGATTATATAGTGGAAATTAGGGTAAAGAAAATGGGCTTTGAATGTGCAATTGGGCCTCCAATATTCACTTGAATTCGTCACTTTCCAGGCTAAATCGCAGGGACTTAAGTGCATTTTTTGAAGTTGAAATGTGAAAACAAAATGTAGCCGACATCGAGAACTAACTCCTGTCCGAAAATCGACTCAATCGGATAAACGGTGAATTAGTTATGAATTTTTGAAGTTTCAGCTCAGACGAACTTATTTTGGGCTCCGGTGTCGACTCTGACACGTTCTTCAATAAAAAAACTGGTATTGATCGGTGCATAATTTGGTCTCGACTTTTGAATCAAAGTTGTAGATCTATGAGTCAGGGACCTTGTGTAAAAATATGAGCCCAATCCGATAAAAATTGACCGAGTTATGAATTTTCGAAGTTTCGGCCCAGATGAAATAATATTCAGCATTCAGGATTTTCAGCGTGTCACGCACTCTGAGCAAAAAACGAAGGCCTTTTGAATACCGTTTGAACTCAATACCTTCTGTGAAAATGTAGCCAACTCAATTTGTGAAATTTTGGCACCGGAACCAGCTCGATACGATGAAAATCGACCAAGTTATGATTTTTTGAACATGACGCAAATAAACTTCTGTCACAAATTTCTGCACGAAAATACTTGATAAATCCACATTTTTGAAGACCTTCTGATCGAAATTGGCTTCCAGCCGTGAGAGATGAAAACGTAGATAATGTCAAGACGGAATTTTGGCCACCGGAACGGGTTCAAAACGAGTCACGATCTTCAAGTTATGAATTTTTTAGCGCGTAAAAACTGCACTTTCAGCACACTTTTTCACTATATTTCTTCAAGAAAACTCGCACATTCGGATACCTTCTTTAAAGAATTGACTCTTGAGCCGAACCTGAATTTTAGAATATGTTATCAGAGATATCTTGGCGAAAGAATACCTGAATATGACGCGCCGGGTTGGACTTGTGAATTTTTCTTGAAATATTTTGAGAAATATGGGAGGGCAAATTTTGGGGTACAACAGTATCCCCCAGATCCGGGTTAGGATCTATAAAACTCCAAAACAAGCCCACAATATTAAAGCAAACAAAACAAGCAATTGAAAACAAGAATGGTCTAATCCTAAGGTACACCTCACTTATTAAGTATTCCCCAGTAGAGTCGCCAATTCTGTGATCGGTGGAAGTAGAACTGACTGTTTTAAAGCTGGTTCATGAAATGTCGTGGTAAGCAAGAGTCGCCACCGTCTTTTATGTTCTCCAACAAGGAAAGGACAAAAGCATAGCAAAATTCCTTTTCGAGATGTTTCTCGGTTCGGGAGGTAGATTTATAGAAAGGGAAGGTGTTAGCACCCTTTCTATCCGTGGTTATCCACGGGCTCTTAGGTACTTGCTCACTATGTTTTCAAAAATTGTTTGCTTTTCATGTGTATGTGGGTTTTGAAAAAGTTTCATTTTGAAAACTTCTAGGTAACTCTTGTATCAGTCCTCAAGAGTGTATGAAGTATTTGTTTGGAAACTTTTGTTTGAAAGTGTAGGTGCGAAAAGTTTGTTTTGTTTTTGAAAGAGCAAGTACCCAGGAGAAATCTACCTACTCTAAGGAATTAAGCTGTGTAAGAGTCCTTTAGACAGTACTATCCCACTATTGAGAAGCAGGTAGCACCGTCGTTGGAGTTATTCGGGTCAATTCGATTATAGGGACATGTGTGGTCACCAAAGCAATAGTAGGACGCCTTAGCGGTAACCCTAATGTTCTAGATCCTTTTTTATCCGAGGCAACCGTTTCGAGGAAATTGGATCTTTAGACAGGAGGGCGACCTCTAAAACACCCTATACTTGATGACCACCTCGAGGCAACCAAGTGAGGCGTACCCTAGGAGTGGCATGTGCACGTGTATTGTTTTTCAGTTAAGTTTATCTTTGCACGTGTTTATTGTGAGCTACGTTTTGATTTTATTTGTCAAGCAAGTCTTGCATGCATAATTAACAGTTAATAATTGCGGAAAATAAATTGCGGAAAATTGAATCTACGCTATTACAAGGCGTCGGGTATTTACATCGCCAAAAACATAACCCTTGAAAATAAATGCGAGAAATTAAAGAAAGCGATAAAAAGGCCCTAATTATCTATTACATTCTCGGAGCAGATACATAAATATGATCAAAATAATAATAATGCGCGAAAGAATTGAATCGGGAAAAGTCTTAGGGTTTTGACCCTTTTTGAGAAAAGAATGAAGTTTTAGTCCTTTTGCATTAAATTAAAATTAAGCCTAATAACTAATTAATTAATTAATTAAAAGAAAAAGAGTATTTTTTTAGTTTTTTAATGTTTTTAATAAAATAAAAATAAAAGGAATTAAAATTGTCAAAAGAAAAGCCCTAATTCTATGTTAATTTTATTTATTATGAAAAAGATTAAACTTAACCTAATTAAAAACAACTAAATTAATTAATTACATTTATTTACAAAATAATTAAATTAAGGTGAAATTAATAATAATAATAATAAGAAAATATTGTTTTATGAATTAATTATGAAAATAATTATTTGTTAGTTAATAATAATAATGATAATAATTATAATTAAAAGAAAATAAAAAGAAAGAAAATAAAAGAGGAAATAGAAACCAAGGGGGTGCCAGGCCTTTTTTGGAGGTGAGTTTAGAAATCTGAGGCCCATTAATCAGCAAGCCTGTTTGACTTTTGTAATTGGTTGCACGTGCATTGACCAGGAGTATGATGGTCACTCATCTTTGGCCATTGGATTGCTACCTGAAGACACATGGCGTGTGGATGTTGGAAGCGCATGGTAGGATGCCTTTAGAATACCTGCACGTGAACACAAGGGAAAAAATAGAAACAATTATTTGGGTGGACCTGGGAATCGAACCCAGGTCCCAATGATTCTTGGACAACGCATCCACCACCAGGCCACTCGCTTGCATTTGTTAGAATAATAATGAGTAAATATAATATAAAAAACATGACAATTATGCTGGAAACAAAAATCACGCGCGCTTTTATTTGAACACTCCAATCACAAGCCAACACACAGTCATCTTCCTCGTTTGCCTGTAAAAAGAATAAAGAGATAGCGGGGGTTTTTAACCCCCACAAAATAGGACGACCAAAAATAGCGAATAGAGCTATGCTCTATATAAATATGGCGCGATGGTCTCAATGCATTCGTCTCGTCCTGACGATCTCAACCATGGGTCTTAGAGGTCCCAATTTTTCCTGTATGGGAAAGCCCTAATTCAAGAACTCAAGAACCCTAGAATTCTCCAATGGCAACTTTCGATTCACTGCATAATAATTCAATTAACCTATGCCAAAAGCTTTGTAAAGGTTCAAGCAATGCAAAACAGTCAATAAATCATGTTAAACGTGCATGAAATGTGAATTATGATTATGAACAAAAGTGCCAAACCGTGAGTCTGTTTAAGGTGATTCCTGGAGCTTTAGCACGTGGTTTTGATTCCAAAAGGTTTCTGAGAGTTCCAGCAATGTGTTTGAATCCTTAAATTGCTTTGAAAGGGCCTGGGAGTGAGAAAACAGTTTTGAGTTTTCTTGATTTTTTTTCAATATTGGCTATGGCTTTCTGCATCAATTCTCACGTGCAATGCATTAGGGTTGGCTTCTGTATATATAATGGAATGGATTTAGGTTAAATCTTGGCCAAGAAATCCATGGAATAATGGTTGGAATATTTGATTTTCAATCATATCTTTTTGCATCTTTTTGATTGAAAAATCTTGCCAAATTGAGAGATCCTTGTCCCCTTGATGTGCACACGAATTTGCCAGCTCTTGTAGGTCATATTTGCTTCATGAAAAGATTGCAAAACCATATCTTGATATTTTCCTACAATTAAATGAATTAAATGAATTAATATTGATTAAAAATTCAATTAATTAATAAAAAATAAGAAAATAATTCAATTTAATCTCCATGGGTCGTGCATAGGCCTTGGACAAAGTTTCAAGAAGAAATTTGAGGCCCATTAGCAAAAACAATGTGTTTCGGGCAAAGTTGACTTTTGCAAATTCACAAAAATTTCCCAACTTATCCAATGCATATCTTGCTCAATTTTGATCCTATGAACATGTTCTTGGACATTTTGGAAAGGCCTTGAAGTCCTCTAACCAATGCCTTTGGTCCCATGTCATTTGGATTTACCAATCTCAAGTTATGGTCTTTGACTTAAAGTGCCTTTTTGTTGACTTTTGAAATTGACCTATAATGTAGAAATTAATACCTTTTTGTGAGAGCATTTCTTGGACTTGGAATGTGAATATGAGTTATAGGAAATTTCATCCCCTTCAAAATGAGCATTGGATGGGATTTTTCTGATGAACCATGAAAAAGTTATGCCTTGGTCAATATACAGTTGACTTTTCTGTTGTCCAAAAATAGCAACTTTTGGCATCTTGATGATTTTTGAGCTATACTTGAGGAATCATGATCAAGACTTGATCAAATGATGATTGTGTGCTCAAAATAAGATGTTGACCAAAAATTTTGACTTTTGACTGCCAAATGACCATTTTACCCCTGCAGTTGATTGTGAACCAAATGAAGCTTTTGACTGTGCAATTTGCCTCTGTGAGTCTTGAGACTTGGCATGTAGGTGCTTGTCAATGTATATAGACATATGGGACTTGATTGAGCCATTGAAAACCTCAAATTCATTGAAATAACCAAAACCCTAATTTGGACTGGCTTATGAGGTATTTGGACTGTGCAACCCTTGAGTGGTCTTGAACCATTTGAAGATGATCCTTGACAAACCTTGAAGAATATGGGAGGGAAAATTTTGGGGTACAACATTATGAAATACCAATCTCCATCAAATTGCTTCCTCAATACAGTCTACAGGATTTAATTCTCCAGCAAAGTTTATTTCTCCAACACTGAAAAGTCCCCTACATAATTCTCTTCTCCAGCAGGGTTTAATTCCCCAACAAAGTTCATTTCTACGATTACTGCAAATCACTGGTAAAATTCTCTTATCCAGCAAAGCGTAGTCAAGGGCTACCTCCAGAGAGTTGATACGGTATCCGAAACCTGTTCAAGTATCACGACAGAAGAATAACCATTTCTTTTATCCTCAGTCAGGGTATATAAGAACTGAATTCCCTAATAGAGCAATGGATGACCAATTTTCCTAGAATTCTTCTATCCCCAAATAGAGGTCAAACATTCCTAACGGAGTATCCTCAAACAGAAAGCGGAAATCCCCAGCGAAGACATTCTGAACAAGATGGAAGATTCATATTCTTCATCCCCAATAAGAGTGAGGGATTTATTTTCCCCATCCAAGGATGTCATATGAAGCTACTGCTGTCGTCGGAAACATCCTACATCCATACATCATGGCATATGCATACAAAGCACATATAGCATTCTCATTTATTTCGAGAGCATCATTATGCAATGCATTACATACATCATGACATTGCATAAAACTAACTTTGTTTTCTTTCAGGTTAGTTCACAATAGATAAACATTGTCAGCAATTTGTCCTTCTTCATATACAATCAATCAACGATTCATTCTGATGATCATTTGGATACAGTCATGCGTAAACTCACTCCAACACATACTCTAGATAGAATACAAATACGATCAAGACATGGGTCCATTCTGATATGCATTCTAGCACAAGTTCTAGATACATTCCAGATACGGTCAAGACATAAATCCATTGTGATACGCATTCGAGCACATATCCCAGATATACCCCAGATACGATCAAGACGAAGATCCATTTTCATACTCATTCTGGTATATCTTCCAGATACCGCCTTGATACGAACAAGACGTCGATCAATTCTGATATTCATTCTGGTATATATTTAGATATAGCCAGATGTAGGCTCATTCTAACACATATATCAGATACATCTAGGCGTAAGATCAATCTAACATCGATCTCAGATATAGTCGAGTGAAGACTCATTCTGGTCCACTTATAGATACAGTTAAGACATAGACTAATTCTAGGACAACATTCAAATACAATCGAGACACAAGATTCATTCTGACGCTCCCCAGTACGTCTACTAGATACAATCAAACACAAACTCATTCAAGCATACTCCCCAGATACAGTCGGACATAGACTCATTTTGATACTCCTATCAACGGTTACTTAAGATTAAATCTATAAGCCCATCTCCGACAAAATTCCATCACCTCTTAGAATGGCATCTTTAAGCCCATTCAAGCAATATTATCAACCAACAACGTTATTTCATACACATACGAGTGAAGATTTATGGGCACTTAAGTGTTCAATCTTCTTCTACCTTCAGATCACGAATAGAGGACATGTCAATCTAACTCTTCAGGTTTAAGAAGATTGAACAGGGGCAGCTATTGTACCCCAAAATTTTCTCTCCCATTTTATTCAAGACATCTTCTTATACTCATAGGGTTCTCAATGGCTCAAGATTTCTCATACAAATTCTCCTCATAAGCAATTGACCTATAACTAGGGTTTCACTTTTCTCCATGAAGTTTGGGTTTCTAAGGCCTCAAGTGGATTTAATTGTTCCTCATATGTCTCAAGGAATGCTCATGCCAAGTTTCAAGCCTTGCATCACAAGTTTGCTCAGATGACTGAAAATCAATTGTATTGGACAAAAAGTTAAATATGGTCAACATACAGTCAAACCTCAAGATTTTTGGTCAATATCAAGATTTTGAAGTCATATTCATCATTTTATCAAGGGTTTATCATGATTTATCAAGAAAACTCTCAATTCATCAAAAGTCAAAAGTTACTAAATTAGGGTTTTCTTAAGGAGAAGTCAACTGAAATTTGACCAAGCACAACTTTCACATGCTTCATCAGTTTTTTCTCGACCAAAGCTTATTTTTAAGGAAATTAAATTCTCTACAACTTTGTATCTCTAAGCTCAAGTCCAAAAAATACTTCATTTGAGAGATATGGGCCAATACATTATAGGTCATTTCAAAAGTCAACAAAAAGACACTTTTTGTCAAGGCAACTTACATCAATATAAAGTCTTCAAATTCAAAAATGATAAAAATATATATTGTAGAGGACATCTTAGGATTTCCAAAAAGTCCAAGATAACATTCAAATGATAAAAATTGAGAGAGTTATAATTGGTGCAAGTTGGGAAATTTTGAGAAAATGCATGAAACCAAAAGTGATCAAACTTGAATTTTTGGGCTAATGGGCTATTGTTCTAAGGTCCATGTGTGTTATATACTTTATATGAAACTATTAATCACTTCACGAACCCATTGACCTTTTTATTCTATTTATTTTGATTTTATTTATTTTTAATTCAAAATAAATGAGATAAAACAAAAGCTTTTCTTATAAAGTCCAAGCCCAAATGATTTAACCTAATTTCAAGCACTATATATCCTCTTCATTCAGACATAACAAGACACGAACCCTTGCACAAGAAGCCTCTCCAAAATCTCAAACAAAGAGAGGACACAAAAGCTGCACAAGAAACAAGGGTTGAGAAGTTGAAATTTGCAAGGAAGAGGGTGAATTCGAAATCCATCATTCATCCATCCTCAAGGCCAACTAACCATTAAAATCAATTCCTGAGGTATCATAGGGTAAGTTTTGATCATTCTTGATGATCAAAGATGCTTGAAACATGCATGTGATGCATCACCAGTTTCATATTTTTGTGAAATTCGTATTTTAATATACATGATGCTTTGATGTAAACTAACATCATTAACATGTTCCTGAGACAAAATAGTGCAGGTTTGATCCCTTGTATGAGGCCCATGACGCCATAATGGTCCATCACCATTATTGAACCAATTTGCATTATTTTGGTTGTATCTCTTTGCACATGTCGAGTTAGCCAAAAATAACGCCACCACTGGATTCGCAAGGGTCAATTTAGGGGGATAGGGCTCTTCTTGATCTCTAATGCGCTTTAATTTTGCAGGTTGAAAGATAGATTCACCGAAGAATACGACCGGAGCTAGGGCTCCGACGCCTCTCCGGTCCACTGTTTATATTATATTTAATTATTGAATTTGTATAACCGAATGGAAGTGCAAAGCAGTTGGTTGAGGCGAAGGCTTGTAACGAGAAGGGTGTGGGTTCGGTCCCTGTATTTTGCAAATATTTTCTGTTATTTTTTCATCTAACGTGCAAGTTTAAAATATATCATTCAAGTTCTATTTCCAAACACCAACAGGCAATTGGCTTAGTGGCATGCGATGCAGTAGTGAAGCCAGGGGGCGTGGGTTCAACACCCACCCCATGCAATTTTTTTGCCCTATTATTTTTTAACCTAATTCCTTTTCTTTTCTTTTCCAACCCTATTTGGTTTTTTAGTTAATTATTAAACTAACCCTATTTTTTTAACACTAATAAATTAGAATTAGGTTTTTAACAAATATTTAATTTTCTTAATTTTCTTTATTTACTAAATTAATTTAATTAGTCAACCTTTTTCTTAAACATTAAAATCAATTAGAATTTAGGTTATTAATTATTTTTCATAAAAATCATAAAAAAACATTTTAACATAGGACGCACTCTCCATTGTAGTCGTGCAGATTTATTTTCAGTATTTTTTCCTATTATGCAACTGCTCACAGGATGTAATAGCTTAGGTTTAATTTTCCGCACTTTATTTTTCTGTACATTTTTAACTGTTAGTAATTAGGGTTTGTATGGCAAGACTAATAATTGAACTTAGAAAACCCTAATTCTCAAGATAAAATAAACCGAAAACAAACACTTTTCACACTTACACCTCTAGGGTATCCTCTCTTGTTGCCTTATGAAATATTGCTCACGTCCCTTGAAAGTGGGGATACTTTAGCAAAATACCCTCGGTCAAATCATCACGTCCCTTTCTAATAAAGATCATAATCCCTCGATGACCCTTCGAGATGCCTACAAAATGATCTTGTCCCTTCGAGTTGCCTACAAAATTATGGTAGTCCCTTCGATACAATTGCTAAAGTATCCTTACTTGTTTCCTTTGATGACCATACGATGACGCTACGCATGTCCCTTCACATCCAATAGATAGGGTTACCTTCCAACTAATGGTATGGATAATACTATCTCTAAAGGAGAAGGAAAATAATAAGAAAGACTTTAGTGGGTAAGAAAATCTTAATTGATTGCTCATAACTTTTCTCAAAACTTTTTTCCATACTACACTTTCAAACAAATATTTTCAAAAATAACACTTTGTATACATTCTTGAGGACTGGTGCAAGAATCATTACAAAGTCAACCTTACATTGGTGATTTCAAAATATTTTCAAACAAATCACAAACACAAAGCAAGTTTTCAAAAGTGAGCTAAGTAATTAAGATCCCGTAGGTAACTACAGATGAAAAGGGTGTTAACACCTTCCCTTTTCATATCTTACCCCCCGAACTCAAAATCTATCAAAGGTCTTTCATGTTCTTTTCACCTTTCTTAAATATTGGATAAAATAAAAGTCGATGGCGACTCTAACTATCCGAACATTTGGATAAAACCAAAAAGTCAGTTCTCCCACCGTATTATAAACCTCGATCAAGACATCAAGCTTTAGGATTAAATAAAGTCACTTCACCTTGTAAAAACATAGATAATAGGTACTTATTAATTATCTTAAGACAGAAGATCATAAATAAATCACCTCATATTTCTTCATAGTTGAAAACTCTCTTCATTGTAGATACAGATCATAGAATTAAAGTTTCTACATCATTATGAGATAAATATTCATCTCATAAATATTCATAAGAAGTCCATCTTCCAGTTTGTGATACGGTGGGAGAACTGACTTGGGTTTTGCGTTTGTGCTCGCAAATGTTTCGGTTTAGCAATAGTTGCCACCGACTTTTTATTTTATCCTAAGGAAAGGTCAAAAAGCACAGGAAAGACCTTTGAGATGTTTTCGTGGGTTCGGGGGGTAGATTATGAAAAGGGAAGGTGCTAGCACCCTTTTCATCCATGGTTATCCATGGGCTCTTAGTTACTTGTTTTAGATCACTTGCCTTTGCTTTTCAATTGTTTGAAATGGTGCTTTGTGTGTGTGGTTTTGAAAATGTTTTGAAAAAGATGCCTTGTCTAGGCAACCTTTGTAATGATTCTTGTTTGAATATATACAAAGGTGTGAGTCTTTTTGAAAAGATAATTCAATGTTTTGAAAGTTGTTTTTGAAGTTGTGTTGTGAAGTGTGTTTTGAAAAATAGCAAGGATGTTTTGCAAGATTTTTGATCAAGTAACTAAGAGTTGTCTACCCTATTTTACTCAAAGATCTTTCTTATGTTTTTAAACCTTTTAACAGTGTTGTTTCACCATTGTATTTGGTGAACAACCTTGTGTTAGGATGTTAACGGGACAGGCGTGGGTCATCGTATGACCATGATAGCAATGTTGTGAAATGACTTAGCACTTTTCTGTAGAGACTAAGATCATTTTGAAAGGCAACTTTGATAGCGTCATCGAGGGACTATGATCTTTTTTCAATTCGTTTGTGCTAAGACATCCCACATGCATAACATGGCCATTTTTATAAGGCAACAAGTGGAATTACCCTAAGGGTGCATGTGTGCAAGTGTGTTTGATTGCATGCATTTTGTCTTTGATTTTTGGGTTGTCTACTTGTTGATTTTATCTTTTCATACACATCTAATTACTAGTATTTGTACAAAGCAATAAAAATGCAGGAAATAAATATCCTACATTGTTACAACCATATTGAAAGGCAAGAAAATGTAAAGGCAAAAGCAAAATAAAAGAAAGGAAAATGAGCTCTTCGACCCAGGCAGGAACACCCTTCGATTTGCATTCTGTTGGCCTCCTTCGATTGGGGCTGGCAACAGTAAGGTCTTGTCCTTCAATTGGGAACTGGTTCTAGTGAGGTCATGGCCTTCGATTGGGCTTTGGCACCAGTCAGGTCATGTACTTTGATTGGAGGCTGGCACCAGCATGGGAGTGCCTTTCGTCTGAGCCTGAACTTAGTGCAAGTGTGCCTCTGGCTGGGCCTTTCTGCCTTGTTGCCTTCTTCGATTGGGCCTGGAATCTGTGCAAGATGCAATCTGCCTTTCTGTCTCCTTAGATTGGATCTGGAGTCAGTGAGGAAGCCTGGGGCTTCATTTCATACTCCTGTCTTTTGTTTATTTAGTTTGAGATATTAAATAGCAACATGGCCCAAGGCCATGCTATCATTACCTCAGGGTCAGGTTAGTTCTTAGGGCATTTGTAACAAACCAAAGCACAAAACCAAAAGGAGAGACAATAAAAACAAACTAAAAGAGTGGAAACGAAAAGGTAACAAACACTATGTACATGTTTGAAAAGAAAAGGAAGCTTATTTACATGTTACGCTAGAAATGAAGGGTTCAAGGTTAAGAATGACTTACCTTGCTTGAGGCTGGAATGTGTGTTGGGCCTTTAAGTGGTTTCCTTGAATGCTTCTGGATTCGAAGGGAGGAACCAGGAGTTATGTCTTTGATACTGGATAAGTGTGAGGTTCTTCCTACTGGATTCAAAGGGTAACAAGGTATAGGGATGTTTCAGATTCTAAGGGGATAAGTGTTTGCTCTTTGGTTTGATACAGGCAGGTCTGAGTTTTTGTTAGTTTTTATACAGGCTTGCTTGCAGTTACAGTTGGACTGGCTTTAGGTAGGTTTGTTTGCAGTTGCAGTTGAACTGGCTTGAGTTTTCTGGCTTTGGTAAGGAAGGCAGGTTTTGAGGTTATGCAGGCCTCAAGGCTTGTTGTGCCTTAGGCTTGTATTTATAACACAGGTTTGATGTTTTGGTGTTAGGCAGGTGGATGCAGTTCTGGATTTGTTGTTTGGATTCTGGGTATGTTCTCACAAGTGTTGAAGGGACTTGAGAGATTTGTTGTGTTTGAGAAAATTTGGGAGATTTGTTCTTCTGGTCCAAAGATCCTCTCTTAGCTTTGTAAATGTTCCTCTATTTATAGAGAAAGAATGGACATGTTGTCTAAAGCCAACCTTTCAAATAAATGATAGAATAATGTAACGTGATAGTACATGTGGGGGCCTCTTGGCAGTTGGGGTGCAGAAAATAATAAAATAAGGCCCAGCTGGAAAGTAAATGTCCACTTGTGCCACAAAAGCAAGATGAATGGTTCAGATGGGGTTGCTTCATTCTGAAGGAAAACAGGCACAAGGCTCAAGAGTACTGTGCTATTAAGTGCAAGTGGTCTTAGACAACAAATGGGTACAGGCCTAAAAATGGAAGACACATGGCTTAGCCTATGGGTCTAAATGTTCAACTTGATCTTTTGAGTCGAATCCTCCATCTTTCTACACCTTTCGACCAGACTAGGACAACAAGCATTCGTTTTCACCAGCTGTTTGTCCTTCAAATGGACCAACTGTGTGTTCTTCGAATGGCCCTTTTCAGAAGGTTATTAACTTCTGAATCGAAAGAAGCTTTTAGAAGATATTTGACTTTTGAATTGAAGAAAACCACCGGGAAACCTTTCCCTCAATCGAAGCTTGTGGTTGAAACAAGCATATTGCCCAATCGAAGCCTGGGTCGAAGCAAACATATTTCCCAATCGAAAGTCCGTGTTCGAAGGAAGCAATGTTGCCCAATCGAAGCATGTGGATCAAAACAAACATAAAGGGAGTCATTTCCTTTTAGCGTGAGGGAGGTTCCTGGCTTCTGAGTCGAAGGGTGTTCCCAAGTTGCATTCAAAGGAGGCTTAGATTTCAACATGAAGGACATATCCAAGTTGCATTCGAAAGAGGCTTTTGCTAAAAACGAAGGATGTAATCCAAGTTGCATTCGAAGGAGGCTCTTGCTCAACTGAAGTTTTTTATCCAGGCACACAGAAGGTGAGTGCCCAAACAAAGACTTGCCTTACAGGGGGTACATGTGACCAGTAGGTCATGGCCTTCGATTGCAAGCATGCAGGCAGCAAAAGACACAAACGAAGCCTGCAACAAGAAGTCACATGCCCAGGCGAAAGAGGCACGCTAGCAGCCATTTTGAGCAATCGAAGGAGGCCAAGAGTCAATCGAAGGATGCTGATCGAAAGATGCCTAAAGGCCAATCGAAAGAGCTGAAACGAAGAACACTTGTATTTCTCCTATTTTTGTCAAAATAATATTTTTATCTATTTTCTCCCTTTTTGACAATCTCCTTTTAATTTTGGTATTGGAAAATTCCAAAGTACTTGTGCAAGCTTGAACCTTGAGAATCCTTGTGAGAAAGGCCTTGATAATTAAGAGGGAAGATTTTGGGGTACAACAGCTGCCCCTGTTCAATCTTCTTACACCTGAAGAGTTAGATTGGCGAATCTGCCATTTGTGACTTGAAGGTGGAAGATGATTGAACACTAGAGTGCCCAGAAATTTGCACTCGGTGATGTGATGGTAGAGGGAATGGGCTTAAAGATGCCATTTGGAGAGGTGATAGAATCCTGTTGGATATGGGCTTGTAGATGCCATCTAAGAATTCCTGTTGAATTGTAATTTTGTAAGTTGAAAGAAGGAACCTGTGTAGGGTTGCTTGATGATGAGTCCGTGTAAAACTGTATCTTGGAAGGAAGGAACCTGTGTAGGGTCGACTGATGATGAGTCCGTGTGAAACTACATCTTGGAAAGAAGGAACCTGTGTAGGGTTACTTGATGATGAATCCGTGTGAAACTGCATCTTGGAAGGGAGGAACCTATGTAGGGTTGCCTGATGACGAGTCCGTGTGAAACTGCATCTGGAAATGTAGAGAAGGAACCTGGGTAGGGTTGCTTGATGATGAGTCCGTGTGAAACTGCATATGGAAATGTAGAGAAGGAACCTGGGTAGGGTTGCTTGATGATGAGTCTGTGTGAAACTACATCTGGAAATGTAGAGAAGGAACCTGGGTAGGGTTGCTTGATGATGAGTCCGTGTGAAACTACATCTAGAAATGTAGAGAAGGAACCTGGGTAGGGTTGCTTAATGATGAGTCCGTGTGAAACTACATCTAGAAATGTAGAGAAGGAACCTGGGTAGGGTTGCTTGATGATGAGTCCGTGTGAAACTGCATCTGGAATTTAAAAGAAGGAACCTGGGTAGGGTTGCCTGATGATGAGTCTGTGTGAAACTGCATCTTGGAAGGAAGGAACCTGTGTAGGATTGCCTGATGATGAGTCCGTGTGAAACTGCATCTTGGAAGGAAGGAACCTGTGTAGGGTTGCCTGATGATGAGTCCGTGTGAAACTGCATCTTGGAAGGAAGGAACCTGTGTAGGGTTGCCCGATGATGATGTCAGTGTAAAACTTCATCTAGAAAGGAAGGAACCTGTGTAGGATTGCCTGATGATGAGTCCGTGTAAAACTTCATCTTGGAAAGAGAAGGAACCGGTGTAGGGTTGCCTGATGATGAGTCCATGTAAAACTGCATCTGGAATTGAGAAGGAACTGGTGTAGGATTGCTTCATGATGAGTCCGTGTAAAACTGCATCTTGGAAAGAGAATGAACCGGTGTAGGGTTGCTTCATGATGGTCAAGTAGTTAATTGTCCTGTCTGGTTTCAGGTATTAATCTGGAACTTGAAAAGGTTGATGGTAGCCATCTGTTGATTAACCTTTTTCTGAAAAAGGTAAAACGTTAGTTGTATGCAATGTCATGATGTATGAAATGTGAAATGTTAATGAATGTATTTTTGTCTGGGAAAATAAATCCTTGACAAAAGTTGGGGAGTCATTAAATCCTGGACTGCTGTTGAAGAGTATGTGTGTCTTCAAACTTTGCTTAGAATATTTCCAATGGATTCCTGTTTTGTTGTTTTGAGGAGAACTCCGCTGGGGGAAGTTGAAAACTCTGTGGGGAGTATGTTTATTTCTTCTTGGGAAAAGAGTTTAGGAGTCTTAGTCGTCCGTTACTCTAATGGGGAGCCAAAGTTGAACTGATATCTGGTCGGGTCCAGGTTTCGCAGTAACTTGCTGGGGATTGTAGAGTAGTCTACTGGGGAAGAGGAGTTATGGTCCTTGGATTTGGAGAAGCAAATTCAAACTGGGGGAATATGTAGTTTGTTGGGGAAATAAACCCTGTCGTCAGTCCGCTGGAGAGGTGACATCTTCGTTGGGGGAAGTCCTCGAGGATTCTTGAGGTTGATTCAGCTGGGGAAAGGGGATCAGATATTATACTCTTGCTGGGGAATCATCCTATGAGAAGGATTTTGGGGAGATTTGTCACTGCCCCTAGCAGCGAGTGTTTGTGGCACTGCCTGGAAATGTTTGACTGTATGTAACCCCTTTATCGAGATTGACGTTCAATGCCCCAAGTGACAGAGATGGAGACTTGCCCCTGGTTACTCTGCACTTCTTCAGAGATTTCTTGAAATCTTGACTGGACTGCCCCAGGTGTGCTGGATAGTGACATGTCATGCCCCCTTGTTGATAGGAGATTCGTCAATGGAAGTGTCATCCTTCTTGAATTGATTTTGTTCACTGAGAGAGCTTTTGTTCACTGGATATTCATTGTGTAAATTTCTCCGTTGTTAAACAAATAGCCATATGCAAACAATGATATTCAAGTAATGCAAAGTTTATGTTCGTCTTGAAGTTTTTTTTTTTTTTTGAAAATGCGTTTTAGCGAGTAAAGGAATTTTGTAAGAAAATTCAAACTCAGGATTTAGAGCAAAGCCTTACAGGAGTCAGGATACCTTTTGTAACAGTATGCTTTCGAAGTAACCCATGCTTCAATTAGGACTTTTGCAGGGTTGTAACGTGGCTTGGTTCACGGTTTAAGAAACAAAGGATCAAGGCTCAAAGTATATTTGTACCCACCCGCTCTTCGTGATGTTCTTCAATCCTAAACTCAGTTAATTGTGCATTTGAACTCCAAATGAGTCTGAAACGACGTTTTTGGTGATGGTTCACACAAGTTGGATTTGTTGGAAGGCAGTCATTTTTGCAACATTTTTCATGCTGTTGAGGATTTGTAGCGACCTCGTTCTTTTGATTTGTTATCCCTAACTTTTGCCTGACTGTTCATGTTTTCGAGATTACAGTCAGCGGGATGCCCCAAATTTCTTAAGCCTCCTTTGTAGGTTTTGGCTTAGTGGGCTTTTCCTTTTTTTTGAGAGATAATGACTGCCTATGAGATAAGGAACCACCACTGTCTTTTGATTCCAGAGGAATGCTTTTGATGTCGTTCGTTGTATTATGAACTGAGAATTTTGCGACTTCAATGCGCATCTTTTGAATTAACTGAGTGACTACCCTGCCCCAAGTTTAAAGGTTTCAATTTGTGTTTAAAACAGAAAACTTCTACTTCTTTGGCTCGAAGGGGTTGACTAGGGATTATCTTCCTTATAACTCCAGTGTTTAGGATTTGAAAGAAACGCCTGTACATCGTCAGCAAGGTCTGTTCAATAGCATACTGTTATGAGATTATGGCATTGTTTCGTCATCCTCCCTCTAAAGGCTTGTAACTTTTAGCAAGAGTTGAATATCATAAAGATAGTATAAGCACAGTTTAAATGTAATGAAAATGAGTGGATCAAATCAAGACAAACATATGCAGTGCATTAATGAAACAAAGTTTGACATTTAATGGATAATTGTTTGAATAACAAAAGGAATTACAACTTGAAAATTCAAATGAAACAAAGACGCTCTCAATGATTTGCCAAAGGAGCATTGATTATGCTGGAGTCTCTGGAGGACCAAACTCAATCTCCTTGGCATCAATCAAATTTTGAATCTTGTACTTCAATGCCCAACAATCGTTAGTATCATGCCCGGGACTGTCAGAATGATAAGCACATGTTGCATTAGGATTGTAGTTAGGAGAAGAAGTTTTGGGGTTTGGATGAGGTCCTATCAATGTAATCAGATTCATCCTCAACAAGTGTTACAGCGCTTGAGACAGCGGCATGTTGATGTTGGTGAACTGTCTTTTAGGCTCGTCTGGCCTTCGTTGATTTCCCCTTTGCTGTTGTCGGTGTGACGCAGAACCAGAGATCAAGATTGCCCCTACGTGTTGGTCATGGCGACTCTTTTGACTGTACACAGCATTAGACTCTTTCTTCCCACTGTAAGGCTTTTTCTGAGCATCAGAAGGTGTAGCTTCTTGAATCTTCCCACTTTTGATGCCAGCTTCGACCCTTTCGCCGGTCAGTATTAGCTCGGTGAACCCGGCTGAAGAGCTTCCGATCAAGTGTTTGAAGAAAGGCCCTGTCAAAGTTCCCATGAAGATGTCAATCATCTTCCTGTCAGTTAAAGGGGGTTGCACTCTACTAGCCAGATCTCTCCACTTTTGAGCGTATCCTTTGAAGCTCTCGTTGGAACCCATGGTCATGTTCTGCAATTGCACACGAGTTGGAGCAAGATCGGCATTGTACTGATATTGTTTGTAAAAAGCAGCAGCTAGATCCTCCCAGGTGTGGATGCGGGAACTCTCCAATTGATAAAACCACTCGAGTTGAGTCCCTACCAGGCTTTCTTGGAAGAAATGGATCCAAAGCTTTGGATCAGTTGTGTATGGTTGAATCTTGCGGACATAAGACTTTAAGTGCATCTTAGGGCAAGAGACTCCATTGTACAAGGCAAAGATAGGGACTTTGAACTTTGGTGGGATGACCAACCAAGAAACTAAACCTATGTCTCCTAAATCCAAGCCAGGTATTTGTTGAATCTCCATAGCACTGAGGCGATCCTCCAACTGTTTATACTTGTCATCAGCGGGAGGATATTGTTCCTCGGAGTAGTCAGTTTCAACTTCATTAATCTCCAAATTGTGGTCTTCTTCAAGACTATCCCCTATGCTGGATGGAGTTGAAAGATCTAGGGCTTTAGGTCTTGTTCTCAAGTTCAAGACACTTACTGACTTCTTGGACTTTTTCTTTTTTTATTTGAGAAGGAGAGCTTTCAGGTCCTCTTGCCCCTTAGCCATAGTCAGAAACATTTGTTGGAATTGAGCGTTTTGAGCTTGGAGATCTTTCACCGTTTGTTCCATATCCATCTTACTGAAATAAACAGTAGGAAGATAAGGAGACCTGTATGGGAGAAACCTGTCATGATGCAATGCATGATATGTGGATGCATGTTTCCAAGAATCTCACGGGGTAAACACAAGAAAATGTTAGAGGTTGAACTTCGATCAACATCTTTGATTGGAGAACTTTGTATCGGTGGATGTCTTTCCACGAGAATCAAGCCCACCATGTCAAGTGGGTCATAGCCCCTGATTCAAGTTGTTGCACTTGATTTTTGACGGTGTTTGTTTAGAGGAGAACTCTCTTGCCCCTTGGTAGACATTTGGTTCAACGTGACCCTGCATCGAAAGACCCTCGAGATCCTTGAAATGGTTATTGAAAATGTTATGGTATGATGTTATGATGATATGTACATGTATGCAAAAGTAAGCAAGTGTATATACAGGTAATCATATTCACACAAAGCAAACAAGTCCTTAGGTTTAGGCTTGCATGGGGTTTGTAGGTAAGTACCCTCTTGAGTTTAGTTGGCTCAAACCTGTCCTAAAATAGAAACCGGGTTCTAAGGAGCTCAATATCACTGGATTATTTTCTATGTTCATTGTTTTGGTTTAGCCACTTAACTGGCGACCAAAATATTCCAAGAAAACAACCCTCAATGACTGTAGTATCGAGTATCTACCAACTTCGGATTGCACCAAAGCCGGTCATCTCACTACCCCTAATGAAAGGCCAAGATGGTCAAGTAAGGTTCTAGTTCATTAGTGCTTAATGACATCACTCAGCGGCCCCGTATTCTCTTTGATTGACTCAAAGGCTACCGGTACTCACAAATATGTCGCACTAATAAAGCTATTGCTTCAACCGTGTCGGTATACCCTGCACAGTTTCCACAACGTATTGCTATCTATGAATGTTTCCCCAAATCCGGGTGGAGGATTTCAAGCCCAAACAAGAGAACCAAAATGTAAAGCAATCAAAGCAAACAAAGTAAGCAAGTAAAGGTGATCTAAAACCCTAAGGTAACCCCACTTTTTTAGAAGACATCCCCAGCAGAGTCGCCAGTTCTGTGATACGGTGAGAGAACTGACTTGGGTTTTGCATTTGTGTTCGCAAATGTTTCGGTTTAGCAAGAGTCGCCACCGAATTTTTATTTTATCCTAAGGAAAGGTCAAAAAGCTCAGGAAAGACCTTTGAGATGTTTTCGTGGGTTCGGGGGGTAGATTATGAAAAGGGAAGGTGCTAGCACCCTTTTCATCCATGGTTATCCATGGGATCTTAGTTACTTGTTTTAGATCACTTGCCTTTGCTTTTCAATTGTTTGAAATGGTGCTTTGTGTGTGTGGTTTTGAAAATTTTTGAAAAAGATGCCTTGTCTAGGCAACCTTTGTAATGATTCTTGTTTGAATATATACAAAGGTGTGAGTCTTTTTGAAAAGATAATTCAATGTTTTGAAAGTTATTTTTGAAGTTGTGTTGTGAAGTGTGTTTTGAAAAATAGCAAGGATGTTTTGCAAGATTTTTGATCAAGTAACTAAGAGTTGTCTACCCTATTTTACTCAAAGATCTTTCTTATGTTTTTAACCCTTTTAACAGTGTTGTTTCACCATTGTATTTGGTGAACAACCTTGTGTTAGGATGTCAACAGGACAGGCGCGGGTCATCGTATGACCATGATAGCAATGTTGTGAAATGACTTAGCACTTTTCTGTAGGGACTAAGATCATTTTGAAAGGCAACTTTGATAGCGTCATCGAGGGACTATGATCTTTTTTCAATTCGTTTGTGCTAAGACATCCCACATGCATAACATGGCCATTTTTATAAGGCAACAAGTGGAATTACCCTAAGGGTGCATGTGTGCAAGTGTGTTTGATTGCATGCATTTTTTCTTTGATTTTTGGGTTGTCTACTTGTTGATTTTATCTTGCCATACACATCTAATTACTAGTATTTGTACAAAGCAATAAAAATGCAGGAAATAAATATCCTACACTATTACAACCATATTGAAAGGCAAGAAAATGTAAAGGCAAAAGCAAAATAAAAGAAAGGAAAATGAGCTCTTCGACCCAGGCAGGAACACCCTTCGATTTGCATTCTGTTGGCCTGCTTCGATTGGGGCTGGCAACAGTAAGGTCCTTTCCTTCAATTGGCAACTGGTTCTAGTGAGGTCATGGCCTTCGATTGGGCTTTGGCACCAGTCAGGTCATGTACTTCGATTGGAGGATGGCACCAGCATGGGAGTGCCTTTCGTCTGAGCCTAGACTTAGTGCAAGTGTGCCTCTGGTTGGGCCTTTCTGCCTTGTTGCCTTCTTCGATTGGGCCTGGAATCTGTGCAAGATGCAATCTGCCTTTCTGTCTCCTTCGATTGGGTCTGGAGTCAGTGAGGAAGCCTGGGGCTTCATTTCATACTCCTGTCTTTTGTTTATTTCGTTTGAGATATTAAATAGCAACATGGCCCAAGGCCATGCTATCATTACCTCAGGGCCATGTTAGTTCTTAGGGCATTTGTAACAAACCAAAGAACAAAACCAAAAGGAGAGACAATAAAAACAAACTAAAAGAGTGGAAACGAAAAGGTAACAAACACTATGTACATGTTTGAAACGAAAAGGAAGCTTATTTACATGTTACGCTAGAAATGAAGGGTTCAAGGTTAAGAATGACTTACCTTGCTTGAGGCTGGAACGTGTGTTGGGCCTTTAAGTGGTTTCCTTGAATGCTTCTGGATTCGAAGGGAGGAACCAGGAGTTATGTCTTTGATACTGGATAAGTGTGAGTTTCTTCCTACTGGATTCAAAGGGTAACAAGGTATAAGGATGTTTCAGATTCTAAGGGGATAAGTGTTTGCTCTTTGGTTTGATACAGGCAGGTCTGAGTATTTGTTAGTTTTTATACAGGCTTGCTTGGAGTTGCAGTTGGACTGGCTTTAGGCAGGTTTGTTTGCAGTTGCAGTTGAACTGGCTTGAGTTTTCTGGCTTTAGTAAGGAAGGCAGGTTTTGAGGTTATGTAGGCCTCAAGGCTTGTTGTGCCTTAGGCTTGTATTTGTAACACAGGTTTGATGTTCTGGTGTTAGGCAGATGGATGCAGTTCTGGATTTGTTGTTTGGATTCTGGGTATGTTCTCACAAGTGTTGAAGGGACTTGAGAGATTTGTTGTGTTTGAGAAAATTTGGGAGATTTATTCTTCTCGTCCAAAGATCCTCTCTTAGCTTTGTAAATGTTCCTCTATTTATAGAGAAAGAATGGACATGTTGTCCAAAGCCAGCCTTGCAAATAAATGATAGAATAATGTAACGTGATAGTACATGTGGGGGCCTCTTGGCAGTTGGGGTGCAGAAAATAATAAAATAAGGCCCAGATGGAAAGTAAATGTCCACTTGTGCCACAAAAGCAAGATGAATGGTTCAGATGGGGTTGCTTCATTCTGAAGGAAAACAGGCGCAGGGCTCAAGAGTATTGTGCTATTAAGTGCAAGTGGTCTTAGACAACAAATGGGTACAAGCCTAAAAAGGGAAGACACGTGGCCTAGCCTATGGGTCTAAATGTTCAACTTGATCTTTTGAGTCGAATCCTCCATCTTTATACACCTTTCGACCAGACTAGGACAACAGGCATTCGTTTTCACCAGCTGTGTGTCCTTCAAATGGACCAACTGTGTGTTCTTCGAATGGCCCTTTTCAGAAGGTTATTAACTTCTGAATCGAAAGAAGCTTTTTAGAAGATATTTGACTTTTGAATTGAAGAAAACCACCAGGAAACCTTTCCCTCAATCGAAGCTTGTGGTTGAAACAAGCATATTGCCCAATCGAAGCCTGGGTCGAAGCAAACATATTTCCCAATCGAAAGTCCGTGTTCGAAGGAAGCAATGTTGCCCAATCGAAGCATGTGGATAGAAACAAACATAAAGGGAGTCATTTCCTTTTAGCGTGAGGGAGGTTCCTGGCTTCTGAGTCGAAGGGTGTTCCCAAGTTGCATTCGAAGGAGGCTTAGAGTTCAACATGAAGGACATATCCAAGTTGCATTCGAAAGAGGCTTTTGCTAAAAACGAAGGATGTAATCCAAGTTGCATTTGAAGGAGTCTCTTGCTCAACTGAAGTTTTTTATCCAGGCACACAGAAGGTGAGTGCCCAAACGAGGACTTGCCTTGCAGGGGGTACATGTGACCAGTAGGTCATGGCCTTCGATTGCAAGCATGCAGGCAGCAAAAGACACAAACGAAACCTGCAACAAGAAGTCACATGCCCAGGCGAAAGAGGCACGCTAGCAGCCATTTTGAGAAAATGAAGGAGGCGAAGAGTCAATTGAAGGATGCTGATCGAAAGATGCCTAAAGGCCAGTCGAAAGAGCTGAAACGAAGAACACTTGTATTTCTCCAATTTTTGTCAAAATAATATTTTTATCTGTTTTCTCCCTTTTTGACAATCTCCTTTTAATTTTGGTATTGGAAAATTCCAAAGTACTTGTGCAAGCTTGAACCTTGAGAATCCTTGTGAGAAAGGCCTTGATAATTGAGAGGGAAAATTTTGGGGTACAACACAGTTAAACTAGTAATATCCTTGGAAATCATAATCAAGATCACTTTCTTTATTAAGCCAAGATATATAAAACCTGTACAGTTGTCCTTGAGATGAGCAGTGCATTCTAATTCACAAAGATTCAATGTCTCCACGCTCATATGAATGCTTTGACATCGATTGATCTTTACTCTAGTTCCAACATTCTCCTTAGCATCAAAGACATGTTGAAGTCAGTACTGATGTCTTTGACATTTAGTCTAGGCATTTTGTCCAATTCTCCTCAACTCCTGATTGGATCACCTTCCAAGGCACACGATAACAATAAGAAAACCTTTATTAAAAATCATAAAATAAGCTCCCGTAGAGTTGAAAGCCAAAATAAATTGCTCTTGTCTTTCTTTAATGGCTTGCCACTTTCATGTCAAACCTCTAGAGTAGAGACTTGAGAATCTTCTTCTTGACCAGCCTCCCATCTGAACACTTTTCTTCCAAACACACTTAGATGTGCCTCTATGAGTGGACTTGAGAAATTTACTATGTGTCTTAGGTCATAATACAAGTGATGAACAATCTGGAAAAAAAACACTTAATAATTACATAGATTATGGTATTGATAACTTCTAAATCCTAGAGACCCAGCACATGCTCATTCCCCATGTCTTCTAAATATCATGATTCTTCCAACCTGATAAACTTCACAGTTCCATAATCAAATGATTACCAGAATGGTATCACTCTAGCTTTCCAAATGACACATAGTACCAGAAATATACCTCCCTGAAACTCACCCAATAGGCCAGGGAGCCTGCTCTGATACCAATTGAAATTCTAGTACAAGAAACACATATAAACAAAAAATGTCTTAACAATATACAATGTCAAGACAAATATTACAACATCTGGTAGCAGACCAGATCAATTAAGCTATAAGTGATACATAAATAAAAACTGTTGAATGATAAATAACACGATGTGTTACTAACCTAGTTTGGTACAACTCACCTACTCTAGGGGCT
Organism: Vicia faba; assembly: GCA_948472305.1. Classification (NCBI taxonomy): domain Eukaryota; kingdom Viridiplantae; phylum Streptophyta; class Magnoliopsida; order Fabales; family Fabaceae; genus Vicia; species Vicia faba. Next base: position 106,103 of record CATIWC010000764.1, on the reverse strand, counting down.
ACCAAGCCAGGAAGGAAGTCCACTATCAGCAATATTAGTTCAAAGCTAAACTCATTCGTTTACAAATTCTCGCCTAATCCCTACCCAATGCAACTTCTATCTAGGTACCTCCTATATATGAGAAATCTCCATCTTAGTTCCTAAACCACATTAGTGATATCTAACAGTCCAAATCCCAGTGACTGCAAAAAATACAACCCAATTAAGAAGATTACACTTCAAATACAAAAACTCAAACTCTTGCTTAAAAGCTTTGAGTAAGAACAATAACTTGACTAATAGTCAAGTAATAACCAGTTGACCATATAGTATCCAAAGATACATGGGTGACTTACAAACTACACAAGAGACTCTCAAAACCTAAGATTTATGCTTCCCCTAATTTTACAATTGTTGAAAACTTAAATTACATTAGGTTATGATTCCCCTTTAAATACAACTCTGCAATCCATGGGCTTCGAATTCTGCATCCAAAAGTTTCTTGATCCATAAGCTGAGTGATGCACCAATTATGTAGAAAATATCCTTAAATCTTGGAGCAACCAATACAAGGTTTCATAAATTGTCTCAAGGCCCAATTTAGTGATAAATGCACAAATGGAGATATTAAACCTGTTCCAGATTAAATCTTTTGGACCTGTGAAATAAACTAAGATATATCCAAAAAAATATCACTTAATCAAATCAAATCTGCCAAGATTTAAAACATCAGCCCCTGTTGTACCAGACCAAGATGTCATGACATCTACTTTGTCATCTGGCTGAAAAACTCATAACAGCAAAACTGCTATGACAGTTGACAAGAATATTGTACCATCTTGATCAACATCATTAGAACCATGTTTTATCAAAATTATGCCAACACCAAAACCATAGAACTAACATAGAGGTGTGATTAGATCTCTTCTATATCTTACTATATCTAGGCCTGATATTATGTTTAGCATTTGCATGTGCGCCCGATATCACGGCTCCCAAGGAATCACATATAAAAGCAATTAAGAATATTATTATATAACTCATTGGTACTTCTAAGTTTGGGCTTTGGTATTCCAAGGGAAGCGGTTGTATCTTTGTTGGTTACTCCAATTATGATTTTTTCGGTTGTAAATCGGATAAGAAAAGTACTAGTGGAACTTATCACATGGTTTCAAACCCTTGGTTAGTTGGCATAATAAAAAGAAAGTTTTTGTATCTTTGTCAACGGCCGATCCGAAATACATAGAAGCTAATAGTTATTATGCCCAAATCTTGTGGCTTAAGCAACAATTACTTGATTTTGACATTAAACGTTCATGTAATCCTATCTTGTGCGACAATACTAGTGCAATTAATCTAACCAAGAATATGGTCCTACATTCTTGCACTAAATATATTTAGATACATCACCACTTCCTTCGCGATCATGTTGAAAAAGAAGCTGTTGTATTCGAACATGTTGATAGTAATAATCAACTTGCCAATATTTTTACAAAACCTCTTGCAACTGAACTATTTTTCAATATACATGGGGATTGGGGATTATAGATATCTCCAATGTTGTTTAAATTACCTTCATTGCATGCATTTTAATACTTTTGCTTTAACCCTTGTTTGAGTATTTAACATCATGTGAGTGCATCTTCCGTTCCATCAACATTGAGGTACTGTTGTTATAAACTTATCCTTGAAAGTAAGACTTTTCTTTTTGTATGTTGTTTATATTCCAAATGCTTGATATGTTCAAAATGATAAAATCCATGAATGTTAATTTCCAAATATTTCAATTGACAACCATTGTGTGTTTTTAAATTTATATGTTTATAGTGACTTCATGTATTAACTCTATATCATTTGAAGTGTATGTTCTTGGTGTACAAACATGTTTGCTATTATGTTTTTCTGCATTAGCACGTGAATTGAATATATGAATGTTATCTTGCAAATGCAGTTCTTGTTGTAGTTGTGTCACATGTTATGATAACATTTTAATCTTGGATTTAGTGGTGATAAATTTTTTGCCAAGTTAGGCACATATGTGTGTAGCGTCTGGAGTTCCATTGTGATGTGTTACGTAATCGTGACGCTAGAGAAGTGCGATACAATGGCAGAACCGGCTATTTTGGAAAACGCTAGTTTGCGTTTTGCATTTGTGTTTGCAAAATATCGCGGTAAGCAAGAGTCGCCATTGACTTTTATTTTATCCAACTGGAAAGGAAAAAAGCACAGAAAAATTCCTTTTTCGAGATTTTGAGTACGGGGGGTAGATTATAGAAAGGGAAGGTGTTAGCACCCTTTCTATCCATGGTTTTCCATGGGCTCTTAGGTACTTGCTCATCCTTTTAGAATTTCTTCCGTGTTTGTGTGTTTTGAAAAGTTTTTGTCTTACTTTGTTTTAACCCTTGTATCAGTCCTCAAGAGTGTTACGCAGTGTTTTTGAAAACTTTGTTTGAAAAGTGTATGGTGTGAAAAGTTTGATTTTGAGCAAGTACCTACTAGCATCTACCTACTCGAAAAAGGATTGTTTCTATTCTCGTTTCCTTTAAACAACAATATCCTACTATTAAGGAGTAGGTAGCACCGTCGTTGGAGTTTGAGGGACTATCGAAAGGGACGTAATGGTCATTGAAGGCAACATGTAAGGATACTTTAGCATTTCGAAGGGACTGTCATCATATATTCGTAGGCAACATCGAGGGACAAGATCATATACCGTAGGCAACTTCGAGGGACATCGAGGGACCATGATCTTTATAATGATTTTAACCAAGGGTCTTTGCTAAGGGTATCCCTATATTCAAGGGACATGACCATTATTTTCCGAGGCAACCAAGTGAGGTATACCCTAAGGGTGCATATGTGCAAGGTGTGTTATGTTCAATTATTTTAGTCTTGTGTTAAGTTTGCTAATGTTTGATTATTCTTGCCATACAATCCTATTAGTCATACATCTAGCAGTTAATAATTGCAGTAATTTAAAAGTGCAGAAATATAAAACCTAGCTATTACAAGGCTTCGGGGAGGGGGATTATGTACATATCCAAAACTGGGAGGGGAAATAAATAAAAGCGGTAAAGGTCCTACTATTCATCTATTACATCCCAATATACAGTTACAATAATAAAATAAAGTGTGAAAGAACAATAACGCGCAAATTTGAAAAGACGTCTAAAAATCCTAAGATATAAAAAAAATCTTTTTGTTGTTTTTTTGTTTTAATTTATAAAAATGGTTTAAGTTAAAAAATAATTGATCTAGATCTATATTTTAAAAAAAAAGATAATTATTAAAGAAACATAAAATTTAAATAAAAGAAATTAATTCTATGTTTTTTTGGTATTTTTGTTACGAAAAGAAAAATGAATTAAAATGAAATTAAACCTAATTTCTATTAATTTTAATTTAAAAAAAAAGTTAACGTGTTTAGTTAATTAATTTACCAAAATTAAAATTTAATTAAGAAAAAATCCCAAATCTATTTTTATGTGACTTTTATATTTGTTTATTGATTAAAAAAAGGATTAAAAGAAATAAATGAATTGAATAAAACAAGAAAATAAAGATGGGCCTAGTAGCAAAAGTAAACAGAGGGTGCAATCATCAGAAATTCCTAGGCCCGAATCTTCGAAAGCTTCATGCTCTAACTATGGTGTTTTTTTATTCTTGCATGGAACCTATGATTCAACCATCCATAATTTTTCTATATAAACTCAAACAAACGTTAGCATACCATAAAATGTGATTAAAATTAGAGATTCGAAGTTTAAAATTTTACCAAACCGGTGTTGTCAAATGGGGGCATGCTATGCTTGTGATGGATTGCTCTTGGGCCTTGTAAGACTCCTGAGGAATTCAAGAGGATGGTTTGAGGCTTGATGTCAATTGAGAGAGACCAGAACCTCGAGATATGACTTGCACTAATTCTTTGATTTCTAGAGAGCTTTTTGAAGAGCTTTTAGAGAGCCTTTTGAAGAGATTTTTGAGAGCTTTTTAGAGAGGAATTTCGTCCCTTTCAAGCTTGTATGGCTCTATATTTATAGAGGAGAATGAGGAGACAAGAAAGCATGGAAATAATCTCCCTCATAATGTTGTGTTTTAAGACCATGATCAAAATTTGAAAAAAATGCCATATTTGATGATTTTATGCCATTTTCACATGTGGATGAACCTGGACATATTTGAAGGGTTATTGCACTAAATCAATTGACATAAACCAGCATAAAACTTGCCCAAAATGGATTCACATCAAAATTTACATTATTTCTAGTATTTATTTATTTAATTCTGGATTTTAATGAATCAATATCAAAATAAATAGCATAAATAGTAGAAAAATGTATGGGTGGGCTTAGAGGTCGTGTACCATGTTAGGAATGAGTTTCAAACTTGAAAATATAGGCCCATTTGGAAAAAATCCAAGTTTGGTCAATATTTGCTTCATGCATTTTTTCAAAAATTGTCCAATTTTGACAATGCATATCTCCATCAATTTTAACCATAGATAGGTGTCCTTGGACTTTTTAGAAATCTTAAGATGTCCTATAAGCAATCCCTTTGGTCTCATCTCAATTGAGTCTTCCATGTTCATGTATGAAGCTTTGGAAAAAAAATGTATTTTTGTTGACTTTTCAAAAGACCTATAATGACAAAATTCATATCTTTTTGTGAGTGCATATTTTGAACTTGGGAGCTAAAGATTAATTGTAGGTAATTGCATACTATTTAAAATGATCTTTGGATGGGTCATTTATGATAAAGTATGAGAAAGTTATGCTTGGTCAAAGTTGAGTTGACTTTTCCTATAAAACCCTAATTTGGCAACTCTTGGGTTTTGATGAATTGTGAGCAACCCCTGATGAATCATGATCAACCCTTGATCAAATGATGAATAATAATTCCAAATGATGATGTTGACCAAAAATCTTGAAGTTTGACTGTATGTGGGCCACAGTTGACTTTTGCCCTAACACAGTCGATTTTCAGGCTTTTGAGCAATTGACTGAGCAAACTTTCTATACAAGTCTTGAAACTTGACATGGATGATCTTGAGAACATATTAGGACAATGGTGAGCATTTTAGACCCTTTATACTCAAGCATCTTGATGCAAACTGAAACCCTAATTTGAGGTAGACTACCTTAGGAGAGGGTTTGTCTGGTCAACCCTTGGACTTCCTTGAGCAATTTGAGGACCTCACTTGAAATGTATTGAGAAATATGGGAGGGCAAATTTTGGGGTACAGCAGCTGCCCCTGTTCAATCTTCTTAAACCTGGGGATGTAGATTGGCTTGTCTGCCTTTCGTGATCCGAAGGTGGAAGATGATTGAACACTAGAGTGCCCGGAAATTTGCACTCGCATGGAGTGGTATTTGTCTTGTGATGTCGAGAATGGGCTTATAGATGCCATTTGTAAGTTGAAGTCGGAAGATGGGCTTAAAGATGCTATCATAAGAAGTGTTGATCGCCTAAGAGATTCCTTTGCGAGAGCCCGTATACCTATTGTTGAGGAGGATTCCGCTGGGGACTGCTGGTCTTTGTCTTGAGAGAAAATTGAATTTTAGGAGCTTCGGTCGTCCGTTATTCTACTGGGGAATAGTCTCTTGGTCGAGGAGGTGAAAATGAACTATTATCTGGTCGTAATCCAGGCTTCATAGTGATAAGATCGACTGCCATCTGGTCGTAATCCAGACTTTATAGTGATCTACTGGGGAGATGAGATTAAACTTGCTATCCGGTCGTAATCCGGGCTTTGAAATTTCTCAATTCTTATCTGGTCGTACTCCAGGCTTCAGAAGGAATTAAGTTGTTATCCGGTCGCATTCGGGCTTCAACTTGTCTTTAAGGCACACTAATATCCGGTCGACTCCGGGCTTCTTAGTAATTGTCCAGGTAAAACCGCTATTTGGTTGAAATCCAAACTTCGCAGTTTCTTGTACCGCTATTTGGTCGTAATCTAGGCTTCACGATGCTTCATACCATTATCTGGTCGAATCCAGGCTTCATGGTGTCCTGTACTGCTATCTGGTCGAATCTAGGCTTCACAATACCTCACTTCTTATCTGGTCCAAATCCAGGCTTCGGAAGAAATCAAATGGTTATCCAGTCGCATCCAGACTTCCATTTGATTTTAAGACCTACTAATATCCGGTCGACTCCGGGCTTCATAGTAATTGGCCGAGTGAACTGCTATTTGGTCGAAATCTAAGCTTCGCAGTGTCCCTTACTGTTATTTGGTCATAATCCAGGCTTCAGTGTCTTTTACCGCTATCTGGTCGTAATCCAGGCTTCACGACGTGTTATACCATTATCCGGTCGAATCCGGGCTTCACGGTATTTGGAGAAATCAAGATACTATCCGATCGAGTCTGGGCTTCATAACTTGCGTTAAAGATATACCAATATCTGGTCGAGTCCAGGCTTCATGGTGCTTTGTAGAGATCAAGATACTATCCGGTCGAATCTGGGCTTCATAGCTTGAATGTAAGATGTACCACTATCTGGTCGAGTCCAGGCTTCATGGTGCTTTATAGAGATCAAGATACTATCCGGTTGAATCCGGGCTTCATAGCTTGAATGTAATATGTACCACTATCTGGTCGAGTCCAGGCTTCATGGTGCTTTGTACTGCTATCTGATCGATTCCAGGCTTCACAGTAATTTGCTGGGGATTCAACTATTTTCCGGTCGACTTCCGAGCTTCATAGTATGATGGAGAAATCAAGATATTATTCAGTCAGAGTCGGGCTTCATAACTTGAACTGGAACAAGAATCTTAGCATTGATTTGACTGAACCCGAGAGCTTGTGAGAATTTGATTGTATCTTTCCCTGAAAGGTAAAGAGTTAGTTCTATGTAATGTCATAATGTATGCCATGTATTGAGTAATGATGTTCTCAAAATAAATGAGATTGTGTTGTATGATGTATATGCGTATGTCATGATGTATGGATATGCAATGTTCTTGTGATGTTCTCTAGCTGGGAAGAAAAAATCCCGGACTGCTGTTGGAGAGTTCAAGGAGTTGAGTTCTTCGCGCTTCCTGGGGATAATGACCGAGGATGAATTGAGAATAAATTGGTGGGAGAATACCCTGCTGGAGAATAAACTGGCGAGAAAATAGCTCTATAGGGAAGAGAGGTACTCTGCTAGAAGATTTGTTGATTTGGAGAAAACCTCGGCTGGGGATGAATTATTGTTGTTGGTAATAACGAATCCTTGTTGGGGACTGAGTTTCTGCTTGTGGAAGAAATAAACTCCACTGGGGATAATCTTCTAGTGCTGGTGATAGATAAACTCTGCTTGGGGAGAATTTTTCCGACTCATTCGCGATTATGAACTTCGGATGGGGAGAGCTAACACCATTGTCTTTAGATGCCTTTTACCCTGCAGGGAGTGTAGATGTTACTGGGACGCATGTTGAGGATATGACAAAGACTTCGCATCAAGACTTTTCTGCCCCTGTACCTGCTGGAGAAAGTGCTTGCGGAGGCCTTGTGAATTGAGTGTCATCCCAACTTATGAGGTGCTTGGTAACTCTCGATCGGAATGATAAGTCTTCTACTGATAGGCAAGTTACAAGATAAAGTGACATAGTCATACGCTTTAATCCCTAACTTTTGCCTGGACTGTCTTTTCAGATTTTCAGTCCACCGGGATACCCTTTTTTTGCCCAAGCTGCCTTTTCAGGTTTTCGGCTTGCCGGATGTACATATCTTTTTTTTGTTTTTATCCCTAATTTTTGCCGGAACCCTTTTGGTTCGCCGGGATGCCCTTATTTTTGCCTAGGCCAGTCAACCTAGCGGGTCTTTGTTCATGCGCAGTATTTTCTGACTATGTCCACGCTCTCAGGGTGTAGGGAGTTATCACTGTCGGTAGTGTTGTGTTGCCACACTACCAGAAGATGTTCATTTGATCGTACGGGATTCGTTGCTGGAATTCATGCCTAATGCCCCAAGGGATTCAGATGGAGATCTGTCCCTGGCTATTTGGCATCTTTGAGAGATTCCTTGAATCTTGACTTGACTGCCCCAGATGATGGACAATGATCATGTCGTGCCCCTTGGTTGGAAGTGTTTTTCCACTTGAGGTGATCCTTTTTATTGAGAAGGTTTTTTTTCACTAGATATTTGTCATGCGAATTTCTCTGCTGTTGAACAAATAGTCATATGCAAACAATGTTATTTTAAGAATGCAAAGCTTACGTCTGTCTTTAAATTTTTGAAAATGCAGTTTTCAGTAAAACAGGCAAATTTTGTAAAATGTGATGTCAACTCAGGATTTACAGCAAGTCCTACAGGAGTCAGGATACCTTTTGTAACAGTATGCTTTTGAACTAACCCATGCTTCAGCTAGGACTTTTAAGGGTTATAACGTGACCTGGTTCACGGTTCAAGAAACAAAGGATAAAGGCTCAAAACTTATTTGTACCCACCCGTTCTTCGTGATGTTCTTCGATCCTATACTCAGTTAATTATACATTTAGATCTCGTTTGAGTCTTTGCTCTGATATTCCAGTGATGGTTCGGATACTGACAGTTTATTTTGAATAGGCAGTCATTTTGTAATCTTTTTTTTTGCCGAGGATTTATAGTAACCTCTTTTTTTTGGTTTTACTATCCCTGTTTTTTGCCTGAACTGTTTCTTTTGTGATTACAGTCAGCGGGATGCCCTAGATTTTTTTTCTTCTTAAGTATCCTTCATAGGTTATGACTTAATGGGATTTTATTTCAAGAGATAATGACTGCCTGTCTTGACGATTATAGGGAACCATCATCGTCTTTTGTTTTGGAAGGACGTCTTTGATGCCATTCATTGTGCACCTGGATTAACTGAGAAAGCTACCCTGCCCCAGGTTGTGATTAAGGGTTTTAATTTGTGTGAAAAGAAAAACTCCTACTTCTTTGTCTCAAAGGGGTTGACTAGGGATTATCTTCCTTATAACTCCACTGTTTAGGATTTGAAACAACGCCTGTACATTGTCAGCAGGGTCTGTTCAAAAGCATACTGTAGAGATTTTGATATCATTTTCGCTACCCTCCCTCTAAAGGCTCAGAGTTTTTAATCGAGAGTTGAATATCACAAAAGGAAACAAGAACACATTTTTGAAATAGTGAATACGAATGAATTGATTCAAGACAAACATGCGCAATGCATTGATGAAATAACGAGGTTTGATATGAATAAATGTTCAAATAAATCAAAAGAAAATTACACATTGAAAATTATAATGAATGAAAAGTCTTCTTATGATAACTTGTCACTTCAGATGGTATGCTTTGGAGGGATGGCAGAAGAACTCAACTTGACCGTCTTGTGCAAATTCTAGCGCTCTTTCATCAATCAGGTCTTGAATTTTATTTCTCAATGCCCAACAGTCATCAGTATCATGCCCCGGGCTGTTGGAATGGTATGCACACCTTGCATCAGGATTGCAAAGCTTGAGACAGCAACATGTTGAGTTTGGTAAACTGCCTTTTGGGCATATCCGGCTTACTCTGATTAACCCATTGTTTTTGGCGAGGTTGTTGTTGGACCCGTGATGTAGTAGCAACTTGGAAAGGTCCACTCTTCACTAAATCAACCTTTTGTCTTCTTGCAGGTTGATCAATGACTTGGTCCCCGGCCTCGACTGTTTGCTTCATACTGTTGTATTCGTCTTGGTGAAGTTGGTTGATGATGGCTTTCAGCTCTTCTTGACTTAGGGCTAGGCCTTGGATAAGAGCCATCTGCCCCAGCATCTGGGTTCTCATTGCACCTACCTCAGCTTGCAGTTGTTCCAACCATTCGTCCTTATTGTCTTCAGGACTTTTCTTAACCAAGTTCCCAACGAGGAGTGTTTTAAACTCTTCCCGCCCCTTGGATAGGTTTAGGAATATTTCTCTGAACTGAGCTTCTTGAGTTTTAAGATCTTTGTTGTCTTGTTTGAGAGCCATTGCTGAAATAAACAGCGAGAACATGAGAGACCTGTACTGGAAGACCTGTTATGCAATGATATGTATGATATATGTATGCAATGTTTTCAAGGATCTCGCGGGTAAACAAGAAAATGTCAGAAGTTGAAATTTTTCCGCTTTGATTGAAGCACTTCGTATCGTTGAAGGTCCTTCTACAAGAGTCAAGCTCACCATATCGAGTGGGTCATAGCCACTGAGCCAAGTTATCGTGTTTTGATCTCTAGACGATATTGGCTAGAGGAAAATAAATCCCCTTGCCCCTTGCTTGACGTCTGATTCCATAACCTGTATCACAAACCCCTGAGATCCTTGAAATGGTTAAGGAAATGTTAAGGCATGATGTTATGATGTGTATGCTATGCGTTTAGGCAAAAGTGCGAGGTGATGTAAGCAAGTAAACCCTGCAAGAAATCCAAGTTATTGGATAACGACTGTAAACAAAACCTGCGAGGAACTCATGTTGTAAGATAATAAAACCCTGCAGGTAGCTCAAGTTGAAAGCACACAAGTCACACAAACAGCCCTAGGTTTAGGCTTACATGGGTTTTAAGGTAGTACCCTCTTAAAGTTTAGTTGGTTTCAACCTCTCCTAGCAAAAGTAATCGGGTTCTAGAGGATCTCAATATCACCGACCATCCTCCATCGGTCATGGTTTCAGCTCACGCAATCTTTTCTTGCGGCCGGAACTATCTCGAGAGTATGGTCTCGATGAGTGTAGCATCGAGTATCAACTAGTTCTCATCTTTACGCCGAGGCCGGCTATCTCACTACTTTCTAATGGCCAATTTGGTCGATTAAGGGTTCTAAGGTCAGTTGATGCTTAACGATAGACGTAGCGGCCCCATATTCTCCTCGTTTCTCCACAAGGGATACCGGTACCAACCAATGTGCCACATCAACGTAGCTACTGCTTCAACCGTATCGGTCTACACCGTACAATTCCCTCATAGTCTATTGCTACTTACCTAAAAGGTGTCCCCAGATCCGGGTTAGGATCTATAGTAACTCCCAATACAAAACCCTCAAAAGTAAAGCAATCAAATCAAACAAGAGAAGCAAATTATGATGAACTAATCCTAAGGTATACCCCACTTATTAACTCCCCAGCAGAGTCGCCAGTTCTGTGATATGGTGGCAGAACCGACTGTTTTAGAAAATTTTGGTTTGCATTTTGCGTTTGTGTTTGCAAAATGTCGCGGTAAGCAAGAGTCACCACCGAATTTTATTTTATCCAACTGGAAAGGAAAAAAGCACAGAAAAAATCCTTTTTCGAGATTTTGAGTACGGGGGGTAGATTATAGAAAGGTAAGGTGTTAGCACCCTTTCTATCCATGGTTTTCCATGGGCTCTTAGGTACTTGCTCATCCTTTTAAAATTGCTTCCGTGTTTGTGTGTTTTGAAAAGTTTTTGTTTTACTTTATTTTAACCCTTGTATCAGTCCTCAAGAGTGTTACGAAGTGTTTTTGAAAACTTTGTTTGAAAAGTGTATGGTGTGAAAAGTTTGATTTTGAGCAAGTACCTACTAGCATCTACCTACTCGAAAAAGGATTGTTTCTATTCTCGTTTCCTTTAGACAGCACTATCCTACTATTAAGGAGTAGGTAGCACCGTCGTTGGAGTTTGAGGGACTATCGAAAGGGACGTAATGGTCATTGAAGGCAACATGTAAGGATACTTTAGCATTTCGAAGGGACTGTCATCGTATATTCGTAGGCAACATCGAGGGACAAGATCATATACCGTAGGCAACTTCGAGGGACATCGAGGGACCATGATATTTATGATGATTTTAACCAAGGATCTTTGCTAAGGGTATCCCTACATTCGAGGGACATGACCATTATTTTCCGAGGCAACCAAGTGACGTATACCCTAAGGGTGCATATGTGCAAGGTGTGTTATGGTCAGTTATTTTAGTCTTGTGTTAAGTTTGCTAATGTTTTATTATTCTTGCCATACAATCCTATTAGCCATACATCTAGCAGTTAATAATTGCAGTAATTTAAAAGTGCAGAAATATAAAACCTAGCTATTACAAGGCTTCGGGGAGGGGGATTATGTACATATCAAAAACTGGGGAAAAAATGAATAAAAGTGGTAAAGGTCCTACTAATCATCTATTACATCCCAATATACAATTATAATAATAAAATGAAGTGTGAAAGAATAATAACGCGCAAATTTGAAAAGACGTCTAAAAATCCTAAGATATAAAAAAAATCGTTTTGTTGTTTTTTTTTTTTGTTTTAATTTATAAAAATGGTTTAAGTTAAAAAATAATTGATCTAGATCTATATTTAAAAAAAAGATAATTATTAAAGAAACATGAAATTTAAATAAAAGAAATTAATTCTATGTTTTTTTGGTATTTTTGTTACGAAAAGGAAAATGAATTAAAATGAAATTAAACCTAAGTTCTATTAATTTTAATTTTAAAAAAAAGCTAAAGTGTTTAGTTAATTAATTTACCAAAATTAAAATTTAATTAAGAAAAAATCCTAAATCTATTTTTATGTGACTTTTATATTTTTTTAATGATAAAAAAAGGGATTAAAAGAAATAAATGAAATGAATAAAACAAGAAAATAAAGATGGGCCTAGTAGCAAAAGTAAATAGGGGGTGCAATCATCAGAAATCCCTAGGCCTGAATCTTCGAAAGCTTCAGGCTCTAACTGTGGTGTTTTTTTATTCTTGCGTGGAACTTATGATTCAACCATCCATAATTTTTCTATATAAACTCAAACAAACGTTAACATACCATAAAAGGTGATTAAAATTAGAGATTCGAAGTTTAAAATTTTACCAAACCGGTGTTGTCAAATGGGGGCGTGCTAGGCGTGTGATGGATTGCTCTTGGGCCTTGTAAGACTCCTGAGTAATTCAAGAGGATGGTTTGAGGCTTGATGTCAATTGAGAGAGACCGGAACCTCGAGATATGACTTGCACCAATTCTTTGATTTCTGGAGAGCTTTTTGAAGAGCTTTTAGAGAGCCTTTTGAAGAGCTTTTTAAGACTTGCAACTTCACTATTAAATGTTTTGTGTGATGTCAAAACTAAGAAAACTTAGCATTTCTCTATATTGGACGGTATCTCTATTTTGTTTGGTAGACACATGCATTAGAGGTCTTAGAAAGCATTCAAAACAAGTTTAAAATTGATCAGAAACATGAAGAATTATTTTCTGCACAAAAATCTAACAACATGTGCCGACACATCCACTTTTCAGGCCAGCGCATGTACTTCAGTTGTACACTAAAATTTTCCCTTGCATTTTCTTCAAGACATCTTCACATACTCATAGGGTTCTCAATGGCTCAAGACTTCTCATACAAATTCTCCTCATAAGCAATTGACCTACAACTAGGGTTTCACTTTTCTCCATGAAGTTTGGGTTTCTAAGGCCTAAAGTGGATTTCACGGTTCCTCATATGTCTCAAGGAATACTCATGCCAAGTTTCAAGCCTTGCATCACAAGTTTGCTCAGTCAATTGCTCAGATGACTGAAAATCAACTATATTGGACAAAAAGTCAATTATGATTAACGTACAGTCAAACCTCAAGATTTTTGGTTAACTTCAACATTTTGAAGTCATTTTCATCATTTTAATCAAAGGTTGATCATGATTCATCAAGAAAACTCTCAATTCATCAAAAGTCAAAAGTTACTAAACTAGGGTTTTCTTAAGGAGAAGTCAACTGAACTTTGACCAAGCACAACTTTCACACGCTTCATAAGATTTTTCTCAACCAAATCTCATTTTTAAGGAAATTCAATTCTCTACAACTTTTTCTCTCTAAAATCAAGTCCAAAAAATGCTTCATTTGAGAGATATGGGCCAATACATTATAGGTCATTTCAAAAGTCAACAAAAAGACAATTTTTGTCAAGGCAACTTACATCAAGATAAAGTTTTCAAATACAAAAATCATAAAATGGAGATTATAGAGGACATCTTGAGCTTTCGAAAAAGTCCAAGATCATATTCAAATGATAAACATTGAGAGAGTTATGATTGGTGCAAGTTGGGAAATTTTGAGAAAATGCATGAAACCAAAAGTGATCAAACTTGAATTTTTTGTCTAATGGGCTATTGTTCCAAGGTACATGCATGTTATATACTTCATATGAAAATCTAAATCACTTCATGCACCCCTTGATCTTTTTATTCTATTTATTTTGATTTTTATTTATTTTAAATTCATAATAAATGAGATAAAACAAAAGCTTTTCTTACAAAGTTCAAGCCCAAATGATTTAACCTAATTTCAAGCACTATATATCCTCTTCATTAAGACATAATAAGACACGAACCCTTGCACAAGAAGCCTCTCCAAAATCTTAAAATTTTTCAAGAACTATGGCAACTCGAAACCCTATCTTGCAGCCACTTTCAAAGCCTATCAACCCTTCCAATCGATTTTTGAGGTGGTATAGGGTAAGGATGGATCATCCTTGAAGATACAAAGTGCACGAAAACGCATGAACATTGCATCATCGGTTTTATGTTTTTTCATGAAGTTGTATCTTTGTGTTCTTTATGTTTTAATGTACACTAACATCACTAATGCGTTTCTGAGGTTTAATAGTTCAGGAATAACCCATCGTGTGAGACCTTTTATGGATGAATCGTGAATGGCCATACTCATACTGATTTGAGTTATCTTCTTCATATCTCACAAACCAGCATGATTCAGCCTAAAATAATACCTCCGTTGAGATTGCAAGGCTTGATTTAAGGGGGTAGGGTCCTTGGAAGACACTAACCATTGTTATTTTCCATGGTTAAAAAATAAGCTTGCCGGAGAAAATGACCGGAGCTAGGGCTCCGGCACTTCTCCGGTCCATTTATTCTGTTTTATCATATAACGGTTTTGTTTCAAGTATGATACCGGATGTACAGCCACCCCAGTGGCAAGCGTGCGCTTGGCACAGTGGTGAATCGGCTAGGCAGGAAGGCTAAGGGCGTGGGTTCAACACCTACCCCTAGAATTTGTATTGTTTTGTTTATTTTCTAACCCTTTTATTTGGGTTTTCTTCCCTTAAACCTTTACTTCACCTAACCATAAACCATAAACCTTTTATTTTTCAAACCCTATCATTAACCTTTTTTTAATTAATTTAATTAATCACTTTTTTAATTAAAATCAATTAGTTTTAGATCGACTGTATAGGTTTTCGCGAATGTAATTTTAGATTTCTCGCTTTCCTTTTCATCATTATGTAACTGTTTTCCGGGTTGTAATAGCTTAGGGTTTTACTTTCTGCTTTCTATGATGTAACTGCCCCAAAGTCATGTAATAGGTTACATTTACGTTTCTGCTTTTACTTTCGGCACCTTTACTGCCTTTACTATATTTTATGCCACTACTTAGTAATTAGGATTGTATGGAAAGACTAAAACGAATCGTTAGAAAACCCTAACTGTAAAGATATATAACTGAATACAAATCACTCGCACCTCTAGGGTAACCTCCCTTGTTGCCTTCGGAAAACTGTCATGCCCCTCGAACGTGAGGACGCCTTAGAAAAGACCCTCGATCAAGTCATCATACAAAGATCATAGTCCCTCGATGACCCTTTCAATGTTGCCTTTTAATAAATGATCTAGTCCCTTATGAAAATTGCTAAAGCATCCTTACGAGTTGCCTTCGATGACCGTACGATGACCCTCGCATGTCCCTTCACATCCAACGATAGGGATTCCTACTAACTAATGGTACATATAACACTATCTAAAGGAGGAGGAAAAGAACAGAAAATACCTTGAGTAGGTAGAACGTTGTTAATCGCTTGCTCACAAAAAAATAAGACATTTCACAATCACACCTTTCAAAATATTTTCAAACAAATGCTTTGTATACACTCTTACCGATACGAGAGTCATTACAAAGTTTGTCTTACATTGGCATTCAAAATATTTTTCAAACACATACACAAAGCAATTTTCAAAAAGTGAGCTAAGCGATTAAGAGCTGTAGATAACTACAGATGAAAAGGGTGCCAACACCTTCCATTTTCATAACCTATCCCCCGAACTCAAAATCTATCGAGGTCTTTCCTGTTCTTTTCACCCTTTCCTTATTGGATAAAAGAAAAGTCGGTGGAGACTCTTGCTATCTACAACATTTGCGATAAAACATAAAACCAAGTCAGTTCTCCAACCGTATTACAAATGCGTTATTGAAGGTTGTAGCCTTTGTTTCTCATGTGTCGACACATAGCCTATTTGAAGTTGATACATGATGAAAAATAGCATATGTGCCGACACATACGGTTTTCAGGCTGACACATGTGTTGTATTATAAAGCTTGTAGCTTATGTTTTTCATGTGTTGGCACATGACTCATTTCAGGTGGGCACATGTTTTAGTTTTTGAGTCTATGTGCCGAAACATCCGTGTTTTAGGTCGGCACATCTTGTTACTTTGACCATTTTTTTCCAACTGTTTTAATTATGAAACATCCCTCTTTGCCACCAGATTTCCACAGTTATAAATACATCATTTCAACTTGATGAAACTATAAACACTTACCACCACTGCTCTTCATCTTCAACCTCCAACCTATGCACACACACTAACAAACTACGCATAATCATTTTTTGTTGAGGTGCCATCCATATGAGGTTTGATAACATCGATTAGGTTTATGTAGCCAAGAATATTGGGTTGAGAATTATGGGGGGTTTCATCCAGAAAAGCCTAGGGTTTATCCTCTAAGATCTTTGGTAGATTTGGGGGGAGGGGTTTATTCGATACTTTGCAATAGTGGATTCTCCCGAGTGTAAGCTTTGAAGATTTGAGATGTTGTAAAGGAGTAGCACGAGATGGTGAATCATATTTCAAGTTCTTTAGGTCCATAGTTCACAATTAGATTCGATCGAGTGAAAGCTTTAGAGATTGTGGATCTCACAAAGGAGTATCGTGAGACGATGAATCAATTGGATCTATTGTTTCTTGGTCTTACTCAATATCAAAAGAAGATAAGAGTTTGAATCAATATCAAACGGTTAATGTTTGTGGGGTTGCTCTTAGAACACTTCGCTTGTAATCAATTTTTTGCAAAAGTAAGAAATTCATCTCAATTTCAAAACGGAATTGGAGGAAGACATGCCCATAACAAGGAAGATTATTAAACTTCCTAAACAAATCCTCGTGTTGTTTTATCACTACCTCTCTGTCTCTCTGTATGTTTATATGTCTGTCTATCTCTCTCTCATTTGCTTTCTATGTGCAGTTTGTTGAACTTGGTGTTTGATTGATCGATTTGTATAGAAATTTTTTTTATTGTTAAAGTTTAAATTGCCTTGTTGATCTGCTTATAATCACTTTGATTTTAAGTGTTTCTATCTTTTGTACCCCAAAATTTTCCCTCTCATTTATCAAGTATTTTCTCACAAGATCTCCTTTGGTTCAAGACTGTACTAGGGTTGATCAACTAAAGACACCTCCTTAAGCACTGATGACTGAAATTAGGGTTTGAGATTGCACAACTATAATTGAACTTTCAATGCCTCATATGACTTTAATGGATCATTATAGACCCACAAGATTACTCATGTCAAGTTTCAAGCCTTGGATCACATTTTTGCTCAGTCAATTGAGCAGTTGACCTAAAAATCAGATGTATTGGGGAAAAAGTCAACTGTGGCCAATTTACAGTCAAACTTCATAATTTTTTATCCACATCAACATTATAAACTCATATGTATCATTTGATCAAGTTTGTACCATAATTCCTCAAGAAATTTGATCAAATCATCAAAAGGGCAAAATGGTCAAAATTAGGGTTTTGACTGAGAAAGGGTAATTTCTAATTTTTGACCTAGCAAATGGTTAATTGGTTTGAGGCATGATCTTAAGAGTTCAATTGCATCATTTTGACCTAATGGCATGACTCAAAATATTGCTCAAGATCAATTGGATTGATAGTTGATTTTCAATCAACTGATCAAAAGTCAATTGTACACTGAAAAGTCAAACTTTGACTTTTTGGTCAAAATCAAGTGTCAAAGATCACAATTAATCAAAACATATTAAAATATGACACTTGTTCGTCAATAAATCAAAAATTCAAGATTTCATTTAGAAAAGTCAAAGTTTTCAAACTTAGAAAATTTTCTAAGTGTTGAAAACTTCATATTTTTTCACAACTTTGAGCCAATTTTTCACCCTGATGCAAGGTGATTCAAAAGAAACTTTCAACATGAAAGTTGTAGATATCCATGATATATACAACATTTCTTTACACAACTTCTTCTAAAAATTCTTGTATCTCAAGTTATTAATCCATGAAGTCATGGTCATGAAACTAAACACTTAGTGAAATTTTGAACATTTTTGGTCAGGATTTTGACCTAACTTCTGACCCAAGTTTCACCTAGTTCCATTTGGATTTTGCAAAAGTGATTCAAATAGGGTTTGTAGAGAACATTACAAGCTTTCCAAAATGTCCAAGAACTCCTTTAGATCATCTATGAGCAAGGAGAATCGAAGGTCAGAAGTTGGGGTTTCAAGTTATTTTATAAGGCAAATTTTGTGATGAACAAAATTCAAATCTCAAACCTATGTTGCATAATCTTTGCTTTGCAGGCCTCAAACTTGTTAGGAACTCCATAATTAAATTCTTGCACAGCTGTTAGAGGCCTCAACTCAAGCATTCGATGCAATGCCCATGCTTTATGTCCATTTTAGGAAGAAAGTGCACAATGCCATTTTGAAAAAGTAGCTTTATGCACAAAACTTGTTCTTGAGCCTTTCAATTGCTTTCTTCTGATCATACATGTCCTATAACTTAAGAGAAGTTTGTCTCAAGCCTTACAATCACCCAGCCCACGCTTGTACTTCATCTTGGAACCATACTTTCACTTTTCTTCAAAATCAAGCAACCTAGCCATAACTCTATAACTCAGAAATCCTTTGTGCAAAACCTCTCCAACCTTTTGCTTATAGATACACAAGTCATTTGCAAGAAAACACATGCATATACAAGTCAAAAAACTCACAAGAACTCATAAGTGCATCTCATACCTCCATTCTTGCATAACCTGACCAAAAGTTTGAAATTCACATCTCTCTCGTGCGTTTTCAAGCCTTGTTGTTCCTAAAGCTTCTAAACATCATTTAGAACTCATTCCACGCCCTGTTACAAGACTGTAACACCATTAACACCATCCTCCATTTTCAAAAATAGAGCATCACAGTTGGACTTCTCCAGCACGATTCAACCATATCCAGTACAAACTAAACATTGCATTAGCTTCCTGGGACCTCAGTGCAACTATTCTGATCATCACAACACCTTGAGGAGTGCTCAAACTCAGAATACGATTTCCAGTTTTGAGCTAAGTTTCCTTAACTTGGAACTCTTCATACAAGCATCTTTAATGTTTAATTTGTGAATGAAAAATGTAGATATCATTGCCCTGAAGCTAACCATGTCCATAGTTTTCATTTATGTTGCTTGAGCTTAGAGAATTTTAAGATTGAAATTTCTGGAAAAGTTAGGGTTCAAATTAGGGCCATTAAAATTCATGTTTGTCTCTGATCTATAGTTTTAATGCTTTACATTTCTGAAATCGTGAGGAATTTTGCCACAGGATTCATGTTTACACTTTTGCAAATGGATGAGAAATGGCAAGATGCAGGTGGTCTGGCCAGGCGCGAGGTTGAAGATGAAGTTTGCCTTCAGGAAGCATTTTCCAATATATATTTATGGTTTGATATAAGTTAACGGATGTATCACCACCCCAGTGGTTAAAGTGCGCGCCTGTCACCCTTAGGTCCTGGGTTTAAGCCCCAGCGTGACCTTTTTCATTTTTTTCCATTTTTTTGACACTTTTCTGTTTTGCAGCGCCTGGGCCAGCAGTTTGGGCTTGACTTTTTTCTTCTTACAATACTCCCTTTTTCACTTATCACCCCGCCTGACTTTATTTTTTATTTTATTTTATTTTTACTTTTTATCTTATATTTATTATTATTATTAATATTATTTTTATTTTTACTATTATTATCGTTATTATTATTTTTATTAAAAAATCCAAAAAATATTTTATTTATTTATTTGCATATTTAAAAAAATACTTATACATTTTATTTTTCTTTATAAAAGCAAAAGAACAAAAAAACATTTCTTTTACATTTTCTTTAATAATTAAATTTACCTTTTTTTTTACTTAGATAATTTAATTTCAATTATTATTATATTATATTATTTATTTTTCTTGTAAATTAAAATCAATTTAGAATTTAGGATTTTTTATTTAATTATTTTTATTTACTAATTTAATTAAATTCACAAAAACCCTAAAAAAACTTGTTTTCTTTAAATTAATTTAGTTTATTAACTTAATCTTAATTTTCGTACTTTTAGTTAATTATTTTATTTTAATTAATTAGGTCAAAAACCCTTTTTTTCATAAAAACCAAACAAAAATCATATTTCTTTTTACATTTACATTCTTGTATTTTATTTGTTCATTTTGTATATTTATTCAAATTCAATATGGTTGTAATAATTATTTAGATTTAATTTCTTGCAATATTCCTCATTTGTAATTTGTGCACCCCCTCCCCTAAGTATTGTAATAGCTTAGTATTTTGATTTTCCGCAATTTAAATGTTTTATATACAAATGCTAGTAATTAGGATTTTGTATGGAAAGACTAAAACCAACAAATAGCAAACCCTAATCCAAGACAAATCAAGCATGAAAATCAATACACTTACACACAAACACCCCTAGGATAAATCCACTTGGTTGCCTTACAAAAAATGACCATATTATGCATGTGAGGTATCTTAGCAAAAACAAGTAAAATACAAGATCATAGTCCCTCGATGACGCTATCTATGTTTCCTTTCAAAATGATCTTAGTCCCTAAAGAAAAATGCTAAGATATCTTGCAACATTGCTAATCATGGTTATACGATGACCCACGCCCGTTCCTTTAACATCCAAAGATAGGGTTGCTTACCAAATCAATGGTAAGATCACAATATCAAAGGAAAAAGGAAATGAACATGAAATACTTTTGAGTAGGTAGAATGTTCCTAGTTACTTGCTCAAATTCAAAACAAAAACATCCTTGCTACTTTCAAAACAAACACCAACACTTTCAAAAAACATCTTTTAAACTTGAAAACATTTTCAAAAGATTAAACACTTTGTATACATTCTTATGAACGAGAATCATTACAAAGTTTTCCTAAACAAAGGCCTCTTTATAAAATACTTTCAAAAACCATACAAAGCATATTTTCAAACAAAAAGAAAGTGATCTAGCAAGTAACTAAGAGCCCATGGAAAACCATGGATGAAAAGGGTGCTAATACCTTCCCTTTTCATAATCTACCCACCGAACTCAAGAAAACATCTCAAAGGTCTTTCATGTGCTTTTTCACCTTTCCTTTTGGATAAAAGAAAAGTCGGTGGCGACTCTTACTAACTGCAATAATTGCAATCAAACGCAAAACACCCACGTCAGTTCTCCCACCGTATCATAGAACTGGCGACTTTGCTGGGGGAAATTTTAAAAGTGGGGTTACCTTAGGGTTAGATCATATTTACTTTCTTTCATTGTTTGGCTTGTATGCTTTACATTATGGTTCTTTGTTTGGGTTTGAATCCTCTACTCGGATTTGGGATACCTTATAGGTAAGTAGCAATACGTTGTGGAAATTGTGTGGGGTATACCGACATGGTCTAAGCAATAGCTATGTTAGTGTGACATATTTGTGGATACTGGTAGACCTTGAGTAGTCAAGGAGAATACGGGGCCGCTGAGTGATGTCATGAAGCACTAACAAACTTTTAGAACCTTTACTTGACCAACTTGGCCATTAGGACGTAGTGAGATGACCGACTTTGGTGCAGTCCAAAGTTGGTAGATACTCGATACTACACTCATTGAGGTTTGGTTTTTTGGGATATTTTGGTCGCCATTAAAGAGGCTTGTGCTGAAACAATGCCCAAGGAAACAAACCAGTGATATTGAGCTCCTTAGAACCCGGTTACTATTACTAGGACAGGTTTGAGCCAACTAAACTTCAAGAATGTACTTACCTATGAGACTCCATGCAAGCCTAAACTTAGGGACTTGTTTGCTTTGTTTGTATATATATACTTGTACATAAAATCATAAACATCATAACATCATACTCATATTCAATAACCATTTCAAGGATCTTGAGATTTATCTTTGTTCTGTTTTGTAGGACATAGATTCTATTCGCAGGAAAACCATTCAGGTCAATCTTGTAAGGATCCCTCCTCAACTTAAAGAGCTAGCATCAAGAATTCCCGAAAACTATCCATTTACTGAGAGACATGGTCGCCTACTAAACTTGGTCACCTCCAACATTGATGAGGACATGATGAAAGTGCTCTTCCAGTTCTTTGATCCTCTACACTATTGCTTCACATTTCCCGATTATCAACTTGTGCCAACTTTGGAAGAATTCTTCCAACTCTTAAGGATTCCCATTCTCAATCAACTACATTTCAACGGTACGGAAATAGATCCAAAGCCAGAAGAGATTGCTCAAGCTCTACACATGAAACCATCTAATATCACAACTAATTGGGAAACAAGGAGTGGTGTCAAAGGTTTCTTAGCAAAGTTCTTGTTTGAGAAAGCCCAAAATTGTTGGAACTCTTTGTATTTGTAAGCTTTTGAGGAAATTTTGGCTCTCCTCATCTATGGGATGGTTTTGTTTCCAAATCCTGACCAACTCATAGATGTGAACGCTGTCAAAATCTTCATGTCTCGTAACCCGGTGCCTACTTTGCTAGGGGATATCCTACATTCTTTTCACACTCGCACTATGAGGAAAAGAGGTATCCTTATGTGTTGTACTCATCTTTTGGAAAGATGGTTTATTTCACATCTTCCCCAATCGATATTGAATAACGAGCAAGGTTCAAGGTGGTCACATAGGTTGATGACACTCAAGCATTCAGACATTCATTGGTGTTCCCGATCTATAGAGAATGTTACTATTGTCGATCGTTATGGAGAATTCCCTAATGTCCCCTTACTTGGAATTAGAGGAGGTATCACCTACAACCCCTGCTTAGCCTTAAGAGTTTGGTTACGCTCGAAGGGATGGCCCACATGAGATGCTCATTCAAGGTTTGGTATTTGACTACGAGAACGACGGTCAAGGTCACTGCCAGAGATTTATCCGAGCTTGGAGGATGTTGAACAAGGTAGATAGCAAGACATTGGGGCATAAGAATTCCATCCCTCTTGATCCTTACCTCAAATGGGTACGAGCTCGTGCTCAAAGTCTTATAATGCCTTACCCCTCCATTCTCCCGGTGATCATATAGCCTGTTGTGGAAGGAGATGTGCCATACACTATCCTACATCCTGACATGCCCACCTCTTTTGAATACTTACAAAGGGATTGGATACAACTTAAGGGGGAGCGAGACACTTTCGAGGCCCAATTCTACGCCAACGAGAAGAAGGTTTTGGAACTCACTAAGCAACTTCATGAGGAGCGGAGCTTGAACGCCTACATCGCGCCAAAGAGGATGCGTACAACTTTTTTATCTTAGAGTTTTCGTATTTCTTTGTAAGCCCAAAAGAGGCATGATGTACTCAAGCTTTAATTTATTAATATAACGTGTGTTCCTTTTTGGTTTAAAGCAAATTTAAATCTCTAATTTCCTTGAAATCACTGCATATGCATTTACCATTCATCATAACATAAGCAGGTTTCTTACAACAAGTCTCCTCATCTTTCTACTGTTTATTTCAGTAAGATCGATCTCGAGCAGACAATAAAAGATCTTCAGACACAAAATGCTCAATTTCAACAGATGTTCTTGACTCTAGCCAAAGGACAAGAGGATTTGAAAACTTTGTTGGTTGAAGAAAAGAATAAGAAAGCAAAGAAAATAACTGGAGCTCTGAATATGGGAAGAAGGTTCCAGGGACAAGCCAGATGGACCCTAGACTTTGCAACGTCATCTGGGGAAAAGGATAATCAAGAAAGGAAAAGCAAGGAAGCGGCTGCCCAGCCAAAATCTGAAGAGGAAGAAGAAGAAGAAGATTACTCTGAAGAGCAATATCCTCCGGCTGACGATAAATACAAACATCTGGAAGAACGTCTAAGTGCAATGGAAATTCAGGAAGTACCCGGGCTGGACTTTGAAGAGCTAGGTTTGGCATCTGGGATTGTTATTCCACCAAAATTCAAGGCACTAGTGTTTGCTAAATACGAAGGTGTTTCGTGTCCCAAGATGCATCTCCGATCTTATGTGAGGAAGATACATCCTCACACTGCTGACAAAGATTTGTGGTTCCACTTCTTTCAAGACAGTCTATCTGGAACTTAGCTAGATTAGTTCTATCAACTGGATGGAAAGACCTTTCCGCTTCTTTCTATAAACAGTATCAATACAACACAGACCTTGCTCCCACTCGTACTCAACTCCAGAGTATGGCTATGGTTTCAAGTGGAGGTTTCAAAGATTACGCTCAGAAATGGAGGGACTTAGTAGGAAGAGTCTAGCCTCCCCTTTCTGAAAGAGAACTAGTAGACATGTTTCTGGATACCCTGTTCGGTCCTTTCTTTAATTATTTAATTGGAAGCTCCTCAGCAGGCTTTACTAAATTAATCTTGACCAGAGAAAGAGTGGAAGTTGGGATTAAGAGTGGGAAGATTCAAAAAGACACATCCTCCGCTGCTGTAAGAAAACCATTTATTGGGAAGAAAGAAGTTGGTGTTGTGTATCCTCAAAGGAATCAAGAGAGAACTGAACATCGTCTAATGGTGGGGGATGTCATGATCCCTAAGCCTGCACCTACTCAATAAAGGAGCAATCAACCAAGAACAAAAAGACCAGTAAGACAATTTACCCGGATTAATATGACATTGTCTCAAGTCTTGCCACATTTGTTGAGATCTAATATGGTAACTTTGAAGGAAGCCCCGAAGAATCTCAACACAACATCTCCTCATTACCATCCTAATGCTCGTTGTGCTTACCATTCAGAGAGTCCAGGCCGTGATACCAACAACTGTTGGGCTTTGAAAAACAAAGTGCAAGACCTTCTTGAAGCAAAAGAAATTGAATTTGATGCTCCTGAAATCCCAAATGTTATCACCGCTCCTATGCCCAAGCATGGTTGTGATGTTAACGCTTTTGAAGATGATATGTTTGTTACTGCTGTTGATGAGCTTGTTACTCCTCTCCTGACTGTTAAGAGGAACCTGTTGAAAGACGGTTTATTTCTGGGCTGTGATGAAGGCTGCCACTTCTGTTTATCCCTACCAACTGGTTATCATTTATTGAAAGCAGGTGTCCAACGCCTAATGGGTGACAAAGATATTTTATTTAAAAAGACTCCCGTTCCAACCATTTCTTACAATGATGTGTCAATAGTAACCATTTTTGCCAATTCTTCCAGGGTCTCCACCAAAAGACCCATTAGGATTACATCAGTTCCTAAAGTGACTCCACTGATAATTACTATGCCTGGACCAATCCCGTACTCATCAGATAAAACTGTCCCATGGAACTATGGGGGCGATGTCTACTATCACGACGTCAAACAGGATTGGCTGGAAGATGAAGACTAATTTTTTGAGAAGGCTGACCCCGACATTAGCAACATCGCGGTAACCAGCAAGATAACCCGAAGTGGCAGAGTATTCTCCCCAGAGATTGCTCCTCCGAAGACTGTTACTGATCCTGTAATCATCCTTGTTTCTGTTCCTGTTGACACTACTAATACTACAATCCCTATGGTTACCCCTACTGACACTCCTACCACCGAGTCGACCGAGACTCAGGGAAAAGGAATTCTGGTTGAGCCTGTCCGGATGAAGGCGTAATCAGTATCTATCCCTGAGGCCTCCTAAAAGGACATGGAAGAAATTCTGAAAATTATAAAGAGAAGCGACTACAACGTAGTCGAACAACTAGGGCAGACTTCGTCAAAGATTTCCATGTTGGCTTTATTGTTAGCTCTGAGGCTCATGCGAAGGCCTTGGTAAAAAAATTTAAAACTGCCCATGCACCACAAGAAACCTCTGTTGATTAGTTTCAAGACTGTGTAGCCAGTTTAACAGCTGACAATGGTTTAGGCTTTTCTGATGCTGACCTGACACCTAGGGGGAGGAAGCATAACAAGGCCTTGCATGTCTCTGTCGAATGTAGGGGCACAACTTTGGCCCATGTCTTGGTTGATACCGGTTCGTCTTTGAATGTGCTGCCTAAGAAGGCACTTGATAGAATTGACTATGAAGGTTTGACCTTAAACCCAGCAACATAGTGGTAAGGGCCTTCGACGGTTCAAAGAGAATGGTGCATGGGGAGGTGGACATCCCTATTAAGGTTGGAACTCAAACCTTTGATTCAACTTTTTACGTGATGGACATTCGCCCTTCCTATTCCTGCTTATTGGGCCGACCATGGATTCACAACACTGGTACTGTTACCTCTAGATTACATCAAATGCTGAAATATCCAACCGAGGGGAAAATCATTATTATCCATGGAGAAGAGGAATATATGGTCAGTCACTTGAACTCCTTCAGATACGTGGAATTGGATGGTGAATTCATTGAAACTCCATTTCGGCATTTTGAGGAAGTCCCACAAACCGTGGCAGTAACCAAGATTGTTTCCCAAGTCCCGAAGATTACAAGACCTCCACTAAAGATGTCTTCTCTGAAAGATGCCAAGTCAGTGATCGAAGAAGGTGGGTGCACTATTTGGGGCCAACTCCCTGATATCCCATACAAATCTGAAAAAATTGGTTTGGGTTTCACTTCAGGGGCCCAGAAGGCTGTACACCGTGCTCGTGCCGGGGGACCACCCTTGAAGATCAGCAACCACAGAGTCAACGCAGTGGGGGATGATGATGAGGATAGCTACGACCTGGAGGAATGGATTTTCCCAACTGTCAATGGAGGACTCAACAACTGGGAAGCTAAAGATTTTGTCCCAATTAATTTTATCCAACAGTAATTATCTTTAAATTTTTGTCAGACCTGTAATAATTAAACAATTCAGACTTTTAAAACCTTGTGTCTTACCCGAGGCACAACGGTTCATTTGTAAGGGTTGTTACCGCATTTTCATATGTCATTAA
Organism: Vicia faba; assembly: GCA_948472305.1. Classification (NCBI taxonomy): domain Eukaryota; kingdom Viridiplantae; phylum Streptophyta; class Magnoliopsida; order Fabales; family Fabaceae; genus Vicia; species Vicia faba. The sequence continues at coordinate 79,060 of CATIWC010000764.1, read as the reverse complement.
TGAATCATGGACGTTTTTGCATACAAACTTTATGCTCTTTGTCTTTATTTTTCTACATTTTTATTTATTTCAAAGATAGTTATACTCTTACGCACACTCACATTAAAAATGCAGATCTACATCCATTCGGGATCCCATGGGTAACGATTCTGCTATAGCCTTTTGTGACTCTGAAAATCTAATTTACCAAGCCGAAGATGAAGGTTAGGAAGATTGTGAAGTACCATGGGAATTAGACAGGTTACTACAGCAAGAAGAAAGGACCATACAACCCCACGAAGAACCAGTGGACACAGTCAACTTAGGTACCGAAGAGGACAAGAAAGAAGTCAAGGTGGGTGCCAATCTGGAATCTAGTGTCAAGAAGCGTCTGACTCAGTTGCTACATGATTATGTTGAGGTCTTTGCCTGGTCGTACGAAGACATGCCAGGACTTGATGCTGATATCGTGGTACATCGTCTACCAACAAAAGAAGAATGTCCTCTGATAAAACAGAAAGTCCATCGCATGAAACCAGACATGTCAGAGAAGATTAAGGTTGAAGTCATGAAATAATTCAACACCGGATTCTTGGCCATCACCTCATATCCACAACGGGTCTCCAATGTTGTTCCAATGCCTAAAAAGGACGACAAAGTACGTATGTGTGTGGACTACAGAGATTTGAATAGGGCAAGCCCTAAGGATGATTTCCCACTTCCCCACATCGACATTCTGGTTGACAAAATCGCACAACATAAAGTGTTCTCATTTATGGATAGTTTCTCAGGCTACAACTAGATTAAAATGGCACCTGAGGACATGGAGAAAATGACCTTCGTCACACAGTGGGGCACTTTCTGTTATAAGGTTATACCATTCGGGTTGAAGAACGTAGGGGCAACCTATCAGCGTCCCATGGTAGCTCTATTTCACGACATGATACATCATGAAATAGAGGTCTATGTGGACGACATGATATCCGGATCTCAAACGGAAGAGGAACATCTTAACCATTTGCAGAAACTGTTTGAGAGACTAAAGAAATACAAGCTGAGGTTGAACCCAAATAAATGCACATTTGGGGTGAGGTCCGGTAAACTCCTAGGCTTCGTCGTCAGCGGTAAAGGTATCGAAGTAGACCCTTCCAAGGTGAAAGCAATACAAGAAATTCCTGCTCCTGGTACTGAGAAGAAAGTCAGAGGATTCTTAGGGAGGCTAAACTACATTGCCAGATTCATTTCTCACTTAACAGCTACTTGTGAACCAATCTTCAAATTCCTGAAGAAAGATTAAGTAGTCAAATGGAATGATGAATGCCAAGCTGCCTTCGACAAGATCAAAGAATACCTACAAGAGCCTCCTATTTTGATGCCTCCAGTCGAGGGAAGACCCTTGATCATGTATCTAACTGTTTTGGAAAATTCAATGGGGTGTGTGATGGGGCAGCATGACGAGTTTGGACGAAAAGAGCATGTTATTTACTACCTGAGCAAAAAGTTTACCGACTGTGAAACAAGATATTCACTGCTAGAGAAAACTTGCTACGCTCTGGCATAGGCTGCTCGCCGGCTAAGACAGTATATGTTGATCCATACTACCTTATTGATATCCAAGATGGATCCAATAAAATACGTATTCGAGAAGCCTGCCCTCTCTGGGAGAATAGCGAGATGGCAGATGATCCTGACGGAATATGAAATTGAGTACACTACCCAGAAAGCAATAAAGGGCAGTGTGCTAGCCGATCACCTTGCTCATCAAGCTGTGGATGACTATCAGTCCATGAAGTTTGAATTCCCAGATGAAGACATCATGATGGTAAACAACTGTGAAGAATTGAGACCATATGACGGACCTGAACAAGGATCCCGATGGACCTTGGTTTTTTATGGGGCGTTGTTGTACCCCAAAATTTTCCCTCTCATATTTCTCAAAACATTTCAAGAAAAATCTCCAAGTGGCTCAAGATTGCTCAAAAGTTGGACAGTCAAGCTACCTCCTAAGGCAGTCAATCTCAAATTAGGGTTTTGTGTTGCATCAAGGTCCTTGCATACAAATTACCTCAAGTGCTCCCAAATGTCCTAATATGCTCTGAAGTTCATCCATGTCAAATTTCAAGCCTTGCAGAGGAAGTTTGCTCAGTCAATTGCTCAAAGGGTCCAAAAATCGACTGTGCTAGGGCAAAAGTCAACTGTGACCTAAATACAGTCAAACTTCAAGATTTTTTGTCAACATTATCATTTTGAAGGATATTTCATCATTTGATCAAGGTTTGATCATGATTCATCAAGGATTGCTCAAAATTCATCAAGATTCAAAAGTTGCTAAATTAGGGTTTTGTAGAAAAAGTCAACTCAACTTTGACCAAGCATAACTTTCTCATACTTTATGAGAAATGACCCATCCAAAGCTCATTTTGAATAGGATTCAATTTCCTACAATCCATCTTCATACCCCAAAATCAAGAAATGCACTCACAAGAAGTTACAAATTTGGACATTATAGGTCATTTTTGAAAGTCAACAAAAACACCTTTTTTTCCAAAGCTTATAACTTGATCATGGAATATTAAAATGAGATGAGACCAAAAGGGTTGGTTAGAGGACATCTCAAGCTTTCTAAAAATTCCAAGAACACCTCCAAAAGTTCAAAATTGAAGATGTTATGTATTGTTGAAGTTGGGCATTTTTGCAAAATTGCCAAAAGTCAACTATCCCCAAAACTTCAAATTTTGTCAAATGGGCCCATTCTTTTCCACTTGATTTGATCTTGTCACACTACACACGTGTCCTAGATTCAGCCTTGTGTCCATTTATTAATTTTTCTATTTTATTTGATTTTTTATTGAATTAATTCATTTTAAATCAATTTAAATCAAATAAAATCTAAATATTGATAACTTAGGATCTTTTTTATTGTTATAGGTCTTAATTGTCATCATGGACATGATCAAATCCGTATCAAGCCATATCATGAACAAAATATTGGATTTTGGACAAAGTTGGAAGGTTTTCAATGGAGGATCAAATCAAATCCTAAAACATCAATGCACAAAGATTCAAGACCCAAAACTTGACCTAATCCAATGCTACATACATATACAATACAAAGGCACACGAGTTAGAGGTTAGAGGCTGCAAAATCACAAGAACCAAACTTGGAAAATTGTCAAAAAAGCTTGAAACTGAAATCACTCCTGGAGGCGAATTCAAAGGCAAAGCTCAACGTGAATCAGTTGCTGGACATCCACTGAATCTCCTGCAACACCTAGCAAGCTCTCTCACCCTCTCAAACGCGTTGTAAGTAATACGCGACCTCCCTCTGAACTTGCTTTCGTATTTCAAAATTTACGCATCATTACAAGAAACTAATGGCATATTTGCAATCACCAAACAATTTCCATGCTTTCCATATTATTTGATTGTATTTATCTGTTCTATAATCCAAAACGCCGTTGAAGGTTTCTTTAGGTTTTTTTAGGGCTTTCCATTACAGGGATAATTGGCTTGTGAGAAAGGTACCATCTTGTTCAGGGGAACAAGACGAGTTCATCCATGGTATCACCTTCCATTTATATGGCCTGAGATGGATTTTTGAATCAACCTATGCCTTTTGCCGCGGATTTAAATCCGCAGGTAACTCCTGTATAAATCTGAGGACAGGGACAACAATGTTTCCCCATCCTATTGCTCCATTCAAATTTTCGCGCTTATTTTTTTTTATTTCTGGCATAATGATGCACTTTCATATATTATATTGGGTTTGTATTTAATTAACAATTAGAACGCGTTGGTTGAGTGGTGGACGTGTTGGCCAGTGATCAGTAGGACCTGGGTTCGAATCCCAAGTCCCCATGTTCCTTGTTATTATTTTCTTTCAGGTGTTCCATCACGTCTCATGCATTGCAGCGCACCATGGTCTCTCACTTGATCACTTGCCAGATGGCCCCAGGCCAGATCTGGTGGTCCAAATTTGGAGGTCCATCATAAGACCAAGTCAAAGGCGTGCAGAGAACCAGGAAAGTCAACCAGGCCAGTGGATAAATGGGCCTTGGAATTGCTGAATGAACCCCTTATGCAGGCCCAAATCTCTAACTCTCTTTATTTTTCATTTTATTTATTTATTTTGTTTAATTATTATTTTTATTTAAACTAACCAATTAAAACTTTTTCCTCATAAAATCAAAAACCAAAAAATATATTTTATTTATTAAAATTAAATTCAGCACTTTATTTTTGTAAATAAATATTAATTTAATTAATTTAGTCTAATTAGGAATGACTTTAATTTCTTTTTGCAATAATTAAAATTAATGTATATAATTAGGTTTTACTAACTTTAATCAAATTTATTTTTATTTCTTTAAATATCAAAAATCCAAAAATATTTTTATTAATTAATTAGTTTATTAATTTAATGTTTAACCTAATTTAATTTCTTTTAAATTCAAAAAAATAATCAAGAAAACCACTTTCTTTCAAAAAGGGTCAAAACCCTAAAAAATTCGCATTCGATTTAATTTCCCGCGCGCGTGCCATCTTACCATATTATTGTATTTGTTTCCCGGAATGTAATAGTTTAATAGGGCTTTAAATTATTTAACCGCTTTATTTACTTTCCGCATTTTAATTTCAAGGGTTGTTTTTGGCGATGTAAATACCCGCCTTGTAATAGTTAGATTTAATTTCCGCAATTTAATTCCCGCAACTTATAAACTGTTAGATGTTTGATAATAGAGAATGCATGACAAGATTAATCATTCAAAGACCTAAAATCAACGTAGATAACCATTGACATGTACAAAGATAAAATTAACCGAAATAACACACTCGCACATGCGCACTCTTAGGGTACACCTCACTTGGTTGCCTTCGAACGTGGTCATTGAGTATAGGAAGTTTTAGAGGTCGCCCTCTTGTCCCAAGATCATAGTTGCCTCGGAAAAATGATCTAAGACATTAGGGTTACCGCTAAGGCGTCCTAACATTGCTTTAGTGAGCACACGTCCCTTAATCGAATTGACCCTTAAAACTCCAACGACGATGCTACCTACTCATCAATAGTGGGATAGAATTGTCTAAAGGACATTAGCATAGATTGATTCTTTTTTCGAGTAGGTAGATGGTTCTTAAGTACTTGCTCTTTCATAAAACAAAAACTTTTCACACTTACACCTTTCAAACGAAGTTTCAAAACAAAAAACTTTTTCAAACCCACAAGCACAAAGAAAGCAAATTTTGAAAACAATATGAGCAAGTACCTAAGAGCCTGTAGATAACTACGGATAGAAAGGGTGCTAATACTTTCCCTTTCTATAATCTACCCCCCGGGCCCGAGAAACATCTCGAAAAAGGAATTTTTCTGTGCTTTTTTCCTTTCCTTGTTGGATAAAATAAAAGACGGTGGCGACTCTTGCTTACCGCAACATTTTGTGAATACAAACGCAAAACGTGAACCAGCATTCCAAAAACAGTCAGTTCTCTCCCACCGTATCACAGAACTGGCAACTCTGCTGGGGAATCTTATAAGTGGGGTGTACCTTAGGATTAGATCACTGTGTTTTCAATTGTTTGCTTTGTATGATTTATATTTGTGGGCTTGTATCGGAGTTACTATAGATCCTAACCCGGATCTGAGGGATACCCTTTAGGTAAGTAGCAATAAACTGTGAGGGAACTGTACGGCGTAGACCGATACGGTTGAAGCAGTAGCTACATTGGTGTGGCACTTTAGTCTGTACCGATATCCCTTGTGTTGGAACGAGGAGAATATGGGTCTTCTAAGGGGTCATTAAGAACCAACTGGCCTTAGAACCTTTAAATTGACCAACTTGGCCATAGAACAGTAGCAGTATGCTACACTCATTGAGACTAAACTCTTGCGATGATTCCGGCCGCAAGAAAAGGTTGCTAAACTGGAATTATGACCGATTGAGGGTAGTCAGTGATATTGAGATCCTCTAGAACCCGGTTACTATTTTTAGGATAGGTTTGAACCAACTGAACTGAAAGAGGGTAGTACCTAGACTCCTTGCCAGCCTGAAATCTAAGGGCTCTCTGTGTGACTTGTGTGACTTTACCATGTTTGCTATTTGTGGATACTTGTGGTGTGCTTTCTATCATGACATCATGACATTGCATACACCTTGCATTGGACTAACCTATTTCAAAGACAGGAGGGATTCATCTTTGTTATGTTTTGTAGGTCATCATGATGCCCATGCGTAGGAATACCATCCGGATCAACTTTGTCCAGGTTCCCACCTTGCTCAAAGATTTGGTTGTAAAGATGCCTGATACTACTTCCTTCCTCAGGAGACATGGTTATCTTCTCAGTTTGGTCACCTCCAAATTGGACGAACAAATGATGAGTGTCCTAGTCCAGTTCTATGATCCATTGTACCATTGCTTTACCTTCCAGGACTACCAGTTGGTCCCCACCTTAGAAGAGTTCTCTGATCTGCTTGGTATCTCTATTCTGGAGCAGACCCTGTTTACTGGTTGGGAAAAGATTCTTAGGCCGGAAGAGATTTGTTCAGCCCTTCATATGACAAAGGAGGAGGTAATGGCTAATTAGGAGACTAGAAGCGGAGCAAAGGGCTTTCTGACTAAGTTCTTGGTTGGTAAGGCTAACTATTTCTGTGATAGTCTAGACTTCAAGGCATTCGAAGATATTCTGGCTCTTTTGATATATGGCTTGGTATTGTTTCCGAACTCTGACTCTTTTGTTGATGTGAATGCGATAAAAATCTTCATCTCTCGTAATCCTGTAGCCACTCTCTTGGGTGACATCCTTCATCAGCTTTATGCTTGTACTGCCCAAAAGCGAGGAACTTTGATGTGTTGTGCTCCGTTATTGGTGAGGTGGTTTATTTCGCACCTCCCCAAATCAGTGCTGAAGAACAAAGAAAGCGTGGGATGGGCCTATAGGTTTATGTCTCTCTCGCATAATGACATCATCTGGACTCTCAAGGGTATGGATGAGGTGGCTATCATTGACCGCTGTGGGGAGTACCCCAATGTTCCACTGATAGGGACTAATGGAGGAATTTCTTACAATCCATGCTTGGCCTTACGTCAGAAGAGAAGGACCTCATGAATTGCTAATGCCTAGTATCATCTTTGATTTTCAAGGGGATAGCGATGAGAAACGCCGCAGATTCATAAGAGCTTGGGATAGAGTTCATAGATCTGATCCACACGAGCTGGGCCCAAAGACTTCACTTCCGATGGAGCCATATCTCAGGTGGGTCCGTATCCGTGCCCAAAAGCTGGGTATGCCATATGAAGCCATTCGGCATATCATTGTTGAAGTTGCTAATGAAGAGGGGGTTCTTCCTACCATCCTCCATCCTTACATGCCCACTGACATTGGGGCACTGAAAAGGTCTTGGATACAATTGAGAGAAGAACGGGATTCTTACCGAGAGAAGTTTAACGAGCAAGAGCAGAAGATCCAGAAGTTGACTAGGCAGCTGGAGAACGAGCGGATTCTCAATGACTATGTCCGCACCGATAAGAAGAGACCATGGGAGCATTGATTGGCCTTTGATTATTTCCCTTTCAGTTTTATTTCCCTTTCATTATTTCCTTCCTTGTAATGCCTTAAGGGTAATTTGTTGAACAATTTGAATTCCAAAGTTTATCTAATAAAGTGTGTTTCATTTCTTGTTTACAAATTTGAATCTCTCAATTATCTTTGAAATCATGTCATACGCATTTCATCCCATGCACTCCATAACAAGTACCCATTACAGGTCTCTTATCTTCTTCGTTGTTTATTTCAGCATCATGTCTGCTGAACCTTCAACTGAGCAAGCCATCAAGGCCCTCCAGGCCCAGAATGCCCAATTCCAAGAGTTGTTCATGAATCTAGCTAAGGGTCGGCAAGATCTGAAGACCCTGATTCTGAAAGAGAAGAAGAAGAAGAAGAAGAAGAGGACAATCCTGTTTAACACAGGTCACAGGTTTGGAAACAGGCTTCAGAATGAAGTTAATTTGACCACCTCATCTGGAGGGAAAGATAGTCAAGAAGAGAGGAGGGCTCCTAGCCCTGTGGTCTCTGACAACGAGACGGACTTCGACGAAGACCAGTATCCTCCTGCTGAGGATAGATACAAGCAACTGGAAGACCGGTTGAGTGCGATGGAAGTTCATAAAGTGCCTGGTCTGGACTTTGGTGATATGGGTCTATCATTTGGGGTGGTGATCCCCCACAAATTCAAAGCACCAGCCTTTGCTAAGTATGACGGAGTTTCTTGTCCGAAGCTGCACCTCCAGTCATATGTGAGGAAGATTCATCCGTACACCGCTGATAAGAACATGTGGATCCACTTCTTCCAAGATAGTCTCCCAGGGACTCAGCTTGAGTGGTTCTATCAGTTAGACAGAGCCAGCATCCGCAGTTGGGAAGATTTGGCTACTGCTTTTTACAGGCAGTACCAATATAATTTCGACCTCGCTCCCACGCGTACCCAACTCCAGGGTATGTCAATGGGAACGGGTGAAGGTTTCAAATATTATGCTTAGAAGTGGAGGGACCTCGCCGGAAGAGTACAACCACCCTTGGCTGACCGGGAGCTTGTGGACATGTTTCTGGGGACCTTATCTGGTTCATTTTTCAACCATCTGATCGGGAGTTCTTCATCTGGGTTTACAGAGCTAATTATAACCGGCGAGAGGATTGAGGCTGGTATTAAGGCTGGTAAGATGGAAAAGGGTGCTTCATCGAGCACCGAGAAAAAGCCTTTTAAGAAAGAGTCCAGTGTTGTCTACAATTCGAAAAGCCAGAGTAGACCTAAACACCGCCAAGCTGTTAATGCAGTTGTAATTTCAAAACCTGCTGGTGCTCCTCAGCACAACAATCAACAAAAGGACGAGAGGCCTCAAAGGTAATTCACCCGTCTCAACATGACCTTATCTCAGATTCTGCCACAGTTGCTGAAGACCAATCTGGTGATTCCAAGGGAAGCCCCGAAGAATCCAAATACAACATCACCGAAGTATAACCCTAATGCCCGCTGTGCTTATCACTCTGATAGCCCGAGGCATAATACAAATGATTGTTGGACTTTGAAGAATAAGATACAGGACTTAATTGATGCTAAGGAGATTGAGTTTGAGGCGCCCGAAAGACCTAATGTTGTGACTGCTCCTATCCCAAAGCATGGAGTGAATGTTATAGATGAAGACTCGTTTGTGGTTTCTGTGAACGACATTGTTACCCCTTTGATGACTGTGAAGAAGAACCTTTTGCTAGCCGGTTTATTTCCGGGCTGTGACAAAGATTGTCGTATGTGTTCTATTCTACCTACCGGTTGCCATCTTTTGAAATCAGGCGTCCAATGCCTGATGGATAGTAAAGAGATTCTGTTTGAGAAGATTGTTGTTCCTCTAGTACATACTGAAGAAGTTGCCATTATCACCATTTTCGACAATTCTTCTAAGGTTCCCTCGAGGAAGCCTGTTAGAATTACATCTGTTCCAAGAATCGCACCTGTGATCATCACTGTTCCGAGGCCCATCCCCTATACCTCTGATAAAGTTGTCCCTTGGCACTATGGGGCTAATGTTTATTTTCATGGAGTTAAGCAAGAGTTGGATGCTGATATTGACGTCAGCAATATTGTTGGACCTTCTAAAGTCACCCGCAGCGGAAGACTTTTCTCACCTGATATCTCTCCACTAACTGCCCGAAAACCCGTTGTTATTACACCTGTCAGTGTACCTGCTACTATTCCTGTTCAAGTTCCTATTCTTACCCCTGTCGCCGAGTCATCTGACACTCGGGGAAAAGGGATCACCAGTGAGCCTGCCCAGACGGAGGCACCAAAGACGATTACTATCGAAGCTTCTAAGCAAGAGATGGAAGAGATTCTGAAAATCATCAAAAAGAGTGACTACAATGTAGTTGAACAGCTGGGGCAAACCCCGTCCAAGATTTCTATGTTGTCACTGTTACTATGCTCAGAGGCCTATGCCAATGCTCTAATTACATTTCTGAAGACTGCCCACGTACCACAAGAGACGTCAGCTGATCAGTTTACAAATTGCATGGATAATCTGACTGCTGATAATGGGTTGGGTTTCTCTGACGCTGACTTGACTGCTAAAGGGAAGAATCACAATGATGCCCTGCATGTCTCCATTGAATGCAGGGGCACTACTCTTGCTCATGTATTGGTGGATACTGGTTCCTCATTGAACGTCTTGCCTAAGAAAGCTCTAGACCGGTTGGACTGTGAAGGGTTAGAGCTGAAACCAAGCAACATCGTTGCCAGGGCCTTTGATGGGTCTAAGAGAATGGTGCATGGAGAAGTTGATATTCCGATTAAGGTTGGTTCTTAGGTTTTCAATTCCACATTCTATGTGATGGACATTCGGCCATCTTATTCTTGTTTGCTGGGTCATCCATGGATCCACAAAGCTGGGGCCGTAACCTCAACACTCCACCAGAAGCTGAAGTACCCGGTCAAAGGGAAGATTGTGACAGTACAAGGAGAGGAAGAGTACATGGTGAGCCACCTCAACTCTTTCCGATACGTAGAGATGGATGGGGAGTTCATTGAGACCCCATTTCAGCATTTTGAAGAGGTCCCCCAGTCACTGGCATCAGCTGAGACTGTTGTTGAAGATTCTCCTATGAAGATGGATTCCTTCAAGGATGCCCGGGCTATTATTGAGAAAGGTGGGTGTGCACAATGGGGCCGACTCCCTGATTTTACACAGAATACTAAACAGGTTGGTTTGGGTTTCACTGCAGAAGCTCAAAGGGCTGTTCGGAATGCACGGATTAGAAGACCTCCCGTGTTCATCAGCAACTCGGGAGTGAATGCCATTGAAGACGATGTGGAAGAGTCTGAATTCGACAGTTGGATCTATCCTACGACCGACAGTGGACCAAGCAACTGGACAGCAAAGGATTTCACCCATATTTCTTTTGTTACCCAGTAATGAAACTTTTTGTTTTGAATATGTAACAGACAATGTTTTAAACTTTATGGCCTGGTGTCCTACCCGGGGCACCGTGGCTTCATTTGTGAGGGCTTTATGTGTGTTATTTTCATATATCATTAATAAAAGCATTGGACGTTTCTTGCATTTCAAATTTTGCGCTCCTTGTTTTTCTTTTATTATATATTGCAAAATAGCTATTTTACACACACTCACATATACAGGTCTACATCCACTCTGGATCTCACTGGTAATGACTCTGCTACTGCCAGTTATGACTTCGAAAATCCGATCAGCTTAGCCGAAGACGAAGGTGAAGATGATTGCGAAGTGCCTGGTGAACTTGCAAGACTATTACTTCAGGAAGAGAGGGCCATTCAGCCGCACGAAGAGCCGGTGGAATCAGTGAATTTGGGTACTGAGATAGACAAGAAGGAAGTTAAGATCGGTGCAAATCTGGAGCTTAGTGTGAAACAATAATTGATTCAGATGCTGCGTGACTATGTTGAGATCTTTGCTTGGTCTTATGAAGATATGCCTGGGTTGGATACCGATATTGTGGTTCACCGCCTGCCTACCAAGGAAGATTGTCCTCCAGTGAAACAGAAGGTCCGCCAAATGCGCCCAGAGATGTCTGAGAAAATCAAGGCTGAAGTTATGAAACAGTTTGACGCCAGCTTTCTAGTAGTTACTTCTTACCCTCAGTGGGTTGCCAACGTGGTTCCTGTGCCGAAGAAGGACGGTTGTAATACCCCAAATTTTTCCTACCCTTTTTACTTCCTATCTGGCTTACGCATTTTTGCATTTTTTCATTAGGTCATCTAACACATCATGCATCATCAATCAATAAATTGGCATAAGATCATGGATTTTGAGGAATAAGGGTTGGTGTATGGCTTTTTCTCTAACACTGTGGACTTCTTTTAGTGATACAATTTTTGGATCTCATCAAATACTTGCCGCTTCAATTGTGAGTCATCCCAAGGCTATCTCGAAAGGCTGCAAGCTTAAGCAGTGAGGAACATCGTCTTATACTTATCACCTCCACATGAATGATGATTTATTTCCATGATCATATAAATTTCAAAGGGGTTCTATAATTACTTAAAGTGCAAATGGTTGAAGATTTTGATATATCCATGGCCATTAAGATCTTGTTCAAGGATGCTTCAATATGTCATACAAAAAGGTTATCATATAAGAAAATCGTATCTTTTACGAGTTAGTATTTCAAATGGTCCTTTCTTCATCAAATGAGGCTTAGTTATTCCTTGAATCTCAAGGCATATGTTCACGAGCTCTAGGCAAGAGAAGAAGATTCAATAGGATACTATTTGCAAATTAGAAGTTTGTAAACTTTATGATGCAAAGCTCTTCGTCGGGTTTATTCGCTTACTTGAGATATAATATGCTTTAGGGGACTTCATTTCCAATACATTAAGATCAAAATCTAAAGCTTCTTCAAATATGGTTTTGAAGTGAGGATTAAGAAAGATGTGAGGCTCGTTCATTCATTTGAAGATGTTTAGGCATGCTTCCATTCAAAAGTAAAGAAACTCGGCACTACAAGATTGTTGTTGGCAAAGGCTCTTATCAAATTCATATCACAACCATGGAGTTATATGCAACATAAAATTAAAAGATATTGGAGATACAAAAGGTAATTTGAAAGAGAAGACTACTTGGAATATTTGGGCTTCATCATTAAAATTCAAGGGTTCACATTCATTCAATGATATAATCTTTACAAGTTCTAAAGCTTTACTCGTGATTTGTCAAAAGGTTATCCAAATTCATTCTCGTTCATTCAAGGTCATAACCATGCAATTTACAAGCGGTGTCATTAGAACATTACAAGAGAAGATTTCAAAAGGGCGTTTACATCCAAAATTACTAAATCAAAAAAACAAGAATTTACATTAAATATTCAAGTGGTCTAAAGCTAAAGCATTCTAAACCAAGGTCTCCATCATTTCTAAATGTATTTATCTTCAAGCCACTATCTTCCAAGATTGCCCCATTCCAACCTGGTTATGTCCAAGCCTCAGTCCATGTTTCATACCAAAAGAAAACCTGCATAAACAACCATTTTTCAAGTCGGTTCAGTACCAATATGTAATCAAGTTAATTTAATTTGAAATACAAAAATTAACAATTACACCAAGTATTATGTGCTTAAAACAAACCAACACAGAAATAAAAATCCAGAATCTTGAAGAGTGAAAACAAGTAATCAAAATAGCCCTAGAAGATTCCAAATGTTCCACTCAGAATCTTTGCAAGTTACTCAAAGATTGCATTGATCAATTCAAGGACAATCGCCGCTACCGAAATGATCCCAGATTTCTCAAGATCTGGCTCCTATATATGGATGCTAGTGCTGATTTTGATAGTGTTTTCAAGGAAATGCTGAACAGTAATATATGTGCCAATGATTCTTCACTTTATGTATATTCTGCATGTTTTTTTTGAAGCAAAGGGTAGATTGTGCGATGCTGAAACGATCTACAAACTCGGGATTTCCAAAAATGCAGAGCCAATTGAGTGGTTGGAGAAGGCACATGCCTTATTTCTCAGTAGAATTACTGAAATATGTAATGCTGCTTTAAGCCGGAAGGTTGATCATATAGAATCTGCTACTTTGGAAAACAATGGCATTAATCCATGGTACACCTCTACTATGAATGACCTTTTGAAGAAGATAAATCCTTTAATGAGGAAATTTGAGGGGTACTGTTCGAGCACTAAACCTTATACAGGAAAAGTGGCCTTATCCACTTTAAAGAATGCATCAAGGAATAAAGTTATAGAGATTGGTGGAATGAAGTACCACATCAAGGGCTGTGCCGGACAGGGTGGTTTTGCTCAAGTATACCTAGGTGGTTTGGATATTTTGTGTATGCAAGAGGCTTAAGGAGGAATATTAAAGCTGGAAATGAACGTAGTAACATGACATGGTGCATGGACAGGATTATAGTTGTTGGTTCGGTCCGGTTCTGGAACAGTGCTGCTTGAAACTAATTGGGGCACTCTCAATTTCGGAAGGGTCATTTTACACTAGGCATGTCTGGATTTTGTGCAATGTCGCGCTGCTTTCCATTTCCACCACTAGGGTATGAAAAGAAGACTAGAACGGATGAGGTTGACTTACCAAAAAAGGAAAAGCATAGAAAAAAAAAAGCACAAAAAAGATAAGGACAAGCTGAAGGTCTCAATGCAGGTAAACTCCAAAAGGAAATCAAGCCTGATAAGAAGGATGTCTTTGTCGATAATAAAATTATCAAACAGTATACTGGTAATAATGGGGAGATGGTTAGAGAGATTAATCATCTGGCTAAGGAGAACAAGGATTCTAAATTCCTCCTGGAGTTTGAGAGGATAATTAAGGAGGGTAATGGAGCGGCTGGTAATCAATTGGTTCAGAAGTTTACAAATTCAGACCATAGAAAAGATGAGGGGACTGTTAGGTTGTTGGCTAGGAATAGTGGCACCTTGCGCGATGACAGTGAAAAGCTCAAGGACAAGGGTTTTTATGCTAAGAAGATTGAGGGGAAAGGAATTAATGCCCAGGTACGGCCTTTTGGAAATGCAACAGTTCAGAACCACACCGGCAATTTTCATCCTAAAGCTGATGGAGTGCCCAAACTTTTGGGGAAGTATATGGATAGGAATTTGGAAGCAACAGTTGGGGGAAAAGAAAAGGTTAATGAAAATAAAGAGGAAGGAAAAGAAAATTCCTAAAGGAAAAGTGACTAAGGAATCTCTTAATGATTACAAACTAACAAAAATTCTAACAGCCCTGTAACTATTAACAAAACCACTAACAGAATCACCAACTGTAACTGAAAATAGTCTAACTAACTACTAACCTCTAACAAACCAAGCCTAACAGAATCTAATCTCTAACTGTCATAATAGAAAAACTAACAGAAATATCTTAGCAACTGACTCTAACTGTCTTAACCAATTTTTGCTAGCTCACTGTAACTAACTCATGAGAGATTCAATCCCTACCATTCATTTCTCTAGCCGATTCTCAAATTCAAGGGCCCATATTTGTTCACCTGTAACAAACTTAGCTGCTATATAACAAAGTCTGCATTTCACAATTTGGAGAGAATTCATTTACCATGATTCACAGAAAATCACAAAAACTCACCTTGACACTCTCTGAAAATCACGCCAATGCACCTGTTTTATTCCTTTGTATCCTCTTCATCTTCATCACATCAATTGTCTTCATCTTCTTCATATCATAGCGTCTCTATCAAGTTCACGGAAACATCAATATTTCACAGAAGCGAAGCAAATTCGGAAATGCAAAAAGAACAGAGAAGAAGAAAGAGAAAGATATCATAAGAGCTTACCCGACCTGTTTCTTGAAGGATTCTCTGGATTCTTATTCCGATTATCAGCAATCAACGAAACACCGTCGGAGCGTCTCCGACCGGTAAGATCTGGAACCTCACTTTTTTCGTCTTCTTCATGGCTTCTTGATGCGAGTATGTAGAGAAAAGCGTGTAGACTAACGGCCCTATGGTGGCGCATGCTAGAGTCCTTTCATCCTTGTTTAATTTGCATCCTCGGAGATTGAGGGTTTATGTGTTTTTGATAAGATTTAGAACGGGTGAATTGAAACTAATGAAAAATGTTGACCGATTCCTATTGAGAGGGTTGAGATAAAGAGATTGGAGTGCGATTTAAGCCTTGCAGTCATTTGGCGGTGGCATTTACGGAGGAGAAGGCTCGCCGGAAATCGCACGAAGAGACTCATTTTTGCAAGGTCACATGGATAATCAAAACGCAACGTTCTGGCTTTATCATTATTAAATTTTTTATTCCTTGTTAATTTTCTTTTTTCTTTTTTGTTTAATTACTGCCAATTACATTTGGATAGCATGGGCCATAATTCTATTGGTACTACCAGTACTACTGCTTGCACCCTTATCTAGACCCAAGACCATATCTTAACCCATTGCATTATTTTTGGACAAACTGAATCTTATATGACAAAAAAATATAATTAGGCCTTGTGTTGGATGCGCTTAGTATTGCATTGGGCTTAGAGGTTGCTGATTCTATATATATATATATATATATATATATATATATATATATATATATATATATATATATATATATATATATATATATATATATATATATATATATATATATATATATATATATATATATATATATATATATATATATATATATATATATATATATATATATATATATATATATATATATATATATATATATATATATATATATATATATATATATATATATATATATATATATATATATATATATATATATATATATATATATATATATATATATATATATATATATATATATAAAGAAATTAATAAAAAATTAATAGAGGATAATAGAATTTTCCCCACGAAAAAACTAATAAAAATACTTTTTCTTTTAGTTTTATTCATATTTTATTATGTTGGGCCTCGTTATTTTTGATACGTTTGTTCATTGTGCGAGGAATTTCTGATTATGCTTTGCATTTGCAATACGTGTTCGCTTTTATCTTAGTTAAATATTGTTTCTGACTCTGTTCGTTTCTTGGTGAAGCTTGCTCGACGTGCACTCCTTGATTTTTCAGTACTTTCGATTCGCTCTTTACGACTTGCTCACTTTGGTAGCCTCGGCTGCTACTCTTACACTTCTCTTCAATTTATTGTAATTCGTTATCACTTCATAGAAATCATGAGAAATAGGGCGTTATCGCAAACCACATGCATGCTAACATTATGTAGAATTCCCTCAAAATTCTAAACTTCAGGTCTAACCACGCATGATAAAATTAGGTCTAGAAATAGGTTAATTCCCCTTTAACTTTTCTTTCCCCTTTTGCATTCGCACTTAAAACTAAAACTTCTTTTTCTTTTCAAAATTCAAAACACTTTAAAACTACTGATGAGAATCATGCTTTTGCTTAGTACGGGAAATGATAAGCGGGTCTCTTCTCGATCTTATTGTTCTTCATCTCAAGCACTGGTGTGGTTCAATTCTCAAAGACTCCTTTCATGGCTAAGTAGAAAAATGGCTAATATCTCTCTCTTGAGGTCAATCAGTCATCATCTATAACAAAATATAAACCAACTCAAATCTTTTGTGCGCTCGAGCACCTTTCCTTAAAAAACCCTTTTCAGGTAAGGACATGATTAATTTGCTTCTGTGCCAATGCATAAGTCTCCAAAGGTCGAGCTGCGGCAGAAGGCGGAATTAACTTCGTCCATAAAAAACACAAACAAATAAAAACATATGAGTCGAACTACGGTAGCTCTAATTCCTCAAAACGGATACGTAGGCATTGGGGTAGGGCCCAAGCGAGCATAATTTTATTTTCCCTACATTCTTTTTCTCCTTTCTTTTGCATGCATTCCTTTCAGTAGTATGGTAAACAATAAGCATAGACGAAACACACCCATAAGATAGATAACAAGAGTGGATACCGTAGAGTACTACGGGCGTGTGGGGTGCTAATACCTTCCCCTCGCGTAACAGACTCCCTTACCCGATCTCTCGGTCGCAAGACCGTGACTTCTCCCTCATCAGGTTCTCTCGATGTTTACCTTTCCCTACATGTGGGATAAAAGAAGTTCGATGGCGACTTCATTGTTTTGATGATTTTCAGCCGGTTGTTTCAGCTGGCGACTTCACTGGGGAATAGGTCGACCAAGTGTTGGTCCATCCCGGAGTCGCTCCTAGCTCTTCTTTTCTTTTCTTTGGGTGTTTATCTTTACGCTTTCGGTTTATTCATTCATTTTGTATATACTTGAGCATACATATGCATTGTATTTTACTGTCTTCCATATACTACTGCTGTACAGGATCTACTTCTTATTGGGTTGGGATGTTACTTTTGAGGTAAAAGGCCCAGTACCCAGGCCAGAGTGCACTAGGACACCTAGGAATAGAGTGGAGGCATGACGGCTATAGGACGTGGTCCGATTAGTGCAGTCATGTCACATACCACGCTCGGATGAGGTTCAAATGAATTACTATTGGCACCCACGTTTGTGGGTAAGCCCATAGCACTTTCAGGCGGACCCGTGATTTTCGAGTTACCATTATCTTACCCTGACCTAGTTTCACCCATGAGTGGGGAGGGAATTTCTATCTCAGGTATAGATGGTGACTCATATTCAGATGGTTACTCATATTCAAATGATGATTATGCTCAAACAGTGACTATCGGTTCTATTGGATATGCTCTGGAACTCTGTCAATGATTAGGAGGTTCTCAGATTTATTTTCTGAGTCCCGAGTCTGTTCATAAGATTGTATGGTTTTTGTTCCAGACCTATGATCCCGATACTTACAAGCTACGCAGAGACAGTACAACAGATATTGGTATCATGGAAGTAGTAACACCGTGATCATTTTGCATTTACATCTAACATGTTTATTTCTCAAAAAAAAGAAGTCAGAAAGATGAAATTATCAACCTTGCATATGCATGTCCACTTTGGATACCTCACTGGCATAATTTTCGCCAATAACATTTGGCAACGGTGATGTTCTCAAGAAAACCAAAGGAGATAATCATACTTATTTGTACTATTCAAAGTTTTCCGCTCAAGTTCTTGGCCTTCTTTGAAGAATCTAGAGGACCATTTTCGTCATTTCGACCCTATTTCAGTCTTACAGCTACAAGTTACACATTCTAGGACTACCAAATTGTTCCAATTCCGGAAGGACAATCCTCTTTGCTGAACACCTACCTGTCACCAAGTCCGGATAGGCACAATCTTGAAATTGTCGATAAGACACTTTATTCGAGCCTAAGCGACATGAAAAATAACCTACCCCCGAACTAATCATTATTGTTACCAATTGCTCACACTCCCATAACCTTCTTATATTCAGTTCTGTGGGAATTTCTCTTATTTTTGGATGTCTTCTTCATGTGGTCGTTCTTGTCATCATGTTGCTCGATTACTATTGACGGTAGTTGAACCATGGAGAACCATAGTGGACAATCATTTCATACATCATACATATCATGCATTTCATGAATTGCAGGTTTGCTGGCAGGAGTTCTTATCTGATGATTTTGCCTTTTATTATAGAATCTACAAGACGACTTCCATACATCCTTATCGCACTCGAGCCAACAAGTTGAGGATTATGGAATAGATTGAGCAGAACCAGGCCTCTCTCCGCAAAGACATGGACACCATGGGTGACCGGATGAACCAACTCATGGAAACTCTTCATGCCGTCATCCAAGGGCAGGAAGAGCTCAGAATAAGTGTCACAAAACTGGTAGACGTTGCCTCCACATCCGAGAACGGCGGACCCAAGAATGATCATGGGGGGATTCCTAAGGAGAACCCACAGATGATTATAGATGACCACCATGATGTCATTGATCTCGATGACCCTCCAAAGGATTCTACGACTGATCTGTCTGAAACTGCTAAGATGTACAAGGCTCTGGAAGAACGCTTAAAGGCTATGGAGACTTCTAAGAAACCAGGATTCAGTGCCGCTGCTATGTGTTTAGTTCCGGGGGTTGTGATTCCACCGAAGTTTAAGGTACCTGATTTCTACAAGTATAAGGGGGTTACATGCCCAGAGACTCATCTCCGATCTTACTGCAGAAAGATGGCTGCTTATGCTAGCAATGAGCCATTGCTTATGCATTTCTTTCAGGACAGTCTTGCTGAAGCTCCATTAGAGTGGTACATGCAGTTGGAACAAACTCACGTTAGTAATTAGAGTGAACTTGTTGATGCTTTCTTAAAACATTATCACTACAACACCGCCATGGCACCTAGCCGTGCGCAGCTGTAGAGTATGTCTCAAAAGACTGGTGAGTCTTTCAAAGAGTACGCCCAGAGATGGCGCAGTTTGGCCGCAAGAGCTCAACCTCCTCTCCTAGATCGGGAACTAGTGGATTTGTTCATGAGTACCCTTCGAGGCCCGTATTTACAACATATGCTCAGTAGTACTTCTGACTCATTTTCAGACATGGTCATCATCGGAGAGAGGGTTGAAATGTGTATTAAAGTGGGGACTATTTCAGGTGCATCTAGCACGAATAATAACAAAAACTCAGGTGGTGGGAAGAAACCATACTCTAGCGGTTTCGTCAAGAAAAAGGAAGGAGAGGTGAGCAATGCCTCCGATGATAAGGGGAAGGCTACTATACAAGTTCCATATTACCAGACCCCCGCGGCTGCTCTGCAACAACAATACGCATCGCCACGAAACTATCAACAGAAGCAAAGGCCTCAGGGACAGAGGGGTCAACAAAGGCAGCAAAGGTATCCTGAGAGGAAGTTGGATCCAATCCCGATGTCGTATGCTCAATTACTCCCGCAGTTGCTAGCTGGTCAGTTGGTACAACTTTGAGAGTTACCTCCCCCGCCGGCAGAGCTTCCAAGGGGTTATGATGTTAATGCACATTGTGAATTTCATTCAGGTGCTCCCGGTCACTCAATTGAAAACTGCAGAGCTTTGAAATACAAGGTACAATCTCTATTAGATGCTAAAGAGCTAAGCTTCGCACCTATAGGCCTTAATGTTCAGAATAATCCTATGCCTCCCCACCATGGGGCTGCTGCCAACGCTATTGAGTTTGACAAGGACCATGACTTAGTGACTCAAGTTGAAGAGGTTCAAATGTCAATGGCAGTCCTAAGAGAGCATCTTTTACAGCAGAAAGTTCTACAAGAGCTTCATAGTTTTTGTTTGAAATGCTCATCCAATCCAGACGAGTGTGACGATTTGAAAAATTCCATTCAAAAACTGATGGACGAAGGGATTGTCAGAGTTGAGAAAGTCGTTCCCGAAGGTGATGTCGCTATTTTGGAAATTCCGTATTATCCGGCCAGTGTCCAGAGAAATGCTTCAAGAGTTCCATTGGTTATACAGGTTCCAACGCTCCCTGCACCAAACATGAATTCGGTTGCTCCCCTGCCAACCCAAGCGTCAACACTTCCAAGTTCTGTTCCTAACTCATTAACTGACAACAGGGCAGTGCCATGGGAATACAACGCCGTTTACATTCGGGGAAATAAAGTTGTTTGTTCGCCGATTGAAAATAAGGATGTAACCAACATTGCTGGGACGAGTAGAATAACTCGAAGCGGGAGAGTCTTCGCTCCTACTCCACCACCTCCTGAGGAAGTTATCGAAGAGATTCCTGTAAGAGATAAAGGGAAACAGGCAATTAATGATTCTCCTGGGACGTCTTTTGAACAACAAGTGGAGCAGTTAATCAGAGTAATCAAGAAGAGCGATTTCAAGGTGGTTGACCAGCTGAATCAGACACCTGCAAAGATCTCAATCTTATCCCTCCTCCTGTATTCCGAAGCTCATCGAACCGCCTTGATGAAAATTCTACATGGTTCCCATGTAAATCCTGAGATCTCTGTGGCCCAATTTGAAGGGGTTGTTACAAATATCTCTGCAGGAAATTGTCTAGGCTTCAGTGATGACGAGCTCCCTCCTGAGGGTCGGGCTCATAATAAGGCGCTGCATATTTCCATCAGGTGCTTAGATACTGTAATGTCTCGGGTCTTAGTAGACACTGGATCTTCTCTAAACGTGATGCCTAAGCATACTCTGCTCAAGCTAAACATAGACGGGGTGATGATGAAACCCAGTATGCTAACAGTCAAAGCCTTTGATGGGTCGAGGAGATCTGTAGAAGGAGAAGTTGACCTACCCATCAAAATCGGCCCCCACGTGTTTTACCTGTCATTCTATGTCATGGACATTCGTCCATCTTACACTTGCTTGCTGGGACGCCCGTGGATCCACGTGGCAGGGGCTGTTACTTCGACCCTGCACCAACGTTTGAAGTTCATTATCCAAGACAAGGTCGTCATTATTGGCGGAGAAGAAGATGTCGTGATTAACAATGTTACTTCCTTCCGTTATGTCGAAGTGGACGGAGAAGTTCATGAAACCCCTTTTCAGGCCTTGGAAATTGTTTCTGTTGACATAGTCCCCACCATGCTGGAAAATACACAGAAGTCTGGAGTTTCGTTGGTTTCCTTGAGAGATGCCAAGGCTATTGTAGAATCTGGAGTCTCTAATGGAGACTGGGGAAAAGTGATAGAGGTGCGCGAAAAGCAGGACAAGTCTGGACTTGGGTTCAGGTTGCCGTATTCAGACCATGTTGGTACGAGTCCAATTATGCTCAAGGGAAAACAAGTTCCTCCGCTTTCAAAGGTATTTGTTAAGGCCGGTCCGGAGGCTCAAGGACAAATCCATGCAATTGATGGTGAAGACGATGCAGATATGGCTCAGTACATCTACCAGATTGCGCCTGATCAGGAACTCGACAATTGGACTGCCACTGATATTCCCGAAGTGGTTTTCTTTGACATGTAATGTTCTTGTTTTAAATAAGTCATATGCTTTTGCCCAAAGCATGTTGACGGCTTATGAAAAGGGCCCCTCATGTTTCTATGTTTGTTTAAAAATTGAATAAAATGTCATTTTTGCATACAATTTTTCTCTCTGTCTTTCCTTATTTTCATAAAATGGCAATGTTTTTCTAACTCTTTAAACCATTTCCCAATTCGCATCCATATTCTAAAATAAGGCATGATTCATCAAATCATGCAGGTCTGCCTCAAATTCCATAAAAAACGGTGATGTTACAGTTCCTTGCACCAATATCCTTGGAAATCCGAATGACCAAGCCGATGAGGGTAGTGGGGAAGATTGTGAAATTCCGGAGGAATTGGCAAGACTGTTGAAACAAGAAGAAAAAGTGATATTGCCTCATCAAGAAGCCATTGAAGTCATCAATCTCAGCACTGACACAATAAAAAAGGAGGTCAAGATAGGGGCCGCTTTGCAAGATAACATAAAGAAAGGGTTGATTGAGCTTCTCAGAGAATACTCTGACATCTTTGCTTGGTCATATGAAGATATGCCTGGTCTAGATACGGATATAGTCATGCACCACTTGCCACTCAAGCCAGAATGTCCTCCAATAAAGCAGAAGCCAAGGAGAACTCGTCCAGATATGTCTCTCAAAATCAAAGAAGAAGTTGAAAAGCAGTTGAATGCAGGCTTTTTGTTGGTATGTGAATACTTAGATTGGATTGCAAACATCGTACCTGTCCCCAAGAAAGATGGGAAGGTGCGCATGTGTGTAGATTATCGAGATCTGAACAAAGCAAGTCCAAAAGACGACTTCCCATTTCCACACATCGACGTGTTGGTTGATAACACGGCTCAGTCCTCGGTTTTCTCCTTCATGGATGGTTTTTCAGGATACAATCAGATAAAGATGGCCCCAGAAGACATGACAAAAACGACATTCACTACTCTATGGGGTACTTATTGTTATAAGGTCATGCCTTTTGGCCTAAAAAATGCTGGTGCAACATATCAACGTGCCATGGTAACGCTTTTCCATGATATGATTCATAAAGAGGTCGAAGTGTATGTTGGCGATATGATTGCAAAATCACAAAACGAGGAAGAACACTTAGTCCATCTACAAAAGTTATTTGCGCGTCTGCAAAAGTTTAGACTAGGCTTAACACCGAATAAAATGCACCTTTGGAGTGCGATCCGGCAAACTACTCGGTTTTATCGTAAGTCGACGAGGCATCGAGGTAGATCCCGACAAAGTAAAAAAAAAAAAGAGAAAAGAAAGAAAAAGAGCAATGGAAAAAAGCATAAAAAAAATAAAAAAAAAAAAAAAAAAAAAGAAAATAAAAAAAGAAAGAAAAACAAAGAAAAACGGAAAAAAAACAGGAAAAATAGCCTAAAGAAAAAAGCACAAAGTTAAAGAGAAAAGTAAAAAAAAGAAAAAAGGAAAAAAAAAGAATAAAGAAAAAAAGAAAATAAAAAAAAGAAGTAAAAAAAAAAAAAAAACAAAAAAATTGACGGTGCTGGAAGGATCCATGGGTTGTGTGCTCGGGCAGCAGGATAAAACAGGACGTAAAGAGCACGCCATCTATTATCTAAGTAAAAAGTTTACTGATTGTGAATCTAGATATTCTTTACTTGAAAAAACTTGTTGTGCGCTTGCTTGGGCTGCTCGACGTTTGAGGCAGTATATGCTGACATACACGACCCTTCTAATGTCAAAAATGGACCCGATAAAGTATATCTTTGAGAAACCAGCACTCACAGGCAGACTTGCTCGATGGCAGATGCTTCTATCTGAATATGACATTCAATATGTTACACAAAAGGCTATCAAAGGTAGCATTCTTACGGATTATCTTGCTCATCAGCCGTTAGAGGAATACCAATCAATGAAATTTGACTTCCCTGATGAAGATGTTATGAAGCTTGATGATTATGATGGGGTCGATCCAGAAGAACGATGGGCTCTTACGTTTGATGGTGCTTCAAACGCTGCAGGGCATGGCATTGGGGCAGTATTGACTTCTCCACGTAATATTCATACACCACTTACGGCCCGGTTATGTTTCGATTGTACAAATAACGTGGCAGAGTATGAGGCCTGTGTAATGGGTCTTGAGGCAGCTATCGACCTTAAAATCAAGATCCTGGAGGTCTTTGGAGACTCTGCTCTGGTCATACATCAGGTACGAGGTGATTGGGAAATGAAGCACCCCAGTTTGATTCCATACAAAGATTACATCTTACAGCTAATACCCGCTTTTGAGGAAATCACCTTAGAGCATATTCCCAGAGATGAAAACCAGTTGGCTGATGCTTTAGCCACACTAGCATCCATGTTTTCAGTGAGCTTTCCAAATCAGGCGCCTAATATACGCATCCTCAGGTACAAAGAGCCGACACATGTCTTTCCTGCCCATTGTCTCTCAACCGAGGATATGATTGATGAGAAACTGTGGTATTACGACGTTAAAAGGTACCTCGAGAAGCAAGAGTATCCCGAAAATGCTACGATTTGTGATAAGCGCACGCTTAGAAGGTTAGCATCCAAGTTCTTCTTATCAGGAGACGTCATGTATAAGAGAAATTATGACTCGGTTCTGCTCAGATGCATGGATAGACACGAAGCAGAGTCGATCATAAAGGAAATCCATGAGGGTTTGTGATCGGTGGATCTGGAACTGACTGTTTAACGCTGGTTCGCGAAATGTCGCGGAAGCAAGAGTCGCCACCGTCTTTTATTTTCTCCAAATGGAAAGGACAAAAGCACAGAAAAATTCCTTATAGAGATTGCTCTCGGTTCGGGAGGTAGATTTATAGAAAGGGAAGGTGTTAGCACCCTTTCTATCCATGGTTATCCATGGGCTCTTAGATACTTGCTCATTGTGTTTTCAAAAGTGGTTTGTTTGCTTTTCAAGTGTGGGTTTTAAAAAAAGTTTCTTTGAAAATTTCAGTTCGACTCTTGTATCGGTCCTCAAGAGTGTTTGAAAAGTTGCTTTCGAAAGCTTTTTGAAAATGTGTTGGTGTGAAAAGTATTTTTGATTTGTTTTTGAAACTAGAGCAAGTATCTACGAGTTCTCTACCTACCCTAAGGAATTCGTCTATGTAAATGTCCTTTAAAGTAGTGCCATCCTACCATTGAGAGGTAGGTAGCACCACCGTTGGAGGTGTTCGGGTCAATTCGAGGTTCGGGACATGGTGATCACCAGAGCAATAGGAAGACACCTTAGAAGCTACCCTCATGCCAGGTTCCCGGATCATGAGGACTTACTAAGACATCCTCTACTCGACGATCACCTTTCGAGGCAAGGCAACAGTGAGGCGTACCCTAGGGGTGGTGTGTGCGATTTGTGTGTCGTTTTCATTTGTATTTATCTTGTCATGTCATTGGTGTTCTACGCTTGTTTTTATTTATGTCCATACATTCTTTCATGCTTTTGATTAACAGTTAAAAATATTGCGGGAAAGTAAAAATTCTAAGCTATTACAAAAGGCGCGGGTCCACATCGCCAAATTTAATCCAGGACCCGATTTGACAGAAAATAAAGAAGTAAAGAAAATAAAGAATTAAGAAGTGCGACAAATAATTACATGGCTTCGGGAGAGGTACATAAATATTTAAGCGAAATAAAAGAAATATGCGAATTAATAATTAAATCGAAACGAGGGCGTTGGACCCTTTTTGCAAAAAATTAAATTACATGATGAAATTAATTAAGAAAAGAAATTGTTTTTGTTTTTGGTATTTTACGATTTTTAAGACTTAATATGAGAAAATTAATTGCAATTAAACGCTAACCCTAATTCTATTTTATTTTAATTTATTAAGAAAACATTAGAATTTAACCTAAATTAAACCTAATTTTTATATACAAATTTGATTATAAAAATAAATAAAATAAATAATATTATTATAAAAAAGAAAAATTAAAAAGGAATAAAAACATTAATTAAACCTAATTCTATGTTTTTTTATATTTTTTATTAAAAGGATTAAAATTGCAAACCTAATTTAAAACTAAATTCAATTACATGCAAATTTATTTAAGGAAATACTAAAATTATTTATTGTATTTTTTCTATTTTTTTTTATTTTTATGATGTTTTTATATTTTGTGAAAATATTAAATTAAATTGAACAAAACAATTATTAAAAGAAATAGAATTAAATAAATAAAATATGGCAAACCTAGGGGGTTCAGACCCCAAATGGGAGGTTCTTTCTTGATGATTCAGGCCCATTAATCTGGGTCCATTTGACTTTTCCAAGCAGCGTATAGCAGTGTTGACCAGGGTGCAAGGTATTCTTTAGATCTGAACCTTTGATTTGATATCCCAGGACGCGTGTACGCTGGATTCTGAAGGTGTATCATGGACTTTGAGATTGAACCTGCACGTGAATGTTAAGGGCAAAATAATATTGAAAACATGCAGACCTGGGGCTCGAACCCAGGTCTTTAACGTTTCCAACACATACACCTTGCCACTGAAGCGCTTTGTTTATCTGTAAACTAATATAACAAATAAATATTATAAAAGAAAATTGTCAATGGCTTTGGAAACGCGCGCAAAATTTGAAAGAGCCAACCCATATGTGCCACGAAGTCATCTTCTTCACGGTGTTTTCCTGAAACAAATTTAACAAACATTTAACGGGGGTTTTAAACCCCCTCAAAATAGGCTAATTTCAATAATAACGATTAGGCCTATGATGCTCAGAAATTTGGCGCGATGGTCTTGATCTTTTCGTCCCAACCTGCTGATTTCATTCATGGAATTGTTATGTCTCAATTTTATAGGAATAGAAAACGCCCAAATTGAAAACCTTGGAAACCTAGGTATCAACAATGGCGAATTCTCATATAGGGCATGAAACTTCAATCAAACTGTGCAGTCAGCTTCAGAACAAGATAATTAGTGCAAATCCATGAATAAAATGCAATGATATGGTCTCAATAATAGAATGCGATTATGCAAAAAAAGTGATGCAGTTCATCCTCAAATTACCAATTCTTTGCGTATGGGATTGAGTTTTTGATTGGAATCGCTTCCTAAGAACCCCAGCAAGCTAATGGAACAGGTTTCGTGCCTTGAATCGCCTTGTAAGGGTGTTTTCAGATCTTCAGTTTTTAGACAAAAATTCCAAGCTTTTCTATGCTCTTCTGCGCAGCTTAGTGTGTTTTTGCATTAGGTTTTCCTTTAGGCTTATGTACTGAATGGATTAGGTCAAGAAACTTGCTCAAAATCTCTTGCAATCATGGTTTTGAAGATTTGATTTTCAAGCTTTGTTTTTTCAATCTTTTCCATACAACTTTGTACCAATTATGATCCAATCAAACCAAATCTTCCCATATTTGAATGTGCACGAATTATTGAGTAGATTACATGTGCAAAAAGATTTGTTAGGTTAAATTAAGTATTTTTCATATATTTAATTAATTTAAATGAATTAATATAAATAAAAATTCAAATAAATAAATAAAAAAATGAAGAAATACTTCCCTTTGGGCCAAGTGGTCGTGCACATGTCATGGATGCTGAATTATGGAAGAAAAATGGGCCCATTAGCAATTTTAGATCATTTGAATCAATGTTGACTTTTCAAAATATCCAAAAATTTCCCAACTTCTACAAGGCATAACTTGCTCAATTTTTAAGATTTTCTCATGTTCTTGGACATTTTGGAAAGGTCTTTGAGTCCTCTAACCAATGTCTTTGGTCCCATGTCATTTTTATTTACCAATCTCAAGTTATGGCCTTTGACTTAAAGTCCCTTTTTGTTGGCTTTTGAAAATGACCTATAATGTTGAAATTGATAACTTTTTGTGAGAGAATTTCTTGGACTTGAAGTATGAATATGAGTTGTAGGAAATGTCTTTCTCTTCAAAATGAGCTTTGGATGGAATTTTTCTGATAATCCATGTGAAAGTTGTGCCCTGGGCAATTTCAGTTGACTTTTTCAGCTGTCCAAATAAGGAAACTTTTGCATTTTGATGATTTTTGAGCCAAGCTTTGAGAATCATGATCAAGCATTGATCAAATGATGTTTGAGGCTTCAAAATGATATGTTGACCAAAAATTTGAACTTTTGACTGTCAAATGACCATTTTGCCCCTACAGTTGACTGTAGTGCAATTAGGGTTTTTGACTGTGTAATTTTGTGCTGAATGTCTTGAAACATGGTATGAGGATGTTTGACCATATTTGTAGGCATATGAGACTTGATTGGTCCTTTGGAAACTTCATTTTCTTGATCAGAACAAAAACCCTAATTTTGACTGTATAGGAGATCTTTGCACTGTGCAACCCTTGGGGAATTTTGAAGCATGACTTGGCAATTTCTTGAAGAATATGGGAGGGCAAATTTTGGGGTACAACAGTTGCCCCTGTTCAATCTTCTTAGACCTGAGGATGCAGATTGGCTGACGTGCCTTTCGTAATCCGAGGGTAGAAGATGATTGAACACTAGAGTGCCAAGAAATTTGCGCTCACATAGTAGCAGTGCGATGATGGAATGGGCTTATAGATGCCATTTAGAGGTTGCTGGATAGGATGATGGGATTATAGATGCCATCTGGATGTTGATCGCGTAAGAGATTCCTTAGCGAGAACCTGCATACCTACAAAAGAAAAATGAGTACCTGACACGTTGCAGGAGCTGATTTCAGATGCTTGGCATAGATATGTCCTGACTGGCTACAGGAGCTGAATCTGGAGCTTCACAAGATGATGAATGAACCAGGGATGGTTACTACCATAGCATGAATTGTAAGAGAACCTCGGGTGACTTTAACTTCAACAACGCTCGTTGAGAAAATCTTGGTGGGAATTACCGTCTTCGCAGTATCGGGAAGAGAACCATAGGCAATTATAATCTGAAAGGAATTATCACCTCACTCACCGTCGGAGAGGGAACCCTAGGAAATTATAATCTGAAAGGAATTATCACCTCACTCACCGTCGGAGAGGGAACCATCTGAAAAGGAATTAACACCTCACTCACCGTCGGAGCGGGAACCATCTTGAAAAGGAATTAACACCTCACTCACCGTCGGAGAGGGAACCATAAGGAAAGGAATTACCACCTCACTCACCGTCGGAGAGGGAACCATAAGGAAAGGAATTACCACCTCACTCACCGTCGGAGAGGGAACCATAGGAACAGGAATTATCACCTCACTCACCGTCGGAGAGGGAACCATCTGAAAAGGAATTATCACCTCACTCACCGTCGGAGAGGGAACCATCTGAAAAGGAATTATCACCTCACTCACCGTCGGAGAGGGAACCATCTGAAAAGGAATTATCACCTCACGCACCATCGGAGATGGAACCATAAGGAAAGGAATTACCACCTCACTCACCGTCGGAGAGGGAACCATAAGGAAAGGAATTACCACCTCACTCACCGTCGGAGAGGGAACCATCTGAAATTATAATCTGGGATAACTTCTACTGAGTCTTTATCAGAAAAATCTGTTAGGAGTCGATTTAGCTGGACTGGGACTGGATAAGAAATCTTTGGAGTCGATTAACTGAACCGGTCTAAGTCTTGAAATATGACTGGGAATTTAGCTGAATCTTTCCTGAAAGGTAAAGGTCAGCCATATGCAATGCATGATATGGGTCAAGCAATGATGTTCTCAACATAAGTGAGATTTGTATGATATGATGCGTCTATGCATGCCATAATGATGTATGTGATGTTTATGTATGTGTTTTCGTCTAGGAAATTAAATCCTTGACGGGTGCCGGGAAGTCACTCCTGGGCTGATGTTGAAGAATAAGCTTTACTCCTGCTGGGGATGATAACTGCAAGAATACCGGTAGGAGAAGATGACTCCGTTGAGGAATAAACTTGGCAAATGGAAGATTCTGCGGGGAGAAAAGATACTCTAGCGACCATGCTGGGAAGCAATACTTTGTGGGAAGAGGGATGCCTTGCTGAGTGTTGATAATAGTTTGCTGAGGATACTCTTGTTGCGTTGGAAGTGTTGATAGACTTCGCTGGGGGGTAAGAGGACTTTGTCGAGGACGCTCTTTCCGTGGCTTTTGGCTGAGGATAACCCAGTTATATCCTGTTAGGGAAATAACTCTTTAAATAAAGCCGGACGACGCGTTCGTGCTCCGTGAGGGATAAGCTTCCAGAATCTACTGGGGATAAACTTACTGCTTGGGGATATGTGGATTCCAACTTTCCTGGGGAATTAGATTGGACTCTCCTGGGGAGATTTTGGACTGTAATTTTGTAAGTTGAAAGAGGGAACCTATGTAGGGTTGCCTGCTGATGAGCTCATGTAAAACTGCATCTGAAATGGAGAAGGAACCTGTGTAGGATTACTTTGATGAGTTCGTGTAAAACTTCGTTTTTGGAAAGGGAGAACCTGTGTAGGGTTGCTGGGCGACGAGTCCATGTAAAACTGCATCTTGAAGAGAGGGAACCGGTGTAGGGTTGCTTGATGTCGGGTTCGTGTAAAACTACGTCCGGAGAAGGAGAACCTGTGTAGGGTTGCCTGGTGAGGTAAGTTCATGTAAAACTTCTTGATGAACCGGGGTGAGGTTATCTTGAGCTAAATCCATGTAAGACTTCTGGGGGGAACCAGGGTTAGGTTGCCGCAGGATAAGTTCGTGTAAAACTTCTTGACGAACCGAGGTAAGGTCATCTTGAGATAGGTCCATGTGAGACTCTTGGAGGAACCGGGGTTATGTTACGGCAGGATAAGTTTGTGTAAAACTTCTTGATGAACCGGGGTTAGGTCATCTTGAGATAGGTCCATGTGAGACTTCTGGAGGAACCGGGGTTAGGTTACTTGGATAAGTTTGTGTAAAACTTCTTGATGAACCGGGGTTAGGTCATCTTGAGATAGGTCCATGTGAGACTTCTGGAGGAACCGGGGTTAGGTTACTTGGGATAAATCCATGTAAGATTTCTGGAGGAACCGGGGTAAGGTTGCTTCGGGATGAGTTCGTGTGAAACTTCTTCGGAAAATTGAGAAGGAACCGGTGTAGGGTTGCATGATTTTGATTAAGTGGATGATTGTCCTGTTTGGTCTCGGATGTTAACCCACGATCTGGAATTTGTAAAGGTAGATGGTAATCATCCTTATGTTGATCTTTCCTTTGTACTTTGGTTGACAGAGCAATTGGATCGCCTGGATAACTCATTATTGCCCCTGCTTCGGAGATGAGGGAAGAAGATACCTGTGTGGGTGATTGACAAATCTTCGGGTAGACAAGTGACGAGATACCGGAACATAGTCGTACGCTTTGATCCCTAACTTTTGCCTGGACCGCCCTTTCGGGTTTTCAGTCCACCGGGATACCCATTTTTGCCCACGCCGCCTTTTCAGGTTTTCGACTTGCCGGGTGTACATATTTTCGTTTTCATCCCTTGTTTTTGCCCGAACCCTTTTGGTTCGACGGGAAGCCCTTATTTTTGCCTAGGCGTGTCAACCTAGCGGGTCTTTGATGATGCGCAGTATTTTTTCGACTATGTTCTCAGAATGTAGGGAGTTTCCCCTGTTGGAAGTATTTTGTCATACCCCAGATAATGGGCAATGCTCCTACTGTGCCCCTTGATTGGAGGTACTTCTGTTCACAAGGTGTTCATCGTGCGAATTTCCCTGCTGTTCAAACAAATAGTCATATGCAAACAAGGTTATTTTAAGAATGCAAAAGCCTATGTCTGTCTTGAATATTTTGAAAATGCATTTTTTTTTCATAAAACAAATGAATGTTTGTAAAACATGATGTCAACTAGTTATTTACCGTAGGCCTTAAGGAGTCAGGATACCTTTCGTAACAGTATGCTTTCGAACTAACCCATGCTTCAGCTAGGACTTTTAAGGGTTATAACGTGGCCTGGTTCACGGTTTAAGAAACAAAGGATAAAGGCTCAAATTATTTGTACCCACCCTCTCTTCGTGATGTTCTCCAAACCAAAACTCAGTTGATTGTACGTTAGACCTTATTTAAGTCTTTGCTCTGATTTTCCGGTGATGATTCGGATTTCGACGGTTTATTTTGAATAGGCAGTCATTCCTTTTTGTTGAGGGTTTGTAGAACCTCTTTTTTTCCTTGATTTTATTATCCCTATTTTTTTTTTGCCTGAACTGTTCTTTTGTGATTACAGTCAGCGGGATGCCCCAGTTTTGTAAGTCTCCTTCATTGGTTTTGACTTTATGGTTTTTTTTCATTTTTTGAGATAATGACTGCCTGTCCTTTTGATTGTTCTGAACCATCACTGTCTTTCTTTTTTCGTAAGGATCTCTTTGGTGCCATTCGTTATGCACTTGGATCAACTGAGAGACTACCCTGCCCCAGGTTATGATTAAGGGTTTTAAATTTCGAAAAGAAAAACTCCTACTTCTTTGGCTCAGATGGGTTGACGAGGGATTATCTTCCTTATAACTCCAGTGTTTAGGAATTGAAACAATGTCTGTACCTCATAAGCGGGGTCTGTTCAAAAGCATACCGTAAAGATCATGGTATCGTTTTCGTCATCCTCCCTCAAGAGGCTTAGAATTTTCAATTAAGAGTTGACCATCACAAAAATATGAAAGCAGTTTTAAGCATAGTAAACATAATTAAATCAACACAGACATGTGTAATGCATTCATGAAATAAAAGAGTTTAACATGATAATTGTTTATTTGAACAAGAAAAGAAAAATACAACTTGAATTCAAATGAACAAAAATCTCTCGACCCTAGCCATGTTTTGGCGATGGAGCAGTGATCACGTTGGGAGTCTCGGCAGGCTCGAACTCGATCTCTTTGGCATCGATCATGTTCTGAATCTTGTACTTCAGTGCCCAACAGTCCTCAGTATCGTGCCCCGGGCTATCAGAATGATAAGCACACCTCGCTTCTGGGTTGTAGCTTGGAGAGGAAGTCTTGGGATTTGCAGGAGGGTTGATCACCGCAATCAGGTTCATTTTCAACATGTGCTGCAATGCTTGTGACCATGGCATGTTAATGTTGGTGAATTGTCTTTTAGGCTCATCCGGCCTTCGCTGATTTCCCTTTTGTGGTTGGCGGCGTGGTGCAGAACCAGAGATCATGACTGCCCCTGCCTGTTGGTCACGACGACTCTTTTGACCGTATGCAGCATTAGATTCTTTCTTGCCCATGTAAGGCTTTTTGTGAGTATCAGAAGGTGTGGCCTCTTGGATTTTCCCACTCTTGATACCAGCTTCAATCCTTTCGCCAGTCAGGATGAGGTCGGTAAATCCCGCAGATGAATTACCAATGAGATGATTGAAGAATGGCCCGGATAGGGTCCCCAAGAACATATCAACGAGTTCCCGGTCAGTTAATGGAGGTTGTACCCTTCCAGCAAGGTCTCTCCATCTCTGCGCGTATTCCTTGAAACCTTCACTTGACCCCAACGACATACCCTGGAGTTGGGTACGTGTGGGAACAAGGTCGGCATTGTACTGGTAATGTTTGTAGAAAGCAGTGGCTAGGTCTTCCCAGGTATGGATGTTGGCTCCATTCAATTGATAGAACCACTCGAGCTGAGTCCCTAAAAGACTCTCTTGGAAGAAATGAATCCATAAGTTTTTGTCAGCTGTATAGGGCTGGATCCTCCTTGTGTAAGCCCTGAGATGCAATTTAGGACAGGATGCCCCGTCGTATTTAGCAAAGGCAGGTGCCTTAAACTTATGCGGGATCACTACCCCAGAAGACAGACCTAGATCCTCGAAGTCCAGGCCAGGCACTTTTTGTATCTCCATAGCACTGAGCCGGTCTTCCAACTGTTTGTACCTATCCTCAGCCGGAGGGTACTGTTCGTCGTTGAAATCTGTCTCGCTGTCGGAGACCACTGGACTGGGAATCCTTTCCTCTTAATGACTGCCTTTCCCCACAGATGGAGTTGTCCTCTCAGTTTGATCCTGCAGGGTATTCCCAGATCTGCGTCTAGGGCTGAACAAAACAGTCCTCTTCTTCTTCTTTTCCTTCTTCAAGAGCAGAGCCTTCAGATCTTGTTGCCCCTGGGTCAGATTCATGATCAGCCCTTGGAACTGGGCGTTCTGAGCCTGGAGGGCCTTGATAGTGTGCTCGGTTGAGGATTCAGGATTCATGACGAGACTGCTGAAATAAACAGCGAAGAAGGTAAGTAGCCTACAGAGAAAGGGTACCTGTTATGCAATGATATGTATGATGTGCATGCAATGATTTCAAGGACCTCGCGGGGTAAACAGAGAAATTGTTAGAATTTGAATTCGTAGCTTGATTGAAGGAACTTCAGGTTGTTGAGAGTCCTTCTTCAAGAGTCAAGGCTCACCATATCGAGTGGGTCATAGCCCCTGACAACCTTGTCTAGAGGAAAATAAATCCTCTTTGCCCCTTGCTGGGATAGTTGATTCACCATGACCTGCATCACAAGCCCTTGAGATCCTTGAAATGGGTTAGGATGTATGCAATGGTATGATGTTATGGTATGCATGGGGTAATGTGAGTAACCCTGTTATGAGTCCCGATTAAGGACTGCAAACCAAAACCTGCAAGAAACTCAAGTGAACCTGTCATGAGTCCCAGTTAAGGACTTAAAACATAACCTGCAAGTAGTTCATGGGTCAGATAAAACATGCAAGTAGTCAAGTACGAAGGCACACAAGTCACACAAGAGAAGCCCTTAGAGTTTAGGCCAGCATGGGGTCTGGGTATTACCCTCTTTCAGTTGGTGGGTTCAACCTGTCCTATCAAGGTAACCGGGTGCTTAGAGGATCCCAATATCATTGACTACCCTCAATCGGTCATAACTCCAGCATCGCAATCTTTTCTTGCGGACAGAACCATCACGAGAGTTTAGCCTCAATGGGCGTAGCATACTGCTACAATTCTAAAGGCCAAGTTGTGTCAATTAAGGTTCTAAGGTTGTTGGTGCTTAATGACTCCTTAGAAGACCCATATTCTCCTCGTTGCGACACAAGGGATATCGGTACAGACCAAGGTGCCACACCAACGTAGCCACTGCTTCACCTGTGTCGGTCTACGCCGGACAGGTCCCTCACAGCTTATGCTACCTAAACAGGGTATCCCCAGATCCGGGTTAGGATCTATGTAACTCCGATGCAACCCACAATAGTAAAGCAAGCAAATCAATACAAATGAAAACATAGTTATGAACTAGCCCTAAGGTACACCTCACTTTAAGTTAACTCCCCAGCAGAGTCGCCAGTTCTGTGATCAGTGGATCTGGAACTGACTGTTTAACGCTGGTTCGCGAAATGTCGCGGAAGCAAGAGTCGCCACCGTCTTTTATTTTCTCCAAATGGAAAGGACAAAAGCATAGAAAAATTCCTTATAGAGATTGCTCTCGGTTCGGGAGGTAGATTTATAGAAAGGGAAGGTGTTAGCACCCTTTCTATCCATGGTTATCCATGGGCTCTTAGATACTTGCTCATTGTGTTTTCAAAAGTGGTTTGTTTGCTTTTCAAGTGTGGGTTTTAAAAAAAGTTTCTTTGAAAATTTCAGTTCGACTCTTGTATCGGTCCTCAAGAGTGTTTGAAAAGTTGCTTTCGAAAGCTTTTTGAAAATGTGTTGGTGTGAAAAGTATTTTTGATTTGTTTTTGAAACTAGAGCAAGTATCTACGAGTTCTCTACCTACCCTAAGGAATTCGTCTGTGTAAATGTCCTTTAAAGTAGTGCCATCCCACCATTGAGAGGTAGGTAGCACCACCGTTGGAGGTGTTCGGGTCAATTCGAGGTTCGGGACATGGTGATCACCAGAGCAATAGGAAGACACCTTAGAAGCTACCCTCATGCCAGGTTCCCGGATCATGAGGACTTACTAAGACATCCTCTACTCGACGATCACCTTTCGAGGCAAGGCAACAGTGAGGCGTACCCTAGGGGTGGTGTGTGCGATTTGTGTGTCGTTTTCATTTGTATTTATCTTGTCATGTCATTGGTGTTCTACGCTTGTTTTTATTTATGTCCATACATTCTTTCATGCTTTTTATTAACAGTTAAAAATATTGCGGGAAAGTAAAAATTCTAAGCTATTACAAAAGGCGCGGGTCCACATCGCCAAATTTAATCCAGGACCCGATTTGACAGAAAATAAAGAAGTAAAGAAAATAAAGGATTAAGAAGTGCGACAAATAATTACATGGCTTCGGGAGAGGTACATAAATATTTAAGCGAAATAAAAGAAATATGCGAATTAATAATTAAATCGAAACGAGGGCGTTGGACCCTTTTTGCAAAAAATTAAATTACATGATGAAATTAATTAAGAAAAGAAATTGTTTTTGTTTTTGGTATTTTACGATTTTTAAGACTTAATATGAGAAAATTAATTGCAATTAAACGCTAACCCTAATTCTATTTTATTTTAATTTATTAAGAAAACATTAGAATTTAACCTAAATTAAACCTAATTTTTATATACAAATTTGATTATAAAAATAAATAAAATAAATAATATTATTATAAAAAAGAAAAATTAAAAAGGAATAAAAACATTAATTAAACCTAATTCTATGTTTTTTTATATTTTTTATTAAAAGGATTAAAATTGCAAACCTAATTTAAAACTAAATTCAATTACATGCAAATTTATTTAAGGAAATACTAAAATTATTTATTGTATTTTTTCTATTTTTTTTTATTTTTATGATGTTTTTATATTTTGTGAAAATATTAAATTAAATTGAACAAAACAATTATTAAAAGAAATAGAATTAAATAAATAAAATATGGCAAACCTAGGGGGTTCAGACCCCAAATGGGAGGTTCTTTCTTGATGATTCAGGCCCATTAATCTGGGTCCATTTGACTTTTCCAAGCAGCGTATAGCAGTGTTGACCAGGGTGCAAGGTATTCTTTAGATCTGAACCTTTGATTTGATATCCCAGGACGCGTGTACGCTGGATTCTGAAGGTGTATCATGGACTTTGAGATTGAACCTGCACGTGAATGTTAAGGGCAAAATAATATTGAAAACATGCAGACCTGGGGCTCGAACCCAGGTCTTTAACGTTGCCAACACATACACCTTGCCACTGAAGCGCTTTGTTTATCTGTAAACTAATATAACAAATAAATATTATAAAAGAAAATTGTCAATGGCTTTGGAAACGCGCGCAAAATTTGAAAGAGCCAACCCATATGTGCCACGAAGTCATCTTCTTCATGGTGTTTTCCTGAAACAAATTTAACAAATATTTAACGGGGGTTTTAAACCCCCTCAAAATAGGCTAATTTCAATAATAACGATTAGGCCTATGATGCTCAGAAATTTGGCGCGATGGTCTTGATCTTTTCGTCCCAACCTGCTGATTTCATTCATGGAATTGTTATGTCTCAATTTTATAGGAATAGAAAACGCCCAAATTGAAAACCTTGGAAACCTAGGTATCAACAATGGCGAATTCTCATATAGGGCATGAAACTTCAATCAAACTGTGCAGTCAGCTTCAGAACAAGATAATTAGTGCAAATCCATGAATAAAATGCAATGATATGGTCTCAATAATAGAATGCGATTATGCAAAAAAAGTGATGCAGTTCATCCTCAAATTACCAATTCTTTGCGTATGGGATTGAGTTTTTGATTGGAATCGCTTCCTAACAACCCCAGCAAGCTAATGGAACAGGTTTCGTGCCTTGAATCGCCTTGTAAGGGTGTTTTCAGATCTTCAGTTTTTAGACAAAAATTCCAAGCTTTTCTATGCTCTTCTGCGCAGCTTAGTGTGTTTTTGCATTAGGTTTTCCTTTAGGCTTATGTACTGAATGGATTAGGTCAAGAAACTTGCTCAAAATCTCTTGCAATCATGGTTTTGAAGATTTGATTTTCAAGCTTTGTTTTTTCAATCTTTTCCATACAACTTTGTACCAATTATGATCCAATCAAACCAAATCTTCCCATATTTGAATGTGCACGAATTATTGAGTAGATTACATGTGCAAAAAGATTTGTTAGGTTAAATTAAGTATTTTTCATATATTTAATTAATTTAAATGAATTAATATAAATAAAAATTCAAATAAATAAATAAATAAATGAAGAAATACTTCCCTTTGGGCCAAGTGGTCGTGCACATGTCATGGATGCTGAATTATGGAAGAAAAATGGGCCCATTAGCAATTTTAGGTCATTTGAATCAATGTTGACTTTTCAAAATATCCAAAAATTTCCCAACTTCTACAAGGCATAACTTGCTCAATTTTTAAGCTTTTCTCATGTTCTTGGACATTTTGGAAAGGTCTTTGAGTCCTCTAACCAATGTCTTTGGTCCCATGTCATTTTGATTTACCAATATCAAGTTATGGCCTTTGACTTAAAGTCCCTTTTTGTTGGCTTTTGAAAATGACCTATAATGTTGAAATTGATAACTTTTTGTGAGAGAATTTCTTGGACTTGAAGTATGAAGATGAGTTGTAGGAAATG
The DNA here is from genome assembly GCA_948472305.1 of Vicia faba. Lineage (NCBI taxonomy): Eukaryota > Viridiplantae > Streptophyta > Magnoliopsida > Fabales > Fabaceae > Vicia > Vicia faba. The sequence goes on along the minus strand of CATIWC010000764.1, from coordinate 40,342 downwards.
TCTTTCTCTTCAAAATGAGCTTTGGATGGAATTTTTCTGATAATCCATGTGAAAGTTGTGCCCTGGTCAATTTCAGTTGACTTTTTCAACTGTCCAAATAAGGAAACTTTTGCATTTTGATGATTTTTGAGCCAAGCTTTGAGAATCATGATCAAGCATTGATCAAATGATGTTTGAGGCTTCAAAATGATATGTTGACCAAAAAGTTGAACTTTTGACTGTCAAATGACCATTTTGCCCCTACAGTTGACTGTAGTGCAATTAGGGTTTTTGACTGTGTAATTTTGTGCTGAATGTCTTGAAACTTGGTATGAGGATGTTTGACCATATTTGTAGGCATATGAGACTTGATTGGTCCTTTGGAAACTTCATTTTCTTGATCAGAACAAAAACCCTAATTTTGACTGTATAGGAGATCTTTGCACTGTGCAACCCTTGGGGAATTTTGAAGCATGACTTGGCAATTTCTTGAAGAATATGGGAGGGCAAATTTTGGGGTACAACAGGGTTCTTTCGGGACTCATTCAAGCGGGCATTCTATGGCAAAGAAAATCCTACGAGCAGGATACTTCTGGACGACGATGGAGAGCGACTGTTGTGTATACGCGAAATCATGCCACAAATGCCAAGTATATGCAGACATAATTCATGTTCCTCCAACCCCGCTGAATGTTATGACCTCCCCGTGGCCGTTCGCAATGTGGGGAATTGATATGATTGGAAGGATTGAACCAAGTGCTTCGAACGGTCATAGATTCATCCTAGTGGCTATCGACTATTTCACCAAATGGGTAGAAGCAGCTTCTTACAAGAATGTAACCAAACAGGTCGTCACCAATTTCATCAGGAAGGAAATCATATGCCGTTACGGAGTCCCTCATAGAATCATCACTGATAATGGTTCTAATCTTAACAACAACATGATGAAAGAATTGTGTGGAGAATTCAAGATCGAACATCACAATTCATCACCTTATCGACCAAAAATGAATGGTGCAGTTGAAGCTGCTAATAAGAATATAAAGAAGATCGTCCAGAAGATGGTCAGAACATATAAAGATTGGCATGAAATGTTGCCTTTTGCTCTACATGGCTACAGGACATCTGTGCGCACTTCGACAGGGGCAACCCTATTTTCGCTTGTCTACGGCACTAATGTCGTGCTCCCAATCAAAGTAGAAATTCCTTCGTTAAGAGTGCTGATGAAGACCAAGCTTGATGAGGCAGAATGGGTTCAGACGAGGTACGACCAACTCAATCTGATTGATGAAAAGCGGCTGGCGGCCATCTGTCACGGCCAGTTGTACCAACAAAGAATGAAAAGAGCATTTGACAAAAAGATTCGTCCTCGAAAGTTTTATCCTGGTGATCTGGTCCTAAGAAGGGTCATCATACAAAGCCATTCCGATCCAAGGGGCAAATTGACTCCCAATTACGAGGGACCGTATATCGTGAAGACATCTTTTTCAGGAGGTGCCTTAATCCTGACAGATATGGATGGGGAAGACGGGCCGCTCCCAGTCAATTCAGACTCAGTCAAAAAATTCTACGCATAAAAAGACCCGCTAGGTCGAAAACCCGAAAGGGCGACTTAGGCAAAGAACGGGCATCCCGGTGGGCACAAAAGCCCAGGCAAAAGTTAGGGATAAAATGAAAAAAATAACAACCCGCTAGGTCGAAAACCCGAAAGGGCGACTTAGGCAAAAATGGGTATCCCGTTGGGTCGAAAACCTGAAAGGGCGATCCAAGCAAAAATTAGGGATTTTAAGCGAGAGGCTGCAGTCTGAATGCTCTTCACAAATGACACGCGCACATCTATAGCACCTTGGCAGCGAATTGACCGATCCAACTACTACTCTTCGGAGGCAAGGCATTGAGACAACTTAGGATATAGGAACTGTAGCAATACCGGTTTTAATGGAAATTCGAGCATCTCTCATTGCCATTTATGCTTGTTGTACTTTTTTCGTTTCTATTTTGCAGCTACCTCATATAGGAGTTGCTTCCTTGTACGAATGCCTATTCACAGGCCAATCAATAAAATCTGTTTCCATCAAAGTTGCCTCTTATTATCATGAAATGTTTTGTATGCAAAATATGTTTTATTTGATAATTAAACATGGCGTTAGAAACATGGGGAATAAAAATTCTCGAGCCAAGGTAAAACGTGACTTCACGTCAATGTATAACCATGTGGGGATGTCATATGCACTCCGAATGTTGTTTTTCCTTGCAGGTAGCAATTTGTGACAGTCACCCCAACCCAGCCAGCACGTGAAACTGCCTCCATCTACTACAGGAAACTTCGGGTCTGATTCCCCAAGTGAATTCAGAGAGTCTAGAATCGTCTTTTAACTCAGCACGCGCAAGTGCATCCTCAATGGAGTTAATCAAGAGCATCCCCAGTAAAGCTAAACCGGGGCATTCGCAGAACCAAACTGGGGCATTTGCAAAGCTCAACCAGGGCATTCGCAGAGCTAAACCGGGGCATTCGCAGGGTTCGACCGGGGAACTCGCAGGTGTCCATTCCCATCTCTTATCCCCAAGTGATTCAAGAGATAATTCCCCACTGTGCGTAAACTTGGAGCATGTATTCAGAGAGATCCACATGGTGTTCAGTATCCATTCTTCGGCATATTCACTTATATCACCCCCTCAACAGTTCAGGGTGTTTGGAAGTCCGGCCAGGTTATCTCTTCCCAACGGTATGATTCAGAATCCAGCATCGTACTTGAAGACTCGTTTCATCGACAACTTTATCTCCAGCAGAGTCATCAACAATCTTTGGTATCAGGGGCTCCCCAGGGCAAATTCTTATCAGTATCCCCAACAATCTTTGGTGCTGCAGACTTCCAGCGTCGATATATATTGGCATCCCCAGTGATGAGCAATGGCTCCCAGCAAGCCTTCTCTTACCCCCATGAAGTTTATTTCTTCGCATTTCATATAGTTATCATTACATAACATTGCATCCTCAAAAGCGTGTAGCTGATCCATCAGAGTGGATCTCTGCGTCAAAAGAAATTCAAACATGCATACAAAGCATAAGCCAGATCAGGTACCTTACACAAAAGACCTGAATTATTCAAGGACAACAATACGTCCCTACAGGAGGGTATCATGCCCAAAATCCCCAATCAGTGACCTTCACCTTTTCAATGCCAAACAAAATCAATACACTTTGTCATTCTAAACCCAGTCCTTGTCTGGTAGTCAGTTCCCTAAACACTCTTCTGTGTCGGTTCCCTAAACACCCGTCTGTGTCCATCCCTAAGCACTCGTATGTGTCAAGTTTCCTAAACACCCACCCGGGTCAGTTATTCAAACACTCATCCGTGTTTAACTTTTTGATACTCGTCTGTATCTTCTTTCAATACTCGTCCGTATTGAATCAAACACTCGTCCGTGTTTAACTTTTGATACTCGCCTATATCTCCTTTCAATACTCATCCGTATTGATTCAAACACTCGTCCGTATCTTCCTTCAATACTCGTCCGTATTGATTCAAACACTCATCTGTGTTTAACTTTCTTGATGCTCGTCCGTGTCGCTTATCTAAACAATCATCATGTCATAACCCATGTTCCCTTCTTCGAACCTGAGATCGCCTCTTGGCTAGGTTCTTCCTTCAAATCATCGTCAAACCTGAGATCTCCTCTTGGCTAGGTTCTTCCTTCAAATCATCGTCGAACCTGAGATCGCCTCTTGGCTAGGTTCTTCATTCAAATCATCGTCGAACCTGAGATCGCCCTTTGGCTAGGTTCTCTGTCAAATCACTCTCATGTGTCACCTTAGGATCGCAGGTCGCCCGTAGACCTCGTCCGCTATCTTTTCATACCAACCATTTGTCTTGTATTGGCATCAAGCCACGTTACAAGTCCAGTCTCTGTCTCTTCATTGAAAAAAACAAATTTCTTTTCCCCAACAGATAACATAAAAATAAATAAAGAAAACACTTACACTCTTTCTCCCTCAGGACAAATTTTTGGCATTGATATTTAATCATCTTCAACCTTGAACTTCCGAAAGGCATGTGCCAATCGTACTTTCAAGTTTAAGACGATTAAATAGGGGCAGCTGTAATACCCCAAATTTGTCCTACCCTTTTTACTTCCTATCTGGCTTACGCATTTTTGCATTTTTCATTAGGTCATCTAACACATCATGCATCATCAATCAATAAATTGGCATAAGATCATGGATTTTGAGGAATAAGGGTTGGTGTATGGCTTTTTCTCTAACACTGTGGACTTCTTTTAGTGATACAATTTTTGGGTCTCATCAAATACTTGCCGCTTCAATTGTGAGTCATCCCAAGGCTATCTCGAAAGGCTGCAAGCTTAAGAAGTGAGGAACATCGTCTTATACTTATCACCTCCACATGAATGATGATTTATTTCCATGATCATATAAATTTCAAAGGGGTTCTATAATTACTTAAAGTGCAAATGGTTGAAGATTTTGATATATCCATGGCCATTAAGATCTTGTTCAAGGATGCTTCAATATGTCATACAAAAAGGTTATCATATAAGAAAATCGTATCTTTTACGAGTTAGTATTTCAAATGGTCCTTTCTTCATCAAATGAGGTTTAGCTATTCCTTGAATCTCAAGGCATATGTTCACGAGCTCTAGGCAAGAGAAGAAGATTCAATAGGATACTATTTGCAAATTGGAAGTTTGTAAACTTTATGATGCAAAGCTCTTCGTCGGGTCTATTCGCTTACTTGAGATATAATATGCTTTAGGGGACTTCATTTCCAATACATTAAGATCAAAATCTAAATCTTCTTCAAATATGGTTTTGAAGTGAGGATTAAGAAAGATGTGAGGCTCGTTCATTCATTTGAAGATGTTTAGGCATTCTTCCATTCAAAAGTAAAGAAACTCGGGACTACAAGATTGTTGTTGGCAAAGGCTCTTATCAAATTCATATCACAACCATGGAGTTATATGCAACATAAAATTAAAAGATATTGGAGATACAAAAGGCAATTTGAAAGAGAAGACTACTTGGAATATTTGGGCTTCATCATTAAAATTCAAGGGTTCACATTCATTCAATGATATAATCTTTACAAGTTCTAAAGCATTACTCGTGATTTGTCAAAAGGTTATCCAAATTCATTCTCGTTCATTCAAGGTCATAACCATGCAATTTACAAGCGGTGTCATTAGAACATTACAAGAGAAGATTTCAAAAGGGCGTTTACATCCAAAATTACTAAATCAAAAAAACAAGAATTTACATTAAATATTCAAGTGGTCTAAAGCTAAAGAATTCTAAACCAAGGTCTCCATCATTTCTAAATGTATTTATCTTCAAGCCACTATCTTCCAAGATTGCCCCATTCCAACCTGGTTATGTCCAAGCCTCAGTCCATGTTTCATACCAAAAGAAAACCTGCATAAACAACCATTTTTCAAGCCGGTTCAGTACCAATATGTAATCAAGTTAATTTAATTTGAAATACAAAAATCAACAATTACACCAAGTATTATGTGCTTAAAACAAACCAACACAGAAATAAAAATCCAGAATCTTGAAGAGTGAAAACAAGTAATCAAAATAGCCCTAGAAGATTCCAAATGTTCCACTCAGAATCTCTGCAAGTTACTCAAAGATTGCATTGATCAATTCAAGGACAATCGCCGCTACCGAAACGATCCCAGATTTCTTAAGATCTGGCTCCTATATATGGATGCTAGTGCTAATTTTGATAGTGTTTTCAAGGCAATGTTGAACAGTAATATATGTGCCAATGATTCTTCACTTTATGTATATTCTGCATGTTTTTTTTGAAGCAAAGGGTAGATTGTGCGATGCTGAAACAATCTACAAACTCGAGATTTCCAAAAATGCAGAGCCAATTGAGTGGTTGGAGAAGGCACATGCCTTATTTCTCAGTAGAATTACTGAAATATGTAATGCTGCTTCAAGCCGGAAGGTTGATCATATAGAATCTGCTACTTTGGAAAACAATGGCATTAATCCATGGGACACCTCTACTATGAATGACCTTTTGAAGAAGATAAATCCTTTAATGAGGAAATTTGAGGGGTACTGTTCGAGCACTAAACCTTATACAGGAAAAGTGGCCTTATCCACTTTAAAGAATGCATCAAGGAATAAAGTTATAGAGATTGGTGGAATGAAGTACCACATCAAGGGATGTGCCGGACAGGGTGGTTTTGCTCAAGTATACCTAGGTGGTTTGGATATTTTGTGTATGCAAGAGGCTTAAGGAGGAATATTAAAGCTGGAAATGAACGTAGTAACATGACATGGTGCATGGACAGGATTATAGTTGCTGGTTCGGTCCGGTTCTAGAACAGTGCTGCTTGAAACTAATCGGGGCACTCTCAATTTCGGAAGGGTCATTTTACACTAGGCATATCTAGATTTTGTGCAATGTCGCGCTGCTTTCCATTTCCACCACTAGGGTATGAAAAGAAGACTAGAACGGATGAGGTTGACTTACCAAAAAAGGAAAAGCATAGAAGAAAAAAAAGCACAAAAAAGATAAGGACAAGCTGAAGGTCTCAATGCAGGTAAACTCCAAAAGGAAATCAAGCCTGATAAGAATGATGTCTTTGTCGATAATAAAATTATCAAACAGTATACTGGTTAATGGGGAGATGGTTAGAGAGATTAATCATTTGGCTAAGGAGAACAAGGATTCTAAATTCCTCCTGGAGTTTGAGAGGAGAATTAAGGAGGGTAATGGAGCGGCTGGTAATCAATTGGTTCAGAAGTTTACAAATTCAAACCATAGAAAAGATGAGGGGACTGTTAGGTTGTTGGCTAGGAATAGTGGCACCTTGCGCGATGACAGTGAAAAGCTCAAGGACAAGGGTTTTGATGCTAAGAAGATTGAGGGGAAAGGAATTAATGCCCAGGTACGGCCTTTTGGAAATGCAACAGTTCAGAACCACACCGGCAATTTTCATCCTAAAGCTGATGGAGTGCCCAAACTTTTGGGGAAGTATATGGACAGGAATTTGGAAGCAACAGTTGGGGGAAAAGAAAAGGTTAATGAAAAGAAAGAGGAAGGAAAAGAAAAGTCCTAAAGGAAAAGTGACTAAGGAATCTCAATGATTACAAACTAACAAAAATTCTAACAGCCATGTAACTATTAACAAAACCACTAACAGAATCACCAATTGTAACTGAAAATAGTCTAACTAACTACTAACCTCTAACAAACCAAGCCTAACAGAATCTAATCTCTAACTTTCATAATAGAAAAACTAACAGAAATATCTTAGCAACTGACTCTAACTGTCTTAACCAATTTTTGCCAACGCACTGTAACTAACTCATGAGAGATTCAATCCCTACCATTCATTTCTCTATCCGATTCTCAAATTCAAGGGCCCATATTTGTTCACCTGTAACAAACTTAGCTGCTATATAACAAAGTCTGCATTTCACAATTTGGAGAGAATTCATTTACCACGATTCACAGAAAATCACAAAAACTCACCTTGACACTCTCTGAAAATCACACCATTGCACCTGTTTTATTCCTCTGCATCCTCTTCATCTTCATCACATCAATTGTCTTCATCTTCTTCATATCATAGCGTCTCTATCAAGTTCACGGAAACATCAATATTTCACAGAAGCGAAGCAAATTCGGAAATGCAAAAAGAACAGAGAAGAAGAAAGAGAAAGATATCATAAGAGCTTACCCGACCTGTTTCTTGAAGGATTCTCTGGATTCTTATTCCGATTATCAGCAATCAACGAAACACTGTCGGAGCGTCTCCGACCGGTAAGATCTGGAACCTCACTTTTTTCGTCTTCTTCATGGCTTCTTGATGCGAGTATGTAGAGAAAAGCGTGTAGACTAACGGCCCTATGGTGGCGCATGCTAGAGTCCCTTCATCCTTGTTTAATTTGCATCCTCGGAGATTGAGGGTTTATGTGTTTTTGATAAGATTTAGAACGGGTGAATTGAAACTAATGAAAAATGTTGACCGATTCCTATTGAGAGGGTTGAGATAAAGAGATTGGAGTGCGATTTAAGCCTTGCGGTCATTTGGCGGTGGCATTTACGGAGGAGAAGGCTCGCCGGAAATTGCACGAAGAGACTCATTTTTGCAAGGTCACATGGATAATCAAAACGCAACGTTCTGGCTTTATCATTATTAAATTTTTTATTCCTTGTTAATTTTATTTTTTTTCTTTTTTGTTTAATTACTGCCAATTACATTTGGATAGCATGGGCCATAATTCTATTGGTACTACCAGTACTACTGCTTGCACCCTTATCTAGACCCAAGACCATATCTTAACTCATTGCACTATTTTTGGACAAACTGAATCTTATATGACAAAAAAATATAGTTAGGCCTTGTGTTGGATGCGCTTAGTATTGCATTGGGCTTAGAGGTTGCTGATTCTATATATATATATATATATATATATATATATATATATATATATATATATATATATATATATATATATATATATATATATATATATATATATATATATATATATATATATATATATATATATATATATATATATATATATATATATATATATATATATATAAAGAAATTAATAAAAAATTAATAGAGGATAATAGAATTTTCCCCACGAAAAAACTAATAAAAATACTTTTTCTTTTAGTTTTATTCATATTTTATTATGTTAGGCCTCGTTATTTTTGATACGTTTGTTCATTGTGCGAGGAATTTCTGATTATGCTTTGCATTTGCAATACGCATTCGCTTTTATCTTAGTTAAATATTGTTTCTGACTCTGTTCATTTCTTGGTGAAGCTTGCTCGACGCGCACTCCTTGATTTTTCAGTACTTTCGATTCGCTCTTTACGACTTGCTCACTTTGGTAGCCTCCGCTGCTACTCTTACACTTCTCTTCATTTTATTGTAATTCGTTATCACTTCATAGAAATCATGAGAAATAGGGCGTTATCACAAACCACATGCATGCTAACATTATGTAGAATTCCCTCAAAATTCTAAACTTCAGGTCTAACCACGCATGATAAAATTAGGTCTAGAAATAGGTTAATTCCCCTTTAACTTTTCTTTCCCCTTTTGCATTCGCACTTAAAACTAAAACTTCTTTTTCTTTTCAAAATTCAAAACACTTTAAAACTACTGATGAGAATCATGCTTTTGCTTAGTACGGGAAATGATAAGCGGGTCTCTTCTCGATCTTATTGTTCTTCATCTCAAGCACAGGTGTGGTTCAATTCTCAAAGACTCCTTTCATGGCTAAGTAGAAAAATGGCTAATATCTCTCTCTTGAGGTCAATCAGTCATCATCTATAACAAAATATAAACCAACTCAAATCTTTTGTGCGCTCGAGCACCTTTCCTTAAAAAACCCTTTTCAGGTAAGGACATGATTAATTTACTTTTGTGCCAACGCATAAGTATCCAAAGGTCGAGCTGCGGCAGAAGGCGGAATTGACTTCGTCCATAAAAAACACAAACAAATAAAAACATATGAGCCGAACTACGGTAGCTCTGATTCCTCAAAACGGATACGTAGGCACTGGGGTAGGGCCCAAGCGAGCATAATTTTATTTTCCCTACATTCTTTTTATCCTTTCTTTTGCATGCATTCCTTTCAGTAGTATAGTAAACAGTAAGCATAGACGAAACACACCCATAAGATAGATAACAAGAGTGGATACCGTAGAGTACTGCGGGCGTGTGGGGTGCTAATACCTTCCCCTCGCATAACAGACTCCCTTACCCGATCTCTCGGTCGCAAGACCGTGACTTCTCCCTCATCAGGTTCTCTCGATGTTTACCTTTCCCTACATGTGGGATAAAAGACGTTCGATGGCAACTTCATTGTTTTGATGATTTTCAGCCAGTTGTTTCAACGGTAAGGTTCGAATGTGTGTTGACTATAGGGATCTGAACAGGGCAAGCCCCAAGGATGACTTCCCTCTACCTCATATCGACATTCTGGTTGATAACACCGCTCAGCATAAGGTATTCTCCTTTATGGATGGTTTCTCCGGTTATAATCAGATAAAAATGGCTCCCGAAGACATGGAGAAGACTACCTTTGTTACTCAGTGGGGTACCTTTTGCTACAAGGTCATGCCTTTTGGGTTGAAGAATGCTGGGGCAACGTATCAGCGGGCCATGGTTGCTTTGTTTCATGACATGATCCATCATGAAATTGAAGTATACGTCGATGATATGATTGAAAGGTCCCAAATAGAGGAGGAACATCTTAACCATCTGCAGAAGCTGTTTGACAGGTTGAAGTTGTATAAGTTGAGGTTAAACCCGAACAAGTGCACCTTCGGGGTGAGATCTGGTAAGCTATTGGGTTTCGTCGTAAGCGACAAAGGTATTCAAGTGGACCCTGCAAAGGTGAAGGCTATACAGGAGATGCCAGCTCCCAGAACAGAGAAGGAAGTCAGAGGTTTTCTGGGACGACTGAACTACATTGCCCGATTCATCTCGCACCTGACTGCTACTTGCGAGCCAATCTTCAAGCTGCTGAAGAAAGATCAGGTAGTAGGTTGGAACGATGAATGCCAGGCCGCTTTCGAAAGGATCAAGGAGTGTCTCTAAGAGCCACCTATTCTGATGCCTCCAGTTGAAAGGAGACCTTTGATCTTATACTTGACAGTACTCGATAACTCAATGGGGTGTGTGTTGGGTCAACATGACGAGTCTGGCCGAAAAGAGCATGCTATTTATTACCTTAACAAAAAGTTTAACGACTGCGAGACCCGATACTCGTTGCTCGAGAAAACTTGTTGTGCTTTGTCATGGGCTGCTCGCTGGCTGAGACAGTATATGTTGACTCACACTACCCTGTTGATATCAAAGATGGACCTAATCAAGTATATCTTCGAAAATCCTGCCTTGTCCGGAAGAATAACAAGATGGAAGATGATCTTGACTGAGTATGACATTCAATATATGACCCAAAAGGCAATTAAGGGAAGTGTGTTAGCAGACCATTTGGAACATCAGGCGGTGGATGATTATCAGTCAATGAACTTTGAATTTCCGGACGAGAATATCATGTTGGTAACTGACTGTGAGACACCTGGACCGGATGAAGGACCTGAGGAAGGATCCTGGTGGTCCATGTACTTTGGTGGAGCTTCAAACGCTTTGGGTAATGGCATTGGCGCCGTGATCATATCTCCTAAAGGCTCTCATACTCCGTTTACTTCCCGACTATGTTTCAACTGCACCAACAATATGGCGGAGTATGAAGCGTGCATCATGGGTCTTCGAGCAGCAATTGACCTAAGGATTAAGTTCTTGAGTGTTTTCGGAGATTCCGCTCTTGTAATCAGTCAGATCAAAGGCGAGTGGGATACGAAACACCCTAATCTTATTCCTTACAAGGAGTATGTATTGACGTTGCTTCCCCATTTTGAGGAGATAACCTTTGAACACTTCCCGAGAGAGGAGAATCAGTTGGCGGACGCGCTAGCTACGATGTCTTCTATGTTCAAAGTCAATTGGGACAACGAGGCTCCCCGGATCATCATTGAAAGATTGGACGAACCCGCACATTGTTGTGATATTGAGACTGAAGAGGTAACAGAAAAGCCCTGGTTTCATGAGGTAAAAAGGTATCTTGAGGCTCAGGAGTAACCTGAGGGTGCATCTGTTAATGACAAGAAGTTTCTGAGGAGGTTCGTGGAAAAGTTCTTCATCAGCAATGGCATTCTTTACAAGCGTAACCATGATTCAACCTTACTACGATGTGTGGATAAGAATGAAGCAGAAAAGATCATGGAGGAGTTACACGAAGGTACTTTCGGAACTTATTCCAGTGGACACACCATGGCAAAGAAGATCCTACGGGCAGGATACTTTTGGTCCACAATGGAAGCCGACTATTATCAGCATTCTCGAACATGTCATAAGTGTCAAGTCTATGCTAATAAGGTGCACATACGTCCAGTACCTCTGAATGTCTTGACGACACCTTGGCCTTTTGCAATGTGGGGCATTGATATGATCGGCGAGATCAGACCTACAGCATCCAACGGGCATCGTTTCATCCTGGTAGCAATCGATTACTTTACGAAGTGGGTTGAAGCAGCTTCCTTTTCTACTGTAACCAAGAACGTCGTGGCACGGTTCATTCGGCACAATCTGATCTGTCGATACGGTGTACCAGAGAGGATCATTACGGACAATGGTACCAATCTCAACAACAAGATGATCACTAAGCTCTGCGAGCAATTCAAGATACAACATCACAACTCTTCTCGCTATCGGCCGAAGATGAATGGGGTTGTCGAAGCGGCTAATAAGAACATTAAGAAAATTGTGCAGAAGATGACGGTGGCATACAAAGATTGGCACGAGATGTTACCGTTTGCTCTTTATGGGTACCGTACCTCAGCACGGACATCAACAGGGGCAACACCCTATTCCCTTGTATAAGGTATGGAGGTTGTCTTGCCCATCAAAGTTCAGATACCCGCTCTTCGGATTATGAAGGATGCAGGTTTGAGTGAAGATGACTGGATTCAGACCCAACTTGATCAGCTGAACCTAATTGACAAAAAGAGACTTACTGCTATTTGTCATGGTCAGACGTACCAAAAACGGATGATCAAGGCATTTAACAAGAAAGTTAGACGACAAGAGTATCAAGTTGGGGATATGGTAATCAAGCGCATTATCCTACCTCAAGGTGATCCCAGGGGAAAATGGACCCCTACTTACGAAGGGCCATTTGTGGTTAAGAACATTTTCTCATGAGGAGCTATGATTCTAACCACCATGGACGGTGACGACCTCCCTCACCCCGTCAATGCAGACATAGTGAAAAGATACTACGCATAATCAAAGACCTGCTAGGTTGACTGGCCTAGGCAAATATAAGGGCTTCCCGGCGAACCAAAAGGGTTCCGGCAAAAATAAGGGATGAAAATGAAAAATTCTGTACACCCGTCAAGTCGAAAACCTGAAAAGGCGGCTTGGGCAAAAAGGGTATCCCGGTGGACTGAAAACCCGAAAGAGGGGTCCAGGCAAAAATTAGGGATCAAAGCGTAACACTATGTCTCATTAGATCACCTTGCATCCAGACTTCGGTATCGACTATCAAGCTCGGACGACACTAATCAATATGATCTACCTTCAACCAAGTAGCAAAGTGATGAGATTCTCGAAGACGTAAAGGCAATAGCAGAGTTGGAACCCAGTGGGATTATTCACATAGCTGTTCTGTTTCCTTTTCACAAATTATATAAATTCTATTTGTTCGGCGGCGTTCTCTTACTAGGACGTCAGCCTCTTGTACAAAAACGCCTATTTACAGGCCAAACTCCAAAATCAATACAATTCATTTTCAAAGAAATTTCAAACTGTTTTTCCTTTATCTGTTTTGTTTTGCAAAGAACGTCCGATGTTCATTTTTGATATATGCATTTGACATTAATTGCTGCTCATGAATATTTACATGCGAAACAAAAGATGAATTATGGGTAATATCAGAAACAAGGGCAATAAGAATTGTCTGAACTGTATAGTTGCTCTGTCCACCAGGTACAAGGGTAGGTTTAGCTGAAGAATATGACTAAGATGCCTTCACTCCCTGCAGAGTAAGACCGTAATGGTAGCTCTCCCCAACTGAGACTCGCAACTATGAACAAATCAGTAATGCTCTCCCCAAGCAGAGTTTATCTACCATCAGCACCAGAAAGGGCTTGATATCCCCGGCAGTCTTAATATTCCCTAGCAGAGTATAAGAATGTTCCCCGGTAAAATACAAGATACCCTCAGTGGAGTCAATATTTCCCCAGCACGGTCTGAAAAAGCTTCCCCAACGGAGTTGAAGCATCATCCCCAGTAGACTCAGGAAGGTTATCCCCAGCGGAGTACAAAAATAAATCTCCCCAGCCAAGTTCAAAAGATCATTCCCAGCAAAATGCAGAGGATTATCCCCACAAAAGTCTAACAGGGTTATCCCCAGCAAGTCACAACTGAAAGATCATCCCTAGCGAATTTCTTTCCTCTCACAGACAGGAATTCAATCCTCAACAGATTCAGTATCACCAGCAACGGTAATCCATCCCCAGTTGAGCTTATCAGGGGAATCCTCAGTAGAGCATTTCTTCCCCACAAAGTAATCTCTTCATCAGTTTATTCCCCAATGGAGTTCTCTTCTCCTGCAGGTTCATTCTCACGATCATTTTCGTTCATCATCCCCGACGGAAACGAATAATTCAACTCCTGTCTCCAGCAGCTATCCGGGATTTATTTTCCCCAGCTAAAAAATTACATTTCCATACATCATGATACATGCATATACGCATCATATAATACAATCTCATTTATCTTGAGAACATCATTGCTTGATCCATATCATGCATTGCATATGACTGACCTTTACCTTTCAGGAAATATGCAATTAAGTTCTCAGCTATTCCAAGACTTTGTCTGGTCCAGTTAAATCGATTCCTAAAGATTTTGCTGATGCCGATCCAGTCAAAGATTTTCCAAGACTTTTGTCTGGTCCAGTTAAATCGATTCCTAAAGATTTTTCTGATGTCGATCCAGTCAAAGTTAATCCAAGACCTTCTCTGGTCCAGTTAAATCGATTCCTAAAGATTTTTCTGATGCCGATACAGTTGAAGCTATTCCAAGACCTTGTCTGGTCCAGTTAAATCGATTCCTAAAGATTTTTCTGATGCCAATCCAGTCAAAGTTATCCCAAGACCTTGTCTGGTCCAATTAAATCGATTCCTAAAGATTTTTCTGATGCTGATCCAGTCAAAGTTAATCCAAGACCTTCTCTGGTCCAGTTAAATCGATTCCTAAAGATTTTTTTGATGTCGATCCAGTTGAAGTTATTCCAAGACCTTGTCTAGTCCAGTTAAATCGATTCCTAAAGATTTTTCTGATGCCGATCCAGTCAAAGTTAATCCAAGACCTTCTCTGGTCCAGTTAAATCGATTCCTAAAGATTTTTCTGATGCCGATCCAGTTGAAGTTATTCCAAGACCTTGTCTGGTCCAGTTAAATCGATTCCTAAAGATTTTTCTGATGCCGATCCAGTCAAAGTTAATCCAAGACCTTCTCTGGTCCAGTTAAATCGATTCCTAAAGATTTTTCTGATGTCGATCCAATTGAAGTTATTCCAAGACCTTGTCTGGTCCAGTTAAATCGATTCCTAAATATTTTTCTGATGCCGATTCAGTCAAAGTTAATCCAAGACCTTGTCTGGTCCAGTTAAATCGATTCCTAAAGATTTTTCTGATGTCGATCCAGCCAAAGTTAATCCAAGACCTTGTCTGGTCCAGTTAAATCGATTCCTAAAGATTTTTCTGATGCCGATCCAGTCAAAGTTAATCCAAGGCCTTGTCTGGTCCAGTTAAATCGATTCCTAAAGATTTTTCTGATGTTGATCCAGTAAAAGTTAATCCAAGGCCTTGTCTGGTCCAGTTAAATCGATTCCTAAAGATTTTTTTGATGTCGATCCAGTCAAAGTTAATCCAAGACCTCCTCTGGTTCAGTCAGATCGCCGATAAGATCTCCCTGATTCGTATTCCAGTCGAAGCTCATATCACCTATCAACAATCTCCAAATGGCATCTGTAAGCCCATTCCCGACATCACTAGACTGATACCACTTCATGCGAGTGCAAATTTCTGGGCACTCTAGTTTTCAATCATCTTCCACCTCCGGATCACGAAAGGCCCGAAAGCCAATCTATATCCTCAGGTTTAAGAAGATTGAACAGGGGCAGTTGTTGTACCCCAAAATCTGCCCTCTCATATTTCTCAAAACATTGCAAGAAAAATCTCCAAGTGGCTCAAGATTGCTCAAAAGTTGGACAGTCAAGCTATCTCCTAAGGCAGTCAATCTCAAATTAGGGTTTTGTGTTGCATCAAGGTCCTTGCATACAAATAACCTCAAGTTCTCCCAAATGTCCTAATATGCTCTCAAGTTCATACATGTCAAATTTCAAGCCTTGCAGAGGAAGTTTGCTCAGTCAATTGCTCAAAGGGTCCAAAAATCGACTGTGTTAGGGCAAAAGTCAACTGTGACCTAAATGTTAGAACAAAGTTTGAATCTACTACCCTATGTTTAAGTTTTGATGATAACAAAATGAAAAGATATATTATTTATGTGATTCATGTATGAACTATTTGCTACCTAAAAATATTACGTTCTGCTTTGCAGAAACTCTGATAGGTATCAGCAAGAGCACACTTAATCAGCATCAGAATATTGGTCTTTAACACCAGCATCAGAAGTTGCTATATCAGAATACCAGAATCAGAAGATTAACTCACGTGTATGCTGAAGCTTGATGAACAGAACTGCGCTCAACACTCTGATAAAGACAACAACAGTTCATCAGCAGTTAAGCAGAGTCAGAATGAGGCCAAGCCAGAACATGCTTTAAGTAGCAGCGGTACTGTGCATTGAAAGCGTATTATTACCAACGGCATCATTCCAGACAAGATCTGCTCAATAAGGAAAGGTTGTTATTAGCATTGAATCAAGAATATTGCTCCAGCGTTCAACAATCTCAGTGCTATATAAACAAGACTATGAAGATTGAATTGGCTAATGCTCTCCAACATATTACACGCCTAAAAGCTAATCATAATCTTCCTTCTCTCAGTTTGCTAAACGCTACATATCTCCTTACTCAATCATTGTTTAGCAATCTAGTTTCATAAGCTTAAGTTGTGTAACATCACAGTTGTGATACAGTTTTGTAGAAAACATTCACACACCTAGATTTATCTTCTTTGTAAGAAAGTGTTTCCTTGACAAATCGGGTTGTGGTTTGCATCAAGAAGGCTTTAGCAGTTGTTAAAGCAGATTGTAATATTCAGTTGAATATAGTGGATTAAGACCTCGTTGGAGAGAGGCAAAATCACCTTGACGGGTGGACTGGAGTAGTTTGAGATCAAACGAACCAGGATAAAAATATCTTGTTCATTGCATTAAGTTTCAGTTTTACAATTCAACCCCCCCTTCTTGTTTTTTTCACTTCTTCAATTGGTATCAGAGCTCCTGGTTCTGAGCTAAAACACTTAACCGTGTCAGTACAAGATCCAGCGTCAGAAAAACACAATGGCAGGAAACTATTCTCACACCAGCAATGACAAGCATGAGGACAGAGACAGATTCAGCGGGAAACCTCCAGTCTTTGATGGAGAAAACTTTGATTACTGGAAAGACAGAATTGAAAGCTTCTTTCTGGAACATGATGCTGATCTGTGGGATATGGTGACAGATGGATACACGCACCCTGTGAATGCAAGCGGTCAGAAGATTGATAGAAAAACAATGACTGACCAACAAAAGCGTGACTTCAAGAATCACCACAAGGCCAGAACCATCCTTCTCAGCACCATCTCCTATACTGAGTATGAAAAGATCTCCAACAGAGACACAGCAAAGAACATTTTTGACTCACTCAGAATGACGCATGAGGGCAACGTTCAGGTCAAAGAAACTAAAGCTCTGGCGCTCATTCAGAAGTATGAGGCGTTCAAAATGGAAGAATCTGAATCCATTGAAACAATGTTCTCAAGATTCCAGATTCTGGTAGCTGGTCTCAAGGTTCTGGACAAAGGATACTCTACTGCTGACCATGTCAAGAAAATCATCAGAAGCTTACCCAAGCAGTGGAGACCAATGGTTACAGCTCTGCAGCTAGCAAAAGATCTCAACAAAATTACTCTGGAGGAACTTATCAGCTCCCTCAGAAGTCATGAGATAGAGCTAGAAGCTGACGAGCCTCAGAAGCAAGGTAAGCCTTTAGCATTGAAATCTAACAAAAAATCTGAGTCTAAAGTTTTGCAGGCAGTTGAAGAAACATCTGATGGATCCTCATCAGAAGAAGACGAACTCTCCCTCCTCTCCAGAAGAGTAAATCAATTGTGGAAGCAGAGGCAAAGGAAGTTCAGGAATCCCAAAAGATCTGATCAGAACGAGTCTTCTTCCAGATACAGAAGGACAGATTCTTCTTCTGGATACAGAAGATCTGAAGGCTCCTCAAGTAGCAAAAAGCCAAACACCAAGGACATCATCTGCTATGAGTGCAATGAGCAAGGACACTACAAGAGTGACTGCCCAAAGCTTCAGAGGGAAAAGCCGAAAAAGAAGTTTGGAAGAGAAAAGAAGAAAAGTCTTATGGCTACATGGGATGACTCTGACTCGTCTGAAGCTGACTCGGAATCAGATGATGAGAGGGAAAACATAGCTCTCATGGCTAACATTTCAGAAGATAGTGAAGCTTCTGAATCAGACTCAGAATCAGATACTGAAGAGGTATTTCCTAACTTTGCTGTTAATTTTACCAAGGCTGAACTTGCTGAAAGCCTTAATGAAATCCTGGAAAGGTATCAGCAGATTAGAGTGAAATTCAGAGACCTGAAAAGGAATCTTGAATCTGACTCTAATAAGACTGAGAGTCTTAAATTGGAGAATTCTGAGCTGAGAATTAAAATTTCAAAATTAGAAAATACTTTACAAAACTCTCAGAAGGAACCAATTTCTGAAACTCCCAGCAACGCTGATGAGATCATCAAGGAGTATGATCACAGTTTCCAGAAGTTCCTTGCTAAAAGCATAGATAGAAGCAAAATGGCTTCAATGATCTATGGAGTTAGCAGAAACGGCAGGAAAGGAATAGGATACCAAGGTAAGGTTCCTACACCAAAGAATGTCATGGACTTAACCATTAAACACACTCCTCTAAATTCACATTTTGTGTATGGTCACACACATGATATTAAATACACTAGCAGTAAGTACTCTGTGAAACCAAAATTCAACCAGAGTTTTGGTAAATCTAACAAATCAGGACCCAAGAAAATCTGGGTACCTAAGGATAAAATAATACATGTTGCAGATATCTTTAGCAGCAAGTCATAAACACCAGTCATGGTACCTGGACTCTGGCTGCTCGTGACACATGACGGGAAGAAGGCATATGTTCCAAAGCCTGGAACTTAAGCCTGGAGGCCACGTTGGCTTTGGAGGCAATCAGAGGGGAAAGATCATTGGCTCTGGAACTGTAGGTAATGGAAATCTTCCCTCTATTAATAATGTTCTGCTAGTAGATGGATTAATGCATAATCTGTTATCCATAAGTCAATTAAGTGATAACGGTTATGATATAATCTTTAATCAAAAATCATGTAAAGCTGTTAGTCAGAAAGATGGGACTATCCTGTTTAATGGAAAGAGGAAAAACAACATTTACAAAATCAAACTTTCTGAACTAAAAAGTCAGAATGTAAAGTGCCTTCTGTCTGTTAACAACGAGCAGTGGATCTGGCACAGAAGATTGGGGCATGTTAGTATGAGAAGAATATCTCAGATTAACAAACTCAATCTGGTCAGAGGACTTCCTAATTTGAAGTTCAATTTAGATGCTCTGTGTGAAGCATGTCAGAAAGGCAAGTTTGCAAAACCTTCTTTTAAATCAAAAAATGTTGTTTCTACCTCTAAGCCATTAGAACTTCTGCACATTGACTTATTTGGACCAGTTAAAACTGCTTCAGTCAGTGGCAAGAAGTATGGGTTAGTAATCGTAGATGACTATAGCAAATGAACATGGGTAAAGTTCTTAAGACACAAGGACGAGTCACACTCTGTGTTTGTTACCTTCTGTAACCAAGTTCAGAATGAAAAGGATCTTAGAATCGTTAAAGTCAGAAGTGATCATGGTGGAGAATTTGAAAACAAAGATTTTGAGTCATTCTTTAATGACAGAGGCATTCTGCATGATTTCTCTTGTCCTAGAACTCCCCAACAAAATGGAGTTGTAGAACGAAAGAACAGAACACTGCAAGAAATGGCCAAAACCATGATCAATGAGACAAACGTTGCTAAGATCTTTTGGGCAGAGGCAATAAACACAGCGTGCTACATTCAGAATAGAATCTCAATAAGACCTATTCTGGAAAAGACTCCATATGAATTATGGAAGAACAGAAAGCCCAACATTTCATATTTTCATCCATTTGGATGTACCTGTTTTATGTTAAATACAAAGAATTATTTGAACAAGTTTGACTCTAAAGCACAGAAGTGTATTATGTTAGGATACTCTGAACGCTCAAGAGGGTACAGAGTATACAATACAGAAACACAGATTGTGGAAGAATCAATCAGTGTTCGTTTTGATGATAAGCTTGACTCTGAAAAGTCAAAGCAGAATGAAGTTTTTGCAGGTATGGAAATTGAATTTACAGGTTCTGAAGACAAGTCATCAGAAGCTCTCAACACAGACACTCCTTCAACGTCTGAAAGGAGCACTGCTAGCAATCCTACAACAGCTGCTGATCAACCTCAGAAGAGATTACCCAGAAGCAGCTTGGATCACCCAGAAGAGACCATCTTAGGAAGAAAGGAAGATCCAATCAGAACAAGAGCAAGCTTCAGAAACTCTGAAGAAACCTTCATGGGACTTGTGTCTCTGATTTAACCTTCTTCTATTGATGAAGCACTTCTGGATAATGACTGGATTCTGGCAATGCAAGAAGAGCTGAATCAATTCACCAGAAATGACGTATGGGATCTTGTTCCCAGACCAAAAGAATTCAACGTCATTGGAACAAGATGGGTCTTCAGAAACAAGCTAAATGAACAAGGTGAAGTCATCAGAAACAAGGCACGACTGGTAGCACAAGGTTATAGTCAGCAAGAGGGGATAGACTATACAGAAACCTTTGCTCCAGTCGCCAGGTTAGAATCTATCAGACTTTTAATTTCATTTGCTGTTAATAGAGGCATCACTCTGTATCAGATGGATGTCAAGAGTGCATTCTTAAACGATTATATAGAAGAAGAGGTTTATGTGCACCAACCCCCTGGTTTTGAAAATACAAAACATCCAGAACATGTTTTCAAACTAAAGAAGTCACTATATGGTCTGAAACAAGCTCCCAGAGCTTGGTATGAAAGGCTAAGTAACTTTCTGTTAAAAAATGAATTCACCAGAGGGAAGGTGGACACTACCTTATTCTGTAAATCAGTTAAGAATGACATCTTAGTCTGTCAAATTTACGTTGATGATATTATTTTTGGTTCTACTAATCCTTCTCTTGGAAGAAAATTTGCTAAGTGTATGCAGGCAGAATTTGAGATGAGCCTCATGGGGGAACTGAAATTCTTTCTAGGAATTCAGATCAATCAAACTCCAGAGGGAACTTACATTCATCAGAGCAAATACATCAGAGATCTTCTGAAGAAATTTGACCTCTCAGAATGTAAGCCATCAAATATTCCAATGCATCCCACGTGCATTCTAGAAAGAGAAGAGGTAAGCAAAAATGTAGAACAGAAAGTCTACAGAGGTATGATTGGTTCTCTCCTTTATCTGACAGCTTCAAGACCTGATATATTATTCAGCGTTTGTATTTGTGCTAGACTCCAATCAGATCCTAGAGAATCTCACTTAACAGCTGTTAAGCGAATTTTCAAGTATCTGAAAGATACTACTAATCTGGGTTTATTTTATAGAAAATCTAGTGATTACAGTTTAGTAGGCTACTGCGATGCTGACTTTGCTGGAGACAGAGTGGAGCGTAAAAGTACTTTTGGAAGCTGCCAGTTTCTGGGAGAAAATATGATCTCTTGGTCCAGCAAAAGGCAATCAACAATTGCGCTATCAACAGCAGAAGCTGAGTACATAGCAGCAGCAGGATGTAGCACACAAATGCTCTGGATGAAAAGTCAGCTTGAAGACTTCCAGATTTTTTAGAGTAACATTCCTATACTCTGTGATAATACTTCTGTTATTTGCTTAAGTAAGAATCCTATTTTACATTCTAGAGCTAAGCATATAGAAATAAAACATCACTTCATTAGGGACTATATTCAGAAAGGAATTTTGAATTTAAAATTTATAGATACAGACCATCAATGGGATGATATCTTCACTAAACCCCTTTCTGAAGATAGGTTCAATTTCATTCTGAAACATCTCAGCATGAAAATCTGCCCAGAGTGAAAATGTTTTAATTCCATATATTTATCTTCATAATGTATTTGTTTTACTGTAAACTTCTGATCAATCACCTTTCAGAAAGATAGAACATGCAGATTGTATCAGATGCTAGTCTAAAGATCTGAGAGTCTAAGCTCAAAGACAGACGTGCTGATCACTACATCAAACAAGTGTCATCCAATCATCAGCATATCTCTGAAATAGAACGCGTGCACGCTTCTGAGAAGGCAAAACGCTGATTGGGTGCATTGAGACACATGTCTGGTAATCGTTTTTAAGTATCTTTCTCAAATCCCCCAAAATCAGCAAGCATTAAATGAAAGTAATCATGTTTTTAAAACGTAATCATGATTTTATTTCTCCTTCTTGAAAATGTTTACAATTTCAAAATATTCTGAAGCCTATTTAAGCACGTTAACCTCTCACTTTAATCTTTTACAGTTTCTCATTATTTCTCAAGTATTCTCTGCATTTTTCTGTGTTCATCTCTCTCAAACCCATTTTCTCAGTTTTTCTCAAAATCCTTAAGTGTGAACATGGCAACCTCCAGCAGTGCTTCTGCAGGTTCTCAGAAGACAGCATCATCTGAAAAGTATCAAGTGCCATTCAGAACACTCCTCACTCCTGTGAAGAATCTTGAAGTGTTATCTGAATTGATCATTGATTTTGGAAGTCTGAAGGAAAACGGTTTTGATTTAACAGAAGAAGTTAGGGCACAGAAATGGGAAAGGTATTTTGACAGGTTGGTTGGACCAACATTCCCAATGTTAGTCAAGGAGTTCTGGATTCATGCAACTGCTTCAACGCATCAAGTCACCTCCTACATTATGGGGAAGAAGATTGTGATCACTGAGGATCACATAGCAAGGTTAATTGGTTACAGTGGCGGTGGCGTCCGCTGTATTGATATGGCTGAGAGATGTGCTGACGTGGGCGTCATAGCAGAAAGGATTTTCACCCATGGGGTGCCCAGCAGCAAGATTAGAGATCTGAAGGATCACCACAGAGTTTGGGCGAAGATAATTCTGGGGTGTTTTAACCATAGGAAGCCAACTAGTTCCCCTGATTACATAAATGTAGATCAGCAGTTTCTGATCTATTTTATCAATCAGAAGGTAAAAATCAACTTGGCTCATCTTCTGTTTAATCACCTCAGAACAAGCGTGAAGGAAACCAGGGAAGAAGAAAGAACAAAGAGGGATTGGATACCCTTTGGAAGGTTGATATCAGATATTCTGACTGAGAATAGGCTGATAGAGCACCTGATAGAAGCTCAAGAATTAAGCACCATTGAACCAACGGTTGGGAAGCCTCTGAACGCGAAGAACTTGAAGAAAATGAAGTTGATAGAGAATATCAAAAAGGAACCCAGCGCTACTCCTATTGCTGATATCACCAGCAGAAGAGTCCCACTGAGTGACTTTCCTTTATTCTCTGAGATAGAATTCAAGCCAGTGGTAGTCCTCAGATATCTGGACGCGTGCAAAGCTGATGGTACAGATCCAAATCTGAATATCAAAGATCTGCACCAACCTCAACCAGAAGTGACACTGAATAAGACGAAGAAAAGGAAGGCACCTTCAGAAGGATCATCCCGGCAGACACCCAAGAAAAGAGGTAATTTATCTGCTGCTTCTGTTTTAAATTCTTCTACTATTCCAGCATCAATCCCACCTCCAACCTCTCATAGAATCTCAATCCCCATCCCAACAATAGATGAAATTGAACCAGAAGATGACCCTTCTGGGGCACTTCAACTCAGAAGACCCCGAACCAAACATCCCAAACCAACAATCTCAACAACATCAGCAATTGACAAAGTGCTGTCTGACATTGATCAACACACTTCTGATCACTCCTCCATTAATCCAAACTCTGAACCACAAATTGTCCACTCTCCACAACCAGAAAAACCTCTCTCACCCTTTCCAGAAGAACCTCTTATCCCTGAACAACCAGAAATTCCTCCTCCTTCTCCACAACCAGCAATTCCTTCTCCCTCTCCTCAACCAGAAATTCATCCACCATCACCTTAACCATCACCTCAACCTGAGTTTCATCACTCTGAGACTCCAACTCCTCCACCTTCTGAACCTCACTCTCCTCAATCCTCTGAACCACAACCTCTAGCAATCCAGCTGCCATGTGGAACAACAGTCACAATGGCCTAGCTGTCATCCTCATCAGAATCTACACCACCAAATACTCCCAAAACCCCAAACAGTCCAATCATTATTTCTGATTCTCCCACTCCATCTCCAAAACAAACAGCTCCCAAGCAAACCACCGAAAACCCCAGCAGGACCTTCATAGATTTAACAATCCTTGACCGTCTTGCTGATCTGAAAAATAAAATAGCCATTCCAAAACCAAAACAACCAGATGTTGGCTCTGGTATTATGAATTTTGAAACAGGTTTGCAGCAGTGGATTGCTTCTCTGAAGCAAGTCTGTCCTGGAATGATTGACCCAGCTGCCTCTGACCAGCTCTGGTCACAATTCAGAATTTGGGTACGTGCTAAAGCCCTCAAGTTGCAGGATATCAGCTATGAGCAGGCACAACAGAACTTCAGCAAGTTGCTGAAGGAAGTTGAAAGTCAGCTGCCACAGGAAGACGTGCTCCCTCTGGATAGTGAGCCGTGGTCTGAGAAACAGCCAGCTTCAAAGGTGCAACCAGAAGAAGACAAGACCATTCAAGCTGAAGCAAGTCAAGCAGAAGATGTTGCATAAAGCTCTCAGAAGCTCCCTGCTTCTGATGTTTCTCAAGCTGCCTTGGACAGGCAGACTCTGGAAGAGCTGAAGCTGAATGACATGAGTCTGCAGCAAAGGATGGATGAAAATGACCAGAAGATGAAAGAAAGGATCGATGTGCAGGATAGCAAGATAGACACAGTTGTCAGCATGGTGCACAAGCAGAATGAGACTGCTGATCAGATCAAAGCCATGCTGGAGAACCTGTTCACACGCCTTCCTCCCCAACCTTAGTTTTTCATTCATGTCATTTTCATGTTTTCTTTGATTATCTGTTGTACTGTTTTGTTTGATTCTGAACTTTTTAATATGACAAGTTTTTCTGCTCTAAATGTTTTAGCACATCACTTACACTTTTTGATTGCTGACAAAAAGGGGGAGAACAGGAATGATATTTTAAATAATAACGGATTACTAAGACAGAAATTCTCGAACATTCTAACTCTGATATACTTGAATATGTTTTCTGTTCTTGCTTAAGTCTAACAGGTACAAGAATGCTCTCTGACATTCTGAAGACTAAAGCTCTGATAATCTGACCCAAAGCAAAGCTCTGATAAGAAAAGCTCTGATACGCTGATCTGAAGCTCTGCTCTGATATGCTGATCTAAAGCTTCTGATAGTCAAAACTCTGAGAATCTGATGTTCAAAGAAAGGCAATAAAAAATCTGATCCTGAAGAACTCTTGGAATTAAAAAGGGAAGCAATAAATTTTGGGGGAGTATCTCTCAACTCTGATATCTCTTTATCCCTTATCTTTGATAACCTCTTACTCTGATACATCTTATCATTTAGTTATCTCTGATACTTTTTCACGTTATTTTCAATTAAAAATATCTAGTTTTTGTCATCATCAAAAAGGGGGAGATTGTTAGAACAAAGTTTGAATCTACTACCCTATGTTTAAGTTTTGATGATAACAAAATGAAAAGATATATTATTTATGTGATTCATGTATGAACTATTTGCTACCTAAAAATATTACGTTCTGCTTTGCAGAAACTCTGATAGGTATCAGCAAGAGCACACTTAATCAGCATCAGAATATTGGTCTTTAACACCAGCATCAGAAGTTGCTATATCAGAATACCAGAATCAGAAGATTAACTCACGTGTATGCTGAAACTTGATGAACAGAACTGCGCTCAACACTCTGATAAAGACAACAACAGTTCATCAGCAGTTAAGCAGAGTCAGAATGAGGCCAAGCCAGAACATGCTTTAAGTAGCAACGGTACTGTGCATTGAAAGCGTATTATTACCAACGACATCATTCCAGACAAGATCTGCTCAATAAGGAAAGGTTGTTATTAGCATTAAATCAAGAATATTGCTCCAACGTTCAACAATCTCAGTGCTATATAAACAAGACTATGAAGATTGAATTGGCTAATGCTCTCCAACATATTACACGCCTAAAAGCTAATCATAATCTTCCTTCTCTCAGTTTGCTAAACGCTACATATCTCCTTACTCAATCATTATTTAGCAATCTAGTTTCATAAGCTTAAGTTGTGTAACATCACAGTTGTGATACAGTTTTGTAGAAAACATTCACACACCTAGATTTATCTTCTTTGTAAGAAAGTGTTTCCTTGACAAACCGGGTTGTGGTTTGCATCAAGAAGGCTTTAGCAGTTGTTAAAGCAGATTGTAATATTCAGTTGAATATAGTGGATTAAGACCTCGTTGGAGAGAGGCGAAATCACCTTGACGGGTGGACTGGAGTAGTTTGAGATCAAACGAACCAGGATAAAAATATCTTGTTCATTGCATTAAGTTTCAGTTTTACAATTCAACCCCCCCTTCTTGTGTTTTTCACTTCTTCACTAAATACAATCAAAATTCAATATTTTTTGTCAACGTTCTCATTTTGAAGGATATTTCATCATTTGATCAAGGTTTGATCATGATTCATCAAGGATTGCTCAAAATTCATCAAGATTCAAAAGTTGCTAAATTAGGGTTTTGTAGAAAAAGTCAACTCAACTTTGACCAAGCATAACTTTCTCATACTTTATGAGAAATGACCCATCCAAAGCTCATTTTTAAGAGGATGCAATTTCCTACAATCCATCTTCATACCTCAAGATCAAGAAATTCACTCACAAGAAGTTACAAATTTGGACATTATAGGTCACTTTTGAAAGTCAACAAAAACACTTTTTTTACCAAAGCTTATAACTTGAGAATGGAATATAAAAATGAGATGAGACCAAAAGGTTTGGTTAGAGGACGTCTCAATATTTCTAAAAAGTCCAAGAACACCTTCAAAAGTTCAAAATTGAAGAAGTTATGCATTGTTAAAGTTGGGCATTTTTGCAAGATTGCCAAAAGTCAACTATCCCCAAAACTTCAAATTTTGTCAAATGGGCCCATTCTTTTCCACTTGATTTGATCTTGTCACACTACACACGTGTCCTAGATTCAGCCTTGTGTCCATTTATTAATTTTTCTATTTTATTTGATTTTTTATTAAATTAATTCATTTTAAATCAATTTAAATCAAATAAAATCTAAATATTGATAACTTAGGATCTTTTTTATTGTTATAGGTATTAATTGTCATCATGGACATGATCAAATCCGTATCAAGCCATATCATGAACAAAATATTGGATTTTGGACAAAGTTGGAAGGTTTTCAATGGAGGAGCAAATCAAATCCTAAAACATTAATGCACAAAGATTCAAGACCCAAAACTTGACCTAATCCAATGCTACATACATATACAATACAAAGGCACATGAGTTAGAGGTTAGAGGCTGCAAAATCACAAGAACCAAACTTGGAAAATTGTCAAAAAAGCTTGAAACTGAAATCACTCCTGGAGGCGAATTCAAAGGCAAAGCTCAACGTGAATCAATTGCTGGACATCCACTGAATCTCCTACAACCCCTAGCAAGCTCTCTCACCCTCTCAAACGCGCTGTAAGTAATACGCGACCTCCCTCTGAACTTGCTTTCGTATTTCAAAATCTACGCATCATTACAAGAAACTAATGGCATATTTGCAATCACCAAACAATCTCCATGCTTTCCATATTATTTGATTGTATTTATCTGTTCTATAATCCAAAACGCCATTGAAGGTTTCTTTAGGTTTTTTTAGGGCTTTCCATTACAGGGACAATTGGCTTGTGAGAAAGGTACCATCTTGTTCAGGGGAACAAGACGAGTTCATCCATGGTATCACCTTCCATTTATATGGCCTGAGATGGATTTTTGAATCAACCTATGCCTTTTGCTGCAGATTTAAATCCGCAGGTAACTCCTGTATAAATCTGAGGACAGGGACGACAACGTGTCCCTATCCTATTGCTCCATTCAAATTTTCGCGCTTATTTTTTTTTTATTTCTGGCATAATGATGCACTTTCATATATTATATTGGGTTTGTATTTAATTAACAATTAGAACGCGTTGGTTGAGTGGTGGACGTGTTGGCCAGTGATCAGTAGGACCTGGGTTCGAATCCCAGGTCCCCATATTCCTTGTTATTATTTTCTTTCAGGTGTTCCAGCGCGTCTCATGCATTGTAGTGCACCATGGTCTCTCACGATCACTTGCCAGATGGCCCCAGGCCAGATCTGGTGGTCCATATTGGAGGTCCATCATAAGACCAAGTCAAAGGCGTACAGGGAACCAGGAAAGTCAACCAGGCCAGTGGACAAATGGGCCTTGGAATTGCTGAATGAACCCCCTATGCAGGCCCAAATCTCTAACTCTCTCTATTTTTCATTTTATTTATTTATTTTGTTTAATTATTATTTTTATTTAAACTAACCAATTAAAACTTTTTCCTCATAAAATCAAAAACCAAAAAATATATTTTATTTATTAAAATTAAATTCAGCACTTTATTTTTGTAAATAAATATTAATTTAATTAATTTAGTCTAATTAGGAATGACTTTAATTTCTTTTTGCAATAATTAAAATTAATGTAGATAATTAGGTTTTACTAACTTTAATCAAATTTATTTTTATTTATTTAAATATCAAAATCCAAAAATATTTTTATTAATTAATTAGTTTATTAATTTAATGTTTAACCTAATTTAATTTCTTTTAAATTCAAAAAAATAATCAAAAAAATCACTTTCTTTCAAAAAGGGTCAAAACCCTAAAAAATTCGCATTCGATTTAATTTCCCGCGCGCGTGCCATCTTACCATATTATTGTATCTGTTTCCCGAAATGTAATAGTTTAATAAGGCTTTAAATTATTTTACCGCTTTATTTACTTTCCGCATTTTAATTTCAAGGGTTGTTTTTGGCGATGTAAATACCCGACGCCTTGTAATAGTTAGATTTAATTTCCATAATTTAATTCCCGTAACTTATAAACTGTTAGATGTTTGATAATAGGGAATGCATGACAAGATTAATCGTTCAAAGTCCTAAAATCAACGTAGATAACCATTGACATGTACAAAGATAAAATTAACAAAAATAACACACTCGCACATGCGCACTCTTAGGGTACACCTCACTTGGTTGCCTTCGAACGTGGTCATTGAGTATAGGAAGTTTTAGAGGTCGCCCTCTTGTCCCAAGATCATAGTTGCCTCGAAACGGTTGCCTCAGAAAAATGATTTAAGACATTAGGGTTACCGCTAAGGCGTCCTAACATTGCTTTAGTGACCACACGTCCCTTAATCGAATTGACCCTTAAAACTCCAACGACGATGCTACCTACTCATCAATAGTGGGATAGAATTGTCTAAAGGACATTAGCACAAATTGATTCTTTTTTCGAGTAGGTAGATGGTTCTTAAGTACTTGCTCTTTCATAAAACAAAAACTTTTCACACTTACACCTTTCAAACGAAGTTTCAAAACAAAAAACTTTTTCAAACCCACAAGCACAAAGCAAGCAAATTTTGAAAACAATATGAGCAAGTACCTAAGAGCCCGTAGATAACTACAGATAGAAAGGGTGCCAATATCTTCCCTTTCTATAATCTACCCCCCGGACCCGAGAAACATCTCGAAAAAGGAATTTTTCTGTGCTTTTTTCCTTTCCTTGTTGGATAAAATAAAAGACGGTGGCGACTCTTGCTTACCGCGACATTTTGCGAATACAAACGCAAAACGCGAACCAGTATTCCAAAAACAGTCATTTCTCTCCCACCGTATCACAGGCGTCCAACGCACTCGGCAATGGCATTGGTGTTGTACTCATATCCCCCGAAGGATGTCACACTCCCTTCATTGCAAGACTCTGCTTCAACTGTACAAATAACATGGCAGAATACGAAGCGTGCATTTTTGGTCTCAAAGTTGTCATAGATTTGGGGATCAAGTCTTTAAGTGTATTCGGAGATTCAGCCTTATTCATCAGCCAAATCAAAGGAGAATGGGACACGAAGCACCCTAACCTTATCCCCTACAAAGAATAAGTGTTGACATTAATCCCACATTTTGAGAAGATTACCTTCAAGCATTTCCCGCGAGAAGAAAATCAACTAGCAGATGCGCTAGCCACAATGTCATCCATGTTTAAACTCAAATGGGATAACAAGACTCCCCAGATCACCATTGAATGAATGGATGAACCAGCTTACTGTCACGAGATCGATACTGAAGAAGTAGTGGACCAGCCTTGGTTCCATGAAGTTAAGAGGTATCTCGAGGCTTGATAGTATCTGGAAGGAGCTTCAGTCAATGATAAAAAGTTCTTGAGAAGATTCTCTACTAAGTTCTTCATCAGTAATGGCATTCTCTACAAGCGAAACCATGACTCTATTTTGCTTCGTTGCATAGACAAGGTTGAAGCGGAAAAGATATTGGCTGATCTACATGAAGGCACTTTCGGCACCCATTCCAGTGGGCATACGATGGCAAAGAAGATCCTACAAGCAGGTTATTACTGGTCTACCATGGAAGCAGATTGCTATCAGCACTCTCGAACCTGCCACAAGTGTCAGATCTATGTTGACAAAGTGCATGTACCTCCAGTTCCTCTAAATGTCCTGACTGCTCCCTGGCCATTCGTGATATGGGGCATTGATATGATTGGAGAAATCAAGCCCACAACCTCTAATGGACACTGCTTCATCTTGGTGGCCATTGATTACTTTACAAAGTGGGTTGAGGTGGCTTCTTTCGATTCCGTTACCTAGAATGTTGTCGCCCGGTTCATCAAACAGAATCTCATCTATCGGTACGGTATCCCAGAGAGGATCATTACAGACAATGGTATGAAAATCAACAATACTATGATCACTGCATTGTGCGTGCAATTCAAGATCCAACACCATAATTCTTCCCCTTACCGGCCAAAGATGAATGGCATTGTCGAAGCCGCAAATAAGAACATAAAAAAGATCATACAAAAAATGACAGTAACCTACAAGGACTGGCATGAGATGCTACCATTCTCTCTCCACGGTTACCATACCATGGCGCGCACATCAATCAGGGCAACACCTTACTCTCTGGTATACGACATGGAAGTTGTCTTGCCTATCGAGGTCCAGATCCCTTCCCTGAGAATTATGAAGAATGCAAGGCTGAGTGAAGACGATTGGATCCAAACTCGACTTAACCATTTGAATCTAATTGATGAGAAAAGGCTCACGGTTGTCTGTCATGGCCAGATGTACCAAAAACGCATGATCAAAGCCTTTAACAAAAAGGTCATACGTCAGGTATATCAGGTTGGTGACTTGGTGATCAAGCGTATCATATTACCACAAGGTGATCCCAGGGGCAAATGGACTCCTACGTACGAATGACCATTTGTGATCAAAAGCATATTCTCTGGTGGCGCAATGATCTTAACCACTATGGATGGCGACGACCTGCCGCACCCTATGAACATGGACATAGTCAAAAGATACTACGCATAAGAGACCCGCTAGGTTGACACACCTAGCAAAAACAAGGGCATCCCGGAGAACCAAAAAAGGTTCGGGAAAAAATTAGGGATACAATAAAAAAATATGTACACCCGGCAAGTTGAAAACCCGAAAGGGCGACTTGGGCAAAAAAGGGTATCCCGGTGGACTGAAAACCCGAAAGGGCGGTCCAAGCAAAAGTTAGGGAATTAAAGCGTATGACTATGTCCCGTTGATCACCTTACAGGCAACCTTTAAGGTTTGACTGACAAACTCAACGGTTCTAATTAATCCAATCAACTTCGGACAAGGCAGCAAATGGACAAGACGCTCAGGGACACGGAGGCTATAGCAGAATGGGAACCCCATGGGATTATTTCACATAGCTATCGTTTCTTTGTATCAAATTTTCATTTTTTACGATGACATTCCCTTACTAGAATGTTCGTCTCATTGTACAAAAAAAGACTTATTCAAGTTAATACAAAGATACCCCTTTGAAAGTGCAAAACTATCTGTTTTTTCTTTATTTCTATGTTTTGTTTACAAAAACATCCAATGATTTATTTTTGAACATATGCATTTGAACGAAACTACTGAACAAAAATAGAAAGACAATCACTAATGGCTTTGAGAAATAGGATAATATCTTTAGATTATAAAATCCCCCACAATGTGCGGCTTAATAATATTAAGCTCTCCCACATCCCCGGCGGAACAAAACTTCCAGTTATCACTCCCCAGTAGAAGTCGCCCAATTTCTCAGGATTCCCCAACAGGATTTCACAAGCAATACACGACGTTTCCCTTACAACAGAGTTTATTTCTCTAACAAATAGAAGCTCATCAACTCATCAGCACTTCAAAACATGAAGACTTATAGTCCACGTCCCCAACAGCAGTCAGGGATTTATTTTCCCTAATCCAACAGTATTATAGCAGCATAGCTTACATACCCATACATTGCATCCATACGTCATAAACATCTATGACACGAACGCATACAACATAATTGCATTAATTTGTTAGAACATCATTGTACAATGCATTTCATACATCATGACATTGCATATAACTAATCTTTCATCTCTTCAGGAAAGATCAGTCAGCAGATGGCTATCATCAACAATTTGAAAAAGGTCAGAGATTGATACCTGAAACAAGCCAGGACAATTATCTGCACGACCAGCTGAAGTAATCCTGCACGGGTTTCTTCTCATTTAGCTTTCAGATACAGTTTAGATATGCTCCAGATATGGATGCCATTCCGATACTCATTTAGATTCAGCTTTTAGATACAGTTCAGATACGCTCCAAATACAGATGCCATTCTGATACTCATTCAGACTCTCTTTCAGATACAGTTCAGATACGCTCCAGATACGGACGCCATTCTGATACTCATTCAGATCCATCTTTCAGATACAGTTCAGATACGCTCTAGATACATATGCCATTTTGATACTCATTCAGATTCATCTTTCAGATACAGTTCAGATATGCTCCAGACATGGATGCCATTCTGATACTCATTCGGATTCAGCTTTCAGATACAGTTCAGATACGCTCTAGATACGGATTCCATTCTGATACTTATTCAGTTTCATCTTTCAGATACAGTTCAGATACGCTCTAGATATGGATGCCATTCTGATACTCATTCAGATTCTCTTTCAGATACAATTCAAATATGCTCCAGATACGGACGCCATTTTGATACTCATTCAGATTCAGCTTTCAGATACACTCCAGATACGGATGCCATTCTGATACTCATTCAGATTCAGCTTTCAGATACAGTCCAGATACACTCTAGATACGAACGCCATTCTGATACTCATTCAGATTCAGCTTTCAGATATAGTTCATATACGCTCCAGATACGGATGCCATTTTGATACTCATTCAGATTTAGCTTTCAAATACAGTTCATATACGCTCCAGATACAGATTCTATTCTGATACTCATTCAGATTCAGCTTTCAGATACATTTTAGATACGCTCCAGACACGGATGTCATTCTGATATTCATTCAGTTTCATCTTTCAGATATAGTTCAGATACCCTCCATATACGGACGCCATTATGATACTCATTCAAGTATCAGCTTTCAGATACGAGTCAAATACAATCTATTTATGGGTATTATTTTGCCCATCACCAACAACTTTCCATCATCTCTCCAAATGGCATATTTAAGTCCATTCCATACACCATCAACCACCACATCATCGAGTGCGAATTTTTGGGCACTCTAGTGTCTAATCATCTTTCACCTTCAAGTCATGAATGCCGGATACGCCAATCTAACTCTTCAGGTTTAAGAATATTGAACAGGGGCAGCTGTTATACCCCAAAATTTACCCTCTCATTTATCAATTATTTTTCTCACAAGATCTCCTTTGGTTCAAGACAGCACTAGGGTTGATCAACTCAAGACACCTCCTTAAGCACTGATGACTGAAATTAGGATTTGAGATTGCACAAGTATAATTGAACTTTCAATGCCTCATATGAATTTCATGGATCATTATACACCCCCAATATGACTCATGTCAAGTTTCAAGTCTTGGATCACATTTTTGCTCAGTCAATTGAGTAGTTGACCTAAAAATCAACTATATTGGGGAAAAAGTCAATTGTGGCCAATTTACAGTCAAAATTCATAATTATTGATCCACATCAACATTATAAACTCATGTGTATCATTTGATCAAGTTTGGACCATAATTCCTCAATAAATTTGATCCAATCATCAAAAGGGAAAAATGGTCAAAATTAGGGTTTTTACTGAGAAAGGGCAATTTCTGATTTTTTACCTAGCAAATGGTTAATTGGTTTGAGGCATGATATTAAGAGTTCAATTGCACCATTTTGACCTAATGGCATGACTCAAAATATTGCTCAAGATCAATTGAATTGATAGTTGATTTTCAGTCAACTGATCAAAAGTCAATTGTACACTGAAAAGTCAAACTTTGACTTTTTGGTCAAAATCAAGTGTCAAAGATCACAATTCATCAAAACATGTTAAAATATAAAACTTGTTCAACAAGAAATCAAAAATTCAAGATTTCATTTTGAAAAGTCAAAGTTTTCAAACTTAGAAAATTTTCTAAGTGTTGAAAACTTCATATTTTTTCACAACTTTAAGCCAATTTTTCACCACGATGCAAGATGATTCAAAAGAAACTTTTAACATGAAAGTTGTAGATCTCCATGAGATCTACACCATTTCTTTATACAACTTCTTCTAAAAATGCTTGGATATCAAGTTATTAACCCATGAAGTCATGGTCATGAAACTAAACACTTAGTGAAATTTTGAACATTTTTGGTCAGGATTTTGACCTAACTTCTGACCCAAGTTTCACCTAGTTCCATTTGGATTTTGCAAAAGTGATTTAAATGGGGATTTTAGAGCACATTTTAAGCTTTCCAAAATTTCCAAGAAATCCTTGATATCAATTGTGAGCAAGGAGAATCGAAGGTCAGAAGTTGGGGTTTTAAGTTGTTTTACAAGGCAAATTTTGTGATGAACAAAATTCAAATCTCAAACCTATGCTGCATAATATTTCTTTGCAGACCTCAAAATTGTTAGACACTCCATAATTAAATGCTTGCACAACTGTTAGAGGCCTTAACTCAAGCATTTAATGCAATGCCCATGCTTTATGTCCATTTTAGGAAGAAAGTGCACAATGCCATTTTGAAAAAGTAGCTTTATGCATAAAACTTGTTTTTGAGCCTTGCAATTGTTTTCTTCTGATCATACACGTCCTATAACTCAAGAGAAGTTTGTCTCAAGCCTTACAATCACTCAGCCCACGCTTGTACTTCATCTTGGAACCATACTTTCAATTTTCTTCAAAATCAAGCAACCTAGCCATAACTCTATAACTCAGAAATCCTTTGTGCAAAACCTCTCCAACCTTTTTCTTATAGATACACGAGTCATTTGCAAGAAAACACACGCATATACAAGCCAAAAAACTCACAAGAACTCAGAAGTGCATCTCATACCTCCATTCTTGCATAACCTGACCAAAAGTTTGAAATTCACATCTCCCTCGTGCGTTTTCAAGCCTTTTTGTTCCTAAAGCTTCTAAACATCATTTAGAACTCATCCCACACCCTGTTACAAGACTGTAACACCATTAACACCATCCTCTATTTTCAAAAACAAAGCATCACAGTTGGGCTTCTCCAGCACGATTCAGCCATCTCCAGTACAAACTAAACATTGCATTAGCTTCCTGGGACCTCAGTGGAGCTATTCTGATCATCAGACCACCTTGAGGAGTGCTCAAACTCAGAATACGATTTCCAGTTTTGAGGTAAGTTTCCTTAACTTGGAACTCTTTATACAAGCATCTTTAATGTTTAATATGTGAATGAAAAATGTAGATATCATTGCCCTGAAGCTAACCATGTCCATAGTTTTCATTTATGTTGCTTGAGCTTAGAGAATTTTAAGATTGAAATTTCTGGAAAAGTTAGGGTTCAAATTAGGGCCATTAAAATTCATGTTTGTCTATGATCTATAATTTTAATGCTTTACATTTCTGAAATCGTGAGGAAATTTGCCACAAGATTCATGTTTACACTTTTGCAAATGGATGAGAAATGAGCAAGATGCAGGTGGTCTGGCCAAGCGCGAGGTTGAAGATGAAGTTTGCCTTCAGGAAGCATTTTCCAATATATATTTATGGTTTGACATAAGTTAACGGATGTATCACCACCCCAGTAGTTAAAGCGTGCGCCTGTCACCCTTAGGTCCTGGGTTCAAGCCCCAGCGTGACCTTTTGCATTTTTTTCCATTTTTTGACACTTTTCTGTTTTGCAGCGCCTGGGCTAGCAGTTTGGGCTTGACTTCTTTTTCTTACAATACTCCCTTTTTCACTTATCACTCCCCTGACTTTATTTTTTTATTTTATTTTATTTTTACTTTTTTATCTTTTATTATTATTATTATTAATATTATTATTAATATTATTTTTATTATTACTATTATTGTCATTATTATTATTTTTGTTAAAAAATCCAAAAAATATTTTATTTATTTATTTGCATATTTAAAAAAATACTTATACATTTTATTTTTCTTTATAAAAGCAAAAGAACAAAAAAAAATTCTTTTACATTTTCTTTAATAATTAAATTTACGTTTTTTTACTTAGATAATTTAATTTCAATTATTATTATATTATATTATTTATTTTTCTTGTAAATTAAAATCAATTTAGAATTTAGGATTTTTTATTTAATTATTTTTATTTACTAATTTAATTAAATTCGCAAAAACCCTAAAAAACTTGTTTTCTTGAAATTAATTTAGTTTATTAACTTAATCTTAATTTTCTTACTTTTAGTTAATTATTTTATTTTAATTAATTAGGTTAAAACCCCCTTTTTTTTCATAAAAACCAAACAAAAATTATATTTCTTTTTACATTTACATTCTTGTATTTTATTTATTTATTTTGTACATTTATTCAAATTCAATATGATTGTAATAATTATTTAGGTTTAATTTCTTGCAATATTCCTCATTCGTAATTTGTACACCCCCTCCCCTAAGTATTGTAATAGCTTAATATTTTTATTTTCCGCAATTTAAATGTTTTATATACAAATGCTAGTAAATAGGGTTTTGTATGGAAAGACTAAAACCAACAAATAGCAAACCCTAATCAAAGACAAATCAAACATGAAAATCAATACACTTGCATACAAACACCCCTAGGGTAAATCCACTTGGTTGCCTTACAAAAAATGGCCATATTATGCATGTGAGGTATCTTAGCAAAAACAAGCAAAATACAAGATCATAGTCCCTCGATGATGCTATCTATGTTGCCTTTCAAAATGATCTTAGTCCCTAAAGAAAAATGCTAAGATATCTTGCAATATTGCTAATCATGATTATACGATGACCTACGCCCGTCCCTTTAACATCCAAAGATAGGGTTGCTTACCAAATCAATGGTAAGATAACAATATCAAAGGAAAAAGGAAATGAACATGAAAGACTTTTGAGTAGGTAGAATGTTCCTAGTTACTTGCTCAAATTCAAAACAAAAACATCCTTGCTACTTTCAAAACAAACACCAACACTTTCAAAAAACATCTTTCAAACTTGAAAACATTTTCAAAAGATCAAACACTTTGTATACATTCTTACGAACGAGAATCATTACAAAGTTTGCCTAAACAAAAGCCTCTTTACAAAATACTTTCAAAAACCATACAAAGCATATTTTCAAACAAAAAGCAAGTGATCTAGCGAGTAACTAAGAGCCCATGGAAAACCATGGATGAAAAGGATGCTAATACCTTCCCTTTTCATAATCTACCCCCCCCCCCCCTCCCCGAACTCAAGAAAACATCTCAAAGGTCTTTCCTGTACTTTTTCACGTTTCCTTTTGGATTAAAGAAAAGCCGGTGACGACTCTTGCTAACCGTAACATTTGCGATCAAACGCAAAACACCCAAGTCAGTTCTCCCACCGTATCACACTATCAAATCAACAAAGCTCAAAAGAAATTCTGAAAAATTGATCGTGCCCCAAGTGTTCGATAAATTGTCAAGTATTGTTTTTAACACAATTTCATTGGAAATAGGTGGTTGTAGTGATTTGTTATAAACAATTAATTGTGAAACAATTGTGTTAATTGTTTGTATCATTGTTAATTCCATAAGGCTCTCGCATATCCGAGTTTCCAATAACTAGGTTCGTTTAGACGACTTTTCAATCTAGGCTAAAATTCTTCCGTGCAATATTTCAAAATAAATATTAATTACCTATTTTTAAAGGTAATTTTATTTGGGGATCTATTCACCCCCTTTAGATAAGTCGTCGTCTAACAATCATACAATCGACCTTACTATATTTCCTTCCATAATGTCTCACAAGATCCTGGAAAATCGTTATATTATAAGCTATGTACCACCCTTTAACAAAGCCGCCTTGGTTCTGAGCTATCAGATCTGGAAGAATCTCTCTAAGTCCGTTGTAAATCATTTTGGTTGCAATTTTGTTTTTACCTTTTTTGTTTCTTCTTCAAAAAATTCATTATAGTATTGTTACAAAATAGTTTTGACGCGTGTATGACGTATAAAACATGGTAATTGATGTGTGTTTTATTGTGTTCTATTTGTTAATATTTCAAATCCCTTCTCAAATTTTTGATATCAAGTGTTAACTTTTATATTTGATAGTGAACTTATTTCATGATGCAATGAAAATTATATCCAGGTTCCGTATGGATTAAGAGCAACTTATAATTTATTTGAAAAAATAGAGCATGAAATAAATTACATGAAATGTATTATTTAAAAAAAATAGCATAAAATACACCGAAAAACACAATAATGGAGAATACATTGATGATATAATGTTTGAAAAAAACGTCGTAAATCGATCAAAAACTGAACCAAACCGGTTACTTTAGACATTCGGGAATGTAGAAAAAATTGAAATTTGGTGCGTCTGGAGACGTATCTCCGAATATAGAGGAAATTTTAGACATTCTGCCAAGAACATTGGAGAAGGTATAATAATGTAATGAGAAAATTACATTTATATTTAGGCTTGAACTACAAAATGACCCAATTTAAAACTGAACAAAACTGCAAAAAATTAAAATAAAATAAAAACATTGATAAATTTAAATTTAGGCTTGAAATTCAAATTTACCTGACTAAAACCCTAATAAAAAACCGACTTTATTAATTGAACTGATTAAAATTGATTAAAAAAAAACAAAAGACCAAATAATCGAAATTTGGATCATGTTTCTCACCTGTGAGTTGGTTCGGTTTGGAAGTTTAGGCCTGAACCAAACCGAACCGAAGTCCACCCTTGTACTATCTAACAAAATTTAAAATTTAAAGGGAGTTAAAAATATACCAACAAAAATTATCAAAATTCAATTGAAAATTGAAATTTGAGAATCAAATATAACAAAGGGTTAAATAAGTTTTTGGTCCCTCTAAATATCTCAAATTTTGTTTTCAGTCCCTTAAATATTTTCCTTCAAGGATTGGTCTCTTTAAAATTTTCTGTCTGGATAATTGGTCCCTAATGTCAAGTTTCACTAACGGCTTCCTATGTGGCAAGACAGGTGGATTAAATAATTTGTTTTATTTTCAGATATGGAATTTATTACATAAGTAAGTGGCATATCTCATGTTTGAAAATCACATTCCTTCGATAGTGGTCTCAAACATTGACGAATCTTCATCTTGTGGTCCCAAACATTGAAGAAATGTCAGCTGGTTGCTGCGGTCCCAACAATGATTAGGTAAGTCCCACTGGCTATAGTGTATTCATTCCAAGCATTACTTGCATGCCCGATGGCCTGGTCCCAAATTCTAGGGTTTTTGATCTTTAATCTATCTGTTGATAATGTTTGAGTTACCCTTGTTTTTTCTTGAAATGTGTAGGCAATGGAGTTATTTAAGGTTGTCTTTTATACCAAAGGGTCATTTGTAAAGAATGAAGGGTTAAAATACGAAAGGGGGGATGTTTACACTGTATGTGGGAAAGATCCTGGTTTCTGGTCATACTTTGAAGCATGTGACTTAATTAAGAGTATGGATTCATCATTTAAAACTGAAGATGTGAAAATGTGGTGGAAGTTTGAACATGGCTCACTTGAAAATGATCTAAAACCCCTTGTTAATGATGAGGATGCAACAATGTTAGCTAAGTGTGTCGAGGAGACTAAGTGTGATGTTTATATATATATATATATATATATATATATATAT